>OX155959.1:2697731-3243067 GCA_944548615.1 Micropterix aruncella
TTCGACGCTATCCTGATTAATCCCAGTCTGCGGCTCAACCAGGATTCTACCGGTAATGAAGGCGCATTTCAGTATCTGATTACATTTGGGTGTTGTCAACTATAACGGGCGAACTCGACACTCCGGGAAAGTATGCGGATATTGATCGTTTTTCCACCTGGAATGAACGTAGAGACTTGGGGACGAAGACACTTGGAGGTGTCGACTACAACGGGCTAACCCGTCACCCCAGGAAGCTTTATCGAGTATGATCGTTCTGTCTCCCGTAAGGTGAGCGTAGAGGACTTGCGGACGATACAAACCTACCGTCCAGCAAAGCAAACATACCCGTCAGAGGCCAACGCCTCACCACAGTATACCAGACAACTTGGGTTGTCGACTACAGCGGGCGAACCCGTCACCTCAGGAAGTTTTATCGATTAGTAGTTCTATCTCCCTGGAGTGAGCGCAGAAGACTTGGGGACAAAACAGTCCACCGTCTAGCTACGCCATAAGCCCGTAAGAGGCCAACGCCTTAACCGCGAGATAGCCAGGAATGTTACCCAGCGGGCCGACACTCACGACCTTACTTCCAATTGTGACCAGATTTCTCCGGTCTCTCGATTGGTTCCGAGTTCGAGGTCGCTTGCGTAGTCCTCTCCCTTACGGAGAGGTGAAACGGTGTATACCGAATCTATCGCTGACCATTGCGTCCTTTGCCCGCCTCTTACCCGGGATCGGATGGCCAATGGTCATTTCAAGAGCAGTCGCCGTAAGGTACGCAACCACCCCCGCTCTATAAGAAACAATACAGCTTCCAATGTAGGCAAGCTTTTTCTCGTCTTTTGTCTCCCGTCTCCAGTTGTGCAAGTAGGATGAGCGAACTCCCACTCGAATTTATAGTCAAGTATGCAATTCCGTTAGTATTATCCCAACGGAAAATGGTGACCCAGCCGGGAATCGAACCCGGAACCAGGCGACCTAATCACTATGCCACTGATACTGGTCGGTAAGTCATCTGTGTAAAGTCGTTACGATACGTCTTAGGGTAAAAGGGTGGCAATGGCCATTATAAGACCCTGTGATGGCGGGCATGCCCGTAGTAACTGACAATCTCCAACTGTATCCGTCATGATATGCACTGTATTCAGATACTTGGCAGCAAACGGTTCTCCTGCAATTAAGCCATTACGACCTGCTCGTTGCCCTGGTCGGCTCAAGTTACGGTTCAGTTCCTATCCATTAGCCTTCCTTATCCAGTAGCCTCCCCGGAAGAAGATCTACCCAGGTAGGGACTCTGTTTGCCATGCTACGGTAGGTGAATAAGTTACCCCTGGGAGCTGACCTTCGGGCGCTACTGGGCGGTTTGCGCACCGTGCAGCAGCCAATCGACTGTGCACCCCGGCAAATAATTGCAAAAATATGGAAACGACATACGGTTTCCTAAGCAGCGGGTGAAGAGACGGTCCGCTATCAACAATAATCCGACGAATAAAGAAAGCGGTTCGCGATAAATTCAAACAGAATTACCGCTGACAACATATTGAGCATGTCGCAAAACGGTTGTTGTGAAATAGTTTTTGATTCTCTCTACGAATATTAAAAAAATATATAATTCGAAATACCGTCGTTTAACCCTGCCGCGGAAAATTGTTTATATTGCTGTTGACCTGTAAACTCTTTGATTATATTTTATTAAAATGAATAAAATTAGTGCAATGGATCAAGAAAAAAATATTATTCAACATAAAGAAGGACATTCAGTGCGAAAAATCCAACAATTGACTGGAAAATCTGTTTGTGGGATTTATTGTCATCAAAAAATTCAAAAATACCGGCCAAATCAAAGACTGTCCGACGAGTGAAAGACCTAAAAAGATTGATGAATAATCAGAGCACTATAAAGTGGTCTCATCCTTGAGGTCAAAAAAAACTAAAGCCGTGATCTGGCCCAGGATCTTAATGAGTCTTGCGGCGTTTTGGTGACCCCATCGACGGTTCGAAAAGTCCTGCTGAAAAATAATCTTCGAGGGTGTGTGACCAAGCGGAAACCATTACTTCGTAATAATAATCGTCAGAGACGATTAAAATTTGCCTAAGAACATAAAACTTGGACCATGGGCAGTGGAAAAGAGTCCTCTGGACAGACAAGTCCACATTCAAATTTTTTAGATCTAATCGCCGCCAATTCGTCTGCAGATGCCACGGAGAACAATATAAAGACAAGTGTTTGGCTGCAACAGTTAAGCACGGGGGAGGTTCTGTAATGGTTTAGGGGTATTTTTCGGTGAATGGGGTTGGACCCTTGGTCAGAATTCATAAAAGACTGCATTCAGACGGGTGCATGAATTACTAAAGCAGTACAGCTGTTGGATTTTTCGCACTGAATATCCTTCTTTATGGTGAATAACATTTTTTTGTCGATCCACTGCATTAATTTTATTCATTTTAATAAAATATAATCAAAGAGTTCACAGGTCAACAGCAATATAAACAATTTTCCGCGGCAGGGTTAAACGACGGTATTTCGAATTATATATTTTTTAAATATTCGCAGAGAGAATCAAAAACTATTTCACAATAACCGTTTTGCGACGTGCTCAATATGCAACTACCCAAAAATAATATTAGTAGTAAATAGAACCCCTTTTTCAGGTAAAGACGAGAACGGCACTTTGTGAAAATTTAACCATTAACCACTCTTTGTTTCCCAACCCAGGTAGGTTGCAGAAATGTCTAATAAAGTTTTATGACTCCTGCGATGAATGAACAAGCCCGACAAAAAAAAGGAATGGGCTCAATTAGTTACTTTCAAAAATACGACACCTCGTTCATTTTGTGGGTAACTGTTCGAAGACTTTTTCACAGTAGTGTATATATTTTGACACCCGCTCCCCCCCCCCCCCACACCGGAGACTATTATCATTATTTCCAGACTGAAGTATGGCTGTGAATTTGTGTGTCAGTGCGTCTGTGTGTATTCCTCCACGATAGCGCCTAAACGCTTTATCCGATTAAGCTGAAATTTGGCATGTAGGCATCATTTGGTCATAGTAAGAGTTGAAAGATTGTGGTTGAAATCGGTCCACCTTTTATTATTTCTTATATTTCGCTTAAAATTTCGGGCGGCCAGTGCTATCTGTTACGGCATAACTATGTTACTCCGCACTACTACAAATGAACCGCGGCTGCGGTTCGTGTGTTTGCCTTAACGCCGACGTGCGCTTTAGAAGCTTTTTACTGGATTTTCGCTAAGTGGCGTTGCGCTACTACGCAAATGTTTCGATTTTGTTCAAAATAAAATGAAAAGTCGACGAAATACTATTTGACAAAAGTTTCGTTAGCACATTGGTACCTTTTTCACAACGATCGAGACCTTTTTCACACCTATCGTCGAATGTCTAATGGCTTGATATGTTTAGACTAAATCGCCTTGATCTCTTAATAATATGAATTATTTATACCTACGTATCAATTTTCAAGCAAAAACACTAATAATAACATTTTATTCCGAATCTTTCAATGACAGCCCAATCTTTATTGTAATAAAAAGTTACAAAATTATTAGGACGCTAGGCTAAAAAGCTAAACGATTAGGACTATAATTTAGTGAAACCCTAACAGTTCGATTTTGAAATCATTAGTGTGTATTTTCTGTATCTGTATGAAGTACACATTTTACAATTATTGTTATAATTGTAAAATCGAAATCAGTAATCACCGAATTTAATATGGTAAGTAGCTGACCGATTAAGACAATAGTCTAATTATATAATAGTCTAATAGATTAATCAATAAATTAATGTAACAGTAACAGTTCGATTTCAAAATCATCAGTATTTAGTGCGTATTTTAATATATCTGTCCGAAATACACATTTTACAATTATTGTTAGGTACCTATACTGCAATATTTACTCTGATCGTTGGTGGTATAAAGTTCAAGATATTATGATCGAACCCGGTGCAGCGGTCAGTTTGTGCCTTTAAAGCGTTTGTTAAAGTGTTCCACGCAGGTAGAATCGATCTCCATAGTCAAATAAACGGTTACAACTTGTTGGGAATCACTGTTTATTTTATAACATTTTAACGACACTTTTGTCAAATAATATTTCGTAGACTATACTTAAATTTATAAATTACAATATTGTTTACTACGATAACGCATCTTCTAACATCCCTATGACCTTTATTGTGATTCTTGGAAGTCTTGCCGGGAAAGCCTTGGGATGACACAACCGACTTTTTAAAAAATGACAAAGTTAGTTTACAGCGACTACAGTAATTATCTTTACACTTGCATATTTAAATAAGCCCTTCATAATCATTTGGTGTGCTCAAAATGTCCATAAAAAGTCGTCCGTCATCAGACATTGATTAACGAGTTGGTATTATCGCTTGAGCTTTAAGCCAACGCAAAACCAATATGAATATTAGGCCGTTTCACACAGAGCTACAAGGAAGCGAGATCGGGAAGATAGTTAACAAATGCACTCAGTGTGCATAGAGTTTGGAGTTATCTTAGGCATCTTCATTTGTTGTTGCAAGTTTCGAGCACCCTATATGCCGCTTAGTTTATTTTTTGTGATAGTTTTATTGACTATTTTATAGGTTTTTCTGAATTAATTAAGAGTTCGCAACAAATATACAACGAGACATTGAGGGGTGTCTATTATTAAGGTGAACCCGCCACTTCAGGAAGTTATTACGACATCATGCTATTCTGTCTCCTATGGAGTGAACGTAACGATTAAATGAACAACACTATCCACAGTCAAGCTACGCCACTAGACCGATTCCAAAGCCTTACCGCGAAACACTGGGAAGTGCAAACAGCGGACCAACCTCGCGCCCTTACTAGCAGATTTGGACGAATTTCTCTATCTTCCAGTCTGGTCACAAATTCTAGATCGCTTAAGCAGCCTCTACCTGACGTAAGCGGTAATTCAGTTCGATTTATCGCGGAGCGAGGCGCTCTTTGCTAGTCAATCATACGGGATCGGGAGGCCAACGGATCATTTCAAGAACTACCTTCGTTGCCCGGGAAACGTACGTTTCCAGACTCCCCCCGGATATCTGCCGGATTGCGAAAGCTAGATTGACACAACCCGGTACGCAAATTTCCCAGTTCAGCTCGAGGTGTTCGTCCTGATCCGCACTCCCGATCCCAACTCTCTTCGACTGCAGGTTGCAGCCGCTGGCGGAGTCTACGGCGGCCCTTCCAGGTTAAGTCCCTCTTCTAGGAGGCTACCGGATGGGAGCTGAACCGCGAGTTTAGCCGACCTAAGAACACACGGACACGCTAACCGGCCCAAGCTGCACGGAACCACTAGGAACAATAAATATACATATCGACATAATTAATTCTTGCCAGTCAGTCACCTTTCACAATAGACAATAGACTTTTATTACTTTTAATACCTACCAATCTATTCGAATTATTGACTATTTCATTTATCAGTCTTCTATTTAAATTAATTAACTTTTTACTGACTATTTTGGTTTTTACGATGAATAGCTTTTAGTAGGCACCTATTCGAATTATTGACTATTTTAGTTATTAGGCCTTTTTTATTTTGTAGGTTTCAAATAATTGACTATTGCAATTATTTATGTAATTTTCTGTAATCTATTTTTTGACAATGCTTAAAATCTTGACTGCCTGTGTATGTTAAGTAAAGAGTAGTAAGAAAACTTAATACCTAAAACAAATATTTTGACATGCTCAAGAGCGGTTTTTAGCAGTCGGTTGGACTCTACAAAAATGTAATGTATCGAATATGTTTCACAGATCGCCGTTTTTTCTCTCTGAATGATTTGATGGTATCTATTATCCTTATCAGTCTAGAAAATCGAAGGCAGCTGAGGGATAGCCTACGTTGGCACCAGACAAATTCGTATTCATTAGGGTCAAATTAGTCTAAAAGCGCTCGGAAACCCAATGTTTCACGATTTGCCGTTTGAATTTATAATATAGGGATTGTCGCCCCTCTAAGCTACTTTATAAATGACAGACGACACGTCACGAATCGAATTACCTGCTAAAAGCTTTCGCTCATGCTATACGCTTGAAATATAAAGACTAACTGGTATTTATTTAATATTAAAAATATATTCAAACACAGCATTCTGCGAGCCTGATTACAGGTACTTAAGAGGCTTAGAATCCTTTTAATTTTAAATATGAAAATAGTAAGTTCATTGAAATATAAAAAGGGTAAGATTATTTATTATGATTACCTAACAACTATAATACTTTTGATTATTTTATTTGTTTTGTTTTTTGTTTATATAATCCTTATTTTATAAATGAATGTAACTTTTTGTTTACAGAATGTCTGCTTAAGCACAAGCTTACCTCAGTTGGGCGACATTAGATAATAAACATAATTAAATAATTTAATAGAATTTCTTGCTGCGGATTAAATAATTTAATTTAATAATTAACCCCTCCTCTCGCGAAGTAAAAATTCAGCTATGTATTATTTGTAAATTGTAATTTATTTGCCAATTGGTTAAATCTATACTAATAATATAAAGAGGTAAAGTTTGTGGGGTTGTAGGAAGTAATCTCTGGATCTACTAAACCGATTTTGTAAATTTCTTTTACCAATAGAAAGCCACGCTATTTGTAAGTGTCATAGATTATATATTAATCCGAAAAATAAAAAGACTTTTTCGGTGTGTCGGATTTGCAAAGTAAGTCGAATAAAAAACGGTCGAACGAAAACATTTCTAACTAACGATATATGATTAAGGTGACGATTGGTGGTGGTTGACGAAGGTGATTAACGATATATGATGAGAGATATATGATTAAGTTCTAGAGAAAAGTTGTAGAGCTTGTTAATGCCTACAAAAAAGTCATCGACAGCATATGTCTAAATTTTATATTTAACCCGTTGTCACAAAAAGTAGTTTTTTATATGAAAAAAATAATTTAAATCGTTAGGTCATGTTTATTGGTCATATTATCAACAATTGTGAATTCTTATCAAAATAAGTAAATTTATCGTCTCAAGTGTTTACAACAAAAGACTTTTCCCTTTTTACTGCATATTATTTCCCTTTTACTGCATAACTGGTTAAAGAGATAAGACACTCACAAAAAGGACACTCATAAGAAGACACTCACAAATAACGGTAATATAGTCAAATTAGCATACAAATACATACATGCATATGCAGTAAAAACATAACCCTTCTTTTGGCAGTCTGGAAATAAATCATAGCACTCAGTACTAACCGAACCACAATCATAATTTAATCACAAATAAAAAGTTTTACCGCCCAACAAAGTGGGCACGGGTCAGCTAGTAATATATATAATAAAAAAATGCGCGTGTCACAACTCCGACGCGGGACTGGAGTGTGATCTCAGATTGCAATCTGCTGATTTGATATCTGTCTCATTTAATCTTTCGACAAATGTATGGGCAGTATAAGTTGGCTCGGAAGCTGGCAAATTTCATCGAAGTTTTAATCTTCTGTTAGGCATCGTTAAACTCTTTTAAATTTTCGAACTTTTCTGATATTAAATGTAACGCTTTTTAACCGACTTCAAAAAAAGTAGGAGGTTATCAATTCGGTTTTAATGTTTGTTACTTCAAAACTTTTTTTTTATGAGCTGATTTGGAAAATTCGTTTTTTATTTGAAAGGATATACGTACAGATCGGTCCCATTTTTACCAAAATCCTATTCTGATGATGTGATCCATGAGAAATTGAGGGAAATTCTCAAATATTATCATATGATGTTGAAAATTTACATGTTGGTTCAGTTCTGATGACAATGCATTTTTTATGGTAAGTATGACCCAGAGTTGGCTCACGACGAGGGGACTCTTCAAAGGTCCACAGCACAGGCACGAAATTTTGCATACGCATTCAATTATGATAGCTCGTTTTAAGTTTCATCATGACATGGCTGATGCACTTATAAAAAAAGAGTCGGATTATTTTTTATTTAATTTTGTCTATTATGTTAACTTTCGATTTTACAATCCATTAAATTGTAAACCCGAGCTTTAAATGTAATCGATTCTTAAGCAGTAAACTCCGATAATTGAGTTTAAATTCTTGCTGCGGAATAAATAATTTAGCATAATATTTTATTTGATGTAGTATAATATTCATTGTAAATTGTAATTTATTTGTCAACTGCTTAAATATTATAATATATATATATATATATATATATATATATATATATATATATATATATATATATATATATATATATATATATATATATATATATATATATATATATATATATATATATATATATATATATATATATATATATATATATATATATATATATATATATATATATATATATATATATATATTAAAAAAATAAAACGCACTTCATTCGTCCTCTTTACTTCGCATGTCGCACTTCATTCGCCCGTGAAGGTGACATATGCTTTTCCGAAACGTAGGGAAACCACCGAATTAGTTCCACGCGTTAAAAATCCACGTATAATATTGAGTGACTAAGTATCATCATGATTTTCCCGCTCTGATTTATTCACCATGGTCTGAAAACGCCCTTAAGCGTTCGGCGAGTGACACGTGACACGGCGCGTCTCGTCAATCACACGATATTCAAATTATTCCCGCGGTCTTTAATGAATATCACGTAGAGCTGTGTAGTACAGGCCGAGGCGTGAATAATTCATGTCATCATAACCCAGTTTCCTAGCATACAAGAGCCTCAAATTTGAAACTAGTTTACACAACATACACCCGCCCTTCGCGGTAGAGCGGGCGGCGCCGCTTTTATTGTAATCTGATACCCGGTGAGATTCTAATCAGCAGTACCTTTGAAATATTTGATACTATAAACTAGTGATGCCGCGAATATTCGGTACTATTCGGCCTAATCGGCCACCTTTTTAAAATTCGGTGTTCGGCCGAATACTGCCTACTATTTGGCCGAATACCATGAAAAAACACGCACTCAAAAATGTATCTATTTTAATCACAACTTATATTATTGTATCAATACTTAAAATCTTTTAGTGGTAGGTTGATGAATGAAAACATTTTTTTTGGCATTGGTTGATTGTAAACTATTGCTCTTTTCCTCGTAACAAATATCTGCTTCTGAAAATAGCTTCTAACTATAAATATTACTGCCAGGTGTTGATAGATAGATCGTTGCGAATTTTATCGGGTTAGGATATTGCTTTGCGTTTGCTAACCACTACTTGTAAGGGTCTTCCGTTCGATTCCGGCGAACAATTTTCAAATAAAAAAAATACGTGTGGCACTCGGGGACTGTCGCGATAAAGCTATTGCATAGCATTTTTAACAACTTATGCAATTATAATTATATATTTATTTTATTTTTTCTGATATCACATAACTGCGCTCTATCGGAAAAGGTTTAAATTATTCCGAATCATTTGCGGCTGCGGTAGCAAATGATTCGGAATAATTTAAACGTCTTCCGATAGAGCGCCGCGCACGAATTTTTTATTCGATAAAGCAAAAAAACCGGATTATTCGAAAAAAAAATCGTAGATAAAAAGATAGATAATTAAATTATCTTTAAAATGGTGCAGGTTTCATAATAATACGCCAGATAGTATTTGCGTAGTAGTCGTTTTTGTGTTCGGTTAGACCTAATTTCACAAATTAATTACACTATGTAATATAAACAAAATCTAAAATATTCATAGCTAAGAATATTAGGAAAATGTTCTTGTTTAACATATATTTTTTTCGAATCGTAAGCTGTACTCGTTTAGACGTAATTATCATTTTAAAATCATTAATTTTCGTTAAGAAATTTCTTCATTCGGTCGCCGCGCTGGCCTAGGCCCGCGATAAAAGCTATGCAATAGCTTAAAAAATCAATATTATGTGCAGTAGAACTTTTCTCCACACCCTCATCATTTTGCATAGTATCTGTAGCGACTTCCTTAAAACAGAATCAGAAACTGTAGTGTATTTCAATCGTTTGATCATTTTCATTGGTTTTTCTTTTCTTACGAAGTGGAGAAGAATCATCATCAGATTCAATACTACTAAACTCATTTTCAGAGCTTCTAAAACATTTTCTTGTCTTGCTCTTTCCGTTTGAACTAATCGCAGGAAACTAGTTTTGAACCGCAGGTCAAGAAAAGTGGCAATCAATGAAACAGGTCATAATCTTTCACGCGCAATTATGCACGCCACGCACATATCTTACGCCGAATATTCGGCAGCTGAATATTCGGCAGCCGAATATTCGGCGCTTATATCCATGGCGTGTATTCGGTATTCGGTATTCGGCCAAATTACTATTCGTGGCATCACTACTATAAACATACTTCGTGTCCCATTTTGTTCACCGATTACTAAAAATAATAATATTTTCAGTATTTTATTAGAAACTCACAGGGTATCAGATTACAATGAAGGCGACAGTTTAAAAGTGAAGGTTTGGCAAATCGCAGTACTTACGTGTCCGTCTTAATTTTTTTTCCTCGTAATTTCGCAGGTTTACTAATTAAAGTTCTACTGTACAAACTTCACACCGTAACTTCGTTTTATCCTATTTATAAAAATAGGGTAAAACGAATTTACCGCGTGAATTCGAATCGGTGATTATCCGAAATTAAGACGCCAAAAAATAAAGACGGAAACGTACTGCAATTCGCTAAACATACACTTTTAAACTTCGTGCCCAGAGATTAGAAACGGAGATGGAAACTCTTCAAGGAAATCAATGTATGATTCAATGTAGAACGTGCAGGACAAATCAATGTAGGACAAACAAAGATATAGAAGATGTCGTTTTCAGGTGGTTTTTTCAGCAACGTTCTATGGTAAACCCAATTTCGGGTCCGATTCTTTGTGAAAAAGCTAAGATCTTAGCTCAGAAACTTGGTTGTTTTACCTTTAAGGCATGTAACGGCTGGCTAAGAAATAAATTAAAATGTCTTTTTCTTTAAAAATATTTTTTTTCTCCCATTTTCAACATGTATACAGTAATTAATAAAAACAGAGCCTTTTGGAGTAAAATCCAATTATCCGAATTTCTGATCCAGCTATCCCAATAGGGTCCGGTCCCAATTGATTCGGTTAATTGGAGTTTTACTGTACTTTCTTCTTGCTACTTTCTATGGAGCGGCGATTATTATAAACAAATCGACGGAGTAGCAATCGGCTGCCCCATATCGCCAATGGTTAGCGACTTATACATGGAATATTTTGCGGAAATAGCCATCAAACCCTTCAAAATTAAACCTATTCTCTGGCATCGCTATACAATCATACGGACTATAACGTCTGCATTCTAATGGGTAATACACAAACGGTAGAAGAATTCCTGGGTCATCTAAACTCCATACACCCAATAATAGACAAAATTTCAATAAAAAAAACCGACTCCATTTTTAAAAATAAGTGCAGCAGCTATGTCATGGTGATACTTAGAACGGGCTATCATAATTGAATGCGTATACAAAATGTTGTGTCTGTACTGTTGACCGTTAAGGAGTTCCCTCGTTGGAAGCCAACCCTGGGTGCCGCAGTCCTGTCTTGGTGAAACTTAGAATGGGCTGTCGTAATTGAATGCATGTACAAAATTTCGTGTCTGTGCTGTTGACCGTTGAGGAGTCCCCTCGTCGGGAGCCAACCCAGGCCAAATCAGGTCATGCTTACCATAAAAGAAATTGCATTGTCCTCGGAATTGAACCAACATGTAAATTTTCAACTCCTCATAATAATATTTGAGGAGTTCCCTCAATTTCTCATGGATCCCATCATCAGAACAGGATTTTTATAAAAATAGAACCAATCTGTAAGTATATTATACTAGATATATATACTAGATATTGCAACGAACATACCGAAAAACCTTTATTCCAGTAGTAGGTAATTGCCATTTCACACCGTACCTGAAACAAAAAGAAAATATAACTTTGCTTTATGCTTATTACAGCTATACCAATTTCATCATTTCCTCGTGCAAAATTCAGTTTATTATAGATATTTTTTCCATACATATTAAAATTCTGACTATTTAATATAATTACTACCCCACAGTTAATATTTTATTATTAACTTATGTTTACCAAATAAATTTCATGTTGCATTGGACAAAAATGACCAGAAATATTTACTACAGGTATATTAAAGGATAACGAAATAAAAACCTAAAATATAAAAGAATATTAGACGATAATTAATATATGTTTTATCACTTTATAATTAATTCGGTCCGAATCCGGTCTGGTCTAAAAATTTTCCCTCAATAAACTGCTACAGGTCTTTAATTAAACTACGGTTAAATCAAATTGTGTCAAATTATTAAATGATAACAAAATTAATAAATGGTGACTGAAAACTACTACTCAACCAGCCTCAATAACTGGTGACCCCGACCTAATTTGAACATGCAAGCTTATGATTATGCATTAGTAACAATAATTAACACCATAATATTGTGTTTATATATATATATATATACTAGCAGACCCGGCCACGCGTTGCTGTGGCCATTGATTTTATATTATACACTATAAAATCAATGCTGTGGCTAAGGTTTTTGTTATATTACATTGTAGTAAACTATTTAATAGGAACGGTAGGAGAACATCATTCATGGGGACCACCATGCTTTTTTAAATAGATGCCATTTGTAAAAAAATATGGCGAACTCCATGACAGATTTTCTACTATTATTATTTACGAACGAAGACGGAAACGTTAATGCTGGTATAAAAATCCTCTGGATTGGGATTTGAAGGGGAAGGACTTTGAACACGATTGATTAAAATTTTCGTACAGTTGATATTAATCAAAAATCAATACAAAAGAATTAATTTTAATATTTATTATTTTTTTTATTAAAGTTTGTAACAAATGAGTATATTACAAAGTTGTTAGTAAATAACATGTGACACTTAAAGTTATGAATGAGGTAGGTAGGGCAGATAGTCTTAAATCTTTAACAATAATATCTATTATTTTGAATTATAAATACTTTAATGTCAATTTAATTTAGTACTAATCGGTGCACAATATTTTTGGTTAACCTGTCTTTAGCTAACACAAATAGATTCGACGGTTTCCCTACACGTGAACATGCAACATATAGTTGCCCATGGGAAAAACATGGATTTTCCAAATCTAAACCACAAATGGACATTGTTTGGCCTTGAGACTTATTTATAGACATGGCAAAAGCTAAGCGAATTGGAAACTGTAGCCTTCTGAAGGGTATGGTAGAATCTGACGGTATCATTGGAATACGTGGCAACAGGACCACTTTTCCTTTAAACTTCCCATTTAAAATGGTTGCTTCAAGAATATTTCCGGTGATCTTTTTGATGACCAAACGCGTACCGTTGCATAATTGAGGTGGATTCAAATTACGTAGGAGAATAATAGGGGAACCAATCTTTAATCGAAGATTATGTGGTGGCATTCCAGGTATATCTAGTGAATTTAAAAATTCAATTGGAAAATTTACACTTTCATTTTCATCAACAACAGTATCGATTGATTTAAAAGACATCAGGTCGCCTGGTAACAACTGTTGTATCTGGAAGTTAATTTCGTCAACATCAACATTTTTGGCTGCCAAAATCGCCCGATGACTGAGCCAGTTATGATTCAAGTAATTATTCTGTATATCCGGAAAAATACTCTGAATGAATTCATTTTTTTCCTGAAGAACAGTGCAGAAATTGTCTGGCAGTTTAATGCATTGCGTATTTGGTTGCAGTTCTATTTTACCGTTCCCAATATCTAACAATTGTTCGGAAAATATTTGTGCTGATGGATCATTTTCCAATCGTACGCGCATGTTTATGGTCAATCGAAGTGTTTCAACATTTCGCCATAAGAATGATTGTTTCAAACATGCATTAATCTCATCCGCGAAAGTAGAGCGAGGTATAACCGGTAAGGTCTGTCGGAAATCACCAGACAAAAGTAAGATAGCACCACCGAAAAGTTTATTATTGCCGTTCAAATCTTGCATAGTTCTATGCAATGCTTCGAGTGAATATTTGTGAGCCATTGTGCACTCATCCCAAATTATTATTGAACTGTTCCGCAACACTGCAGCTATTCCACTATTTTTTTTAATGTTACATATTGCATTTGGTTTATTATGAATGTCCAATGGCAGCTTGAATGTTGAATGTGCCGTTCGCCCACCATCTAGCAAAGTAGCCGCAATGCCTGACGATGCAACTACCAATGCGATTTTCTGTTGTGACCGTATTTTCGCAAGAATCAACGATATTAAAAATGTCTTACCGGTTCCACCTGGTGCGTCCAAGAAAAAAAAACCGCTTTGTTCAGCAGCAACAGCCAGCATAATGCGATCATAAATATTTTTTTGTTCTGCTGTCAGTAATGGCTCACTGTTCATGATAATTGTTGCTAAATTACCATGGTCATATTGTTTTTCTCGTTGTAAATCGGTGTTGACTAAGTCGGTGGCTGGGCGATCAGGTATTGGCATACCATAATGTTTAAGTGGTAAATTTGAAATTAAAACACATAAATCCTCGATCAACACTAACGCTTCATTATACATCTCTGGCGTATAATCTATGTTTTGGCATTGATCTGTTTGTCTAATTCTGTGCAATATGTCTTCTGTCATACAATGTTTATATTTTTCCCACAAAGTTTGTGCTTGCGATGGATAACATGTTGTCAAAATAATTGCAAACAGCTGACGAATGTTATTGGGCGTTGATGTCAACGCAGCATCAGCAAGCGTTAAGTCCCAATGGTTATCGTCTTCTAGCAATTGCAGTTCACGACATGCATCTTGGTATGTATTAAATACTCGACCATTAACTGTTCGCAGAAATTCAAAAGACGTTGGTCCGGGAACATTCACTAATAACAAACGTAAATAGAAGCACTCACGTTGCTTTGGATGTACCGTGTAAAGTCGCCCCAATGTCTTAGCTTTGAATATGCCTGTAATGGAAGGATGTGGTTGTCCTTGTTTTCGTGGCTCCCATTTTTTACTGGATTTGTTCCATGTAAAATAACGTGGAACATCAGCATATATCAATGTCTTTGCGAATTGGCCAAAAATATCAGATTTTTGACACAATGTAAAAAAATCAGTTAGTGTTGTTTTTGGAGCCTCAAGCGCTCTTTGGAGAACATTTTCTTCAGTGAAGTATACACGTTGACCGTTTTCAAGGTGTATTGCTAGATGCTGGACAGAAGGATCTCTTTCGTGTATGGGAAAGCTAAGAATATGCCAAATAGCTTCGTTACTGCTAATGTATCTGCCCATTTGGTATCGTGCTATTTCGTCATTGTTATTCATATTTTGTACTTCAAATATGGCCAAATCACTGCCTTTGTTTACATATTTACAAATGTACTTAATTGATTTTACAGAACTGCAAAGCTCAACATTGATATGAGCTTCATAAGTTTTTGAAAGTAATGGTGAGTATGGTACGACCCACTGATTATCAAATTGTACTTGATTTGGATAATTCGGCAGTCGCATTGTGAATGTGTGGCCACCATTCTCAGTATTTCTGCGGCGATACATTGGATAACCGTCAATATCCGTGATAGTGTCATTCGTATGCAGCTTTGGGAATTTTTTCTTACATTTTCCATTTTCCATGCATGGTGACGTCATGTTGAAAGCACCACACGGCCCATGGATCATGTGTTTGGTAACAATATCAAATAATTCTTGATCAATTAATGGGTCTGGAATTTCGGCTGAAATTATTTTATCAATTTCTTCTGGACGGATTTTATCTTGAAGCCAAATTAAAATGTGGGCATGAGGCAAACCTCGCTTTTGCCACTCAATCGAATACAGCCAACAACGTGTGATACCAAAAACTGAATATTTAACAATAAAATCAATTAAGGATTTCAATTTTTGTTTGAACACACGTGCAGTTATATCATGGCGATGAATTGCTTGTTGTCCTGGTAATAGTAAAGTTTGTATCTCTTTCCAATTCGGATTACATGTGAATGTAATAAACAAATCCGGTCGGCCGTAATGACGTACGTAAGTCATTGCATCTTGTATGTATTCCTGCATGTTCCGTGGACTGCCGATGTAGCTTGAAGGTAAAATGAAAGCATTACCGATGTCATTGGAATTTAAATTTCCGTCGATGTTTCCAGCAACAGCATCTCGTAAGTGAATATATTCTTCCGATCGTAATTTAGCCTGGTTGTATCGAATGAATCGCAAGCGTTCGCTTTCAACCTTAGCAAACATATCAACTATGTATTGATGGAATAGCTGACGATATCGAAGGATATAGTTGTCCTGATTTAGTCTAACCATCAATCGGTGTGCGTAGTAGTTCATTGAACTAACTTTTTTATTTCCATAAGCACCTAAAAAAAATGCAATACGAAATTAAGTAAGAAAATAAATAGTTAATTGTCAAATTTACCGGTATTTGGATCACACTGTTTGATGTTAAGGTGATATTCATCCTGTCCTTGCCAAAATATTAATGGATATTGTAGTGCGTCATATGAACGGTGTAGATCCGAAATCGTACTGACAGTGTTGTCTCGCCGTGTAATTTTTATAGCTCTTTTGTCAACTTGATCACCAACTATAATAACAGCAACCTCATCAACAGTTGGAGCGTTGAATCTGCCAGCATGTTCACCTAATGGTACTTTGTCGGCTTTTATGACGATTTGATAGTTGTCATTTTGCAATCGTGGCGAAACTCTTTTAATCAATCGAATTAGTTGATTCTGATCTTCTAAAAAAATTTCCAGCAATACCACAATTGCTCTTTCCTCTGCTTGTTCAATGAAATTATACTGGCACCGAGTCGTCACGCGCTCTTCACAATTGCCCATAAAATAAATTTGAAGAAATTTCGGATCATCATCAGGCATTGGCATCAATGATCCGATTTTATGGTACACCTGGCCTTGTATTTTGAATGTAGTTTCAAAATTACGTCCATCGGATGCGAGATCGCAAATTTTAGTTGCCCCAAATGACGTCATTTGGAAGCAGGAATTAAATTTGCGTATCTTACGCAAAAATAATTTTGAATCATCTGAATCGCCAGCAATAAGGGATAATAAAGGTTCCGGCGGAGTGGGTAGAGGTGACAGCACAACTTTTCCTGATGCGCAGCACATGCCGGGTGTTTCATTCCGAAATTTCAAAGCCTGACAATATTGACATACTTTATCCATTGCACCGATAGAAATTTTTGAATGCGCAGAGTAGTTAATATCTGGTGCATATTCGAAAGCAAGACGAAGAAATGATGTACGTGTTAATGAGCGGCTGGTCCGCTGCCTCTGTTGTTCTTGTACTCGTGCTGTAGCTATGTTTTGTTCTCGTGCCGCTCTTGTTCTCGTAATAGTCTGTCGCAGACGTTTGTCACGCTGTTCTTGAGATTCTTGTGCACGTCCCTCTGCTGTCCTGATTCTTTGAACAGCATTTCTTGTTGCGATTTGTACTGCCGACTGATGAGCTCTTTCAATACGTTTGCGTCGTGCCTCTCCGCTCGCGTTGTTCAGGTTAGATTTTTTCGGTGGCATTTGACTGAAAATAATAATTGAAACGTTTAGATATTAAAAAAAACTGAAACAACATGCTATTATAGCACATTGAAATGAGAAGTGCGAAATAATTTTTAATAGATGTTAAAGGTATAACTGCAGTAAAGGAACCCCTCTTGGATTGTTGATTTTTTAACATCACCGGACTATATTCACCACGCAGATTCCGAATCTGCAATAATCCTTTGTCGCTCTAAATAAATAAGCGAGATATAGGCATTTAAAGTTTGCATACTAAACGTCAAAAAATCGGCCTCATTGTTTCAAGAGTAGTATCGAAAATAGTCGATATATCGCGAGTTCTCTAATATCGATAACAATTCGCGATATTACAAAAATGATGGCATGCTCTTGAAAGAACATGTCTGCAATTTTTTAAAAAATGAGACTATTTTCGAGGTTATTTTCAATGACTTTGCGTTTTGATAACAAAAGTTATCCTGAAACAATCGAAAATTCTTAAATATGGGAATTTCACCGTAAGCAAAATGCCTACGGTGACTAATTTTAAAATTTAAAAAAAAATCTATTGATGTTAACATAACAATGTGTTAGCGTTAATTCTGATTTTTTTCGAGGTTTTTACAAAATGGCTGTTGATGATGACGAAAGGTAACCTGAAACAACGAAATTTCTTCAATATCAAATTAACACCGTGGACAAAAACGTTTTTTCGAATTTACCGCGAAATTAAAAAAAAATAAATATAGAAAGAAACATAAAAAATTGTGCCCTTTTTTAAAAGTTTCACGAAAATATTTTTTTTTTGTTCGTTTTTTTTTTAAATATTTCGGTTAATCTTAAAACTCTGCAAATTGTCATAATTTCTGTAATATCGGTAATTGTTATCGATATTACGATATGCTCGAATGTGTCGGCCACGGTACGTACAAAAAAAATGGCCGCAAATTTCTTGACATTGCAATGAACATTTTGAACGCCTATATCTCTCTTATTTATTGAGATCGAATAAAGATTATGGAAGATTAGGAATCAGCGTGGTGAATATAGCGTGGTGAATTACTTCATTAAACTTTGAATGCCTATATCTCGCTTATTTATAGCGACCGACACAATTTTCTTCCAAATTTAGCATTAAAATGAAAAAAATTGGAGAGAGGTTCCTATACTGCAGTTATTCCACTTTTATAACTATGTGATAATACTTACATGTATATATTTTAATTAAAGAGTTTTGAACAATGAAGCACAAATAATTAAAAAGCAGGAATAATTTCACTGTATTACCTTCACAATATTATGAATTTAGAATAACGCTTGGCAGACTATGACGTTTGTAGGTTTAACATAGCAGCGCCGTCTATGGATTACTTATTTAATCCAGTCAATAGATAACGCCATCTGTTAAAATCGTTTAGAACTAACAGAATTTAGAATAACGCTTGGCCGACTACGACGTTTGTAGGTTTAACATAGCAGCGCCATCTATGGATTACTCAATAGATAACGCCATCTGTTAAAATCGTTTGGAACTAACAGATAATTGCGAATGTCAAATATTAGACATTGCAATAAAATAATATCGCGACTATAAATTAAGACGTAAGCTATCCTATCATTCAAGTTGGATCAAACTGCACATTGTGTGCAAATTTGATTCAAATCGGTTAAGTAGTTTAGGAGTCCATCGCGGACAAACAACGTGACACGTAATTTATATATATTAAGATTAAGATATATATATATACGAGTGGTATTACCCGGCGTTGCCCGTGTTATATCTTTTCTCAAATACCAATGTATACCAATTTTCTTGGCGATCGGTTGAGCAGTATAGAAGTTGGTGTGCTGCAGCGCCGTCTAGTTGAAAGTTGCAACAAAGCGGATATATATAAACCTTAACCATGAAAAAATACATATATATATGCCAACTTTCATGGTGATCGGTCAAACGGTTTCGGAGTCTATTAAACTCGGACAGACGGGCATACAGATATACCAACATCCATTTTTATATTATATTATTTTGGCCTGTTTTTAAAATTTATACTTTGAATGCCTATATCTCGCTTATTTATAGCGACCGACACAATTTTCTTCCAGATTTAGCATTAAAATGAAAAAAATTGGAGAGAGGTTCCTATACTGCAGTTATTCCACTTTTATAACTATGTGATAATACTTACATGTATATATTTTAATTAAAGAGTTTTGAACAATGAAGCACAAATAATTAAAAAGCAGGAATAATTTCACTGTATTACCTTCACAATATTTTGAATTTAGAATAACGCTTGGCCGACTATGACGTTTGTAGGTTTAACATAGCAGCGCCATCTATGGATTACTCAATAGATAACGCCATCTGTTAAAATCGTTTGGAACTAACAGATAATTGCGAATGTCAAATAATAGACATTGCAATAAAATAATATCGCGACTATAAATTAAGACGTAAGCTATCCTATCTTTCAAGTTGGATCAAACTGCACATTGTGTGCAAATTTGATTCAAATCGGTTAAGTAGTTTAGGAGTCCATCGCGGACAAACAACGTGACACGTAATTTATATATATTAAGATATATATATATATATATATATATATATATATATATATATATATATATATATATATATATATATATATATATATATATATATATATATATATATATATATATATATATATATATATATATATATATATATATATATATATATATATATATATATATATATATATATATATATATATATATATATATATATATATATATATATATATATATATATATATATATATATATATATATATATATATATATATATATATATAAATAGCAAATTAAACACAAGGTTTGTAATTACAAATCACAAAATGTATAATTTTATTTTATTTTTATTAGCTAAATGTATACAGCATATCCATTATATAAAAAAAAACATTTTATAAATTAACATTAATATAGCCATTAATACATTTTAAATTAGCAAATAATATAAAGCACCTATTTAAAAGATAATAATTTTATAACCTTTTTTTAAGTAAAAAGGAATAAAGGAAAAAGAAGCATTTCTAAATTTAATGTATAAGTACAATAGGGGAATGGAAATGGAAGGAAGGGATTCTTATAACATTACGTGTAATATACGTTTATAAATGGTCATACATACGTATACTATTGACATATATATATATATATATATATATATATATATATATATATATATATATATATATATATATATATATATATATATATATATACATATAGACATACATACACACTTAAATACATTGTATATAATAAAGTAATAAGTAGTGCGTATTTTATAAATTTTTAAATTAATTATCGTTCCTGAGCTTTTCTTCGACTGCGTGAAGAAAAGGCTTCCTGTCCAGTAATCCAAGATAATCCATACAATCATACGTTTTATACCCAGCCTGGCGCCAAAAAAAGGGTTCCTCTCTCGGTTAATTCAGGTTTATCTGAGGTCGGAGAAATAGGCAGTTTGGAACTTGCTTTGGACAGTGATGAATAGGCCCTACAAATATACATACATACATGAATTCCCTTTGGAGGTGTGTGGGCGGCGATATGATTACACTGTGCGAAGGGTCAGACGTGACGCCAATGCGACGTAATGCGAGATATTAGCGACTCGTTAATCACCTTTGATGAAGGTTGACTTTTATATACGTGTCGTAGGCCTCCTCACTGCGCACACTGAATCCTTTCATTAGAGACCAATAATCAGGGTTACCGGATGGGTTTTAAAAAAATCATAGATAAGGCGTTCTACTCACTGGAGGAATATTACTCGAGTGAAGACTAAAATGTTTAGTGACTAAAGTGTTATTGTTTGTCCTTGTAATTGTGTAAATTATCTCTTTGCAATTCTCTTGTATGTTCTTGTTTATATTATTCTTGTGTTTTCTCTCGTTTTCTCTTTAATTTTTTATTTTATTTCCTTGTGTATTTGTAACGTTTCCATTAGGATAAAAAAATGTTGGTTTGCTTAACTGTATGTATGATTTGTATACAAGTTTACCAATAAAATGAAACTGAATCTGTATCTGAATCATTAAAAAAGTGATAATGAGTTACAAACGATATGGAACCATATTAAAATAAATACTGGCAGACACAGCTTATAAATCTCTTTTACAAAATGGAACCTGTTTTTATTTTGTTTAAAAAAAATATAAGAGTATTTGTTTGCATCTTGTCGAAGCGTGTTGGCTAAAATTGATTTATTTCAAATAATCTATAATCAATGAGTCCTGTATATAAAAAAAAACATGCATCAATGTTATTAAAGATATTCAAATAAATTGCTATTAGTTTGGTCATCAATGCTATCATCGCAACCTGCATTTCGAAGACACAAAAGGTTGCCAAATCGTACTATGGAGTTGAGAAATCGAATACTATATATAATCAATGCTAACAGCTTCGTAATGTATTTATTTACAAATTTTTTAACCGAATTTCTATCATAGGCTTATGCAAAATGGAATACTGTGCGGCGCGGCGAGAAGCCCATCGTTCTTCCCAACCACTTTGGGAATTCGGTGCGAGGATTATGACTGATCTTTTTGTGGGTTCGCTTATATTTGTGTTATTTGATGGAAAGCCTTTCTGGGGTTTTATTTGATCCGATTGACGAACGAAATACATTTGGAGCATTTTTATATTTTTACCATATTACGCAATATTCTTATCTTTCTCAGGTGACGTGTTTGGTACATGAATAAAGCGATCACGTCTAGTTTTAAGGATTAGGGGCATAATCAAAGTGACTTTGTATCTGAAGGATAGAGAGGCAATGTAAATGCTTTTTTATCTGAAACAAAGATAAATATACTTTCATCGTAGGCATTTTGTATCTTATGAAATGGAAGACTATCGCCAACGTTTGACATTATAAATAAGATAGGTATAGCGAATTATGTCGTGGCGTTTGTAGCAACGGATATTTCGGCGATGCTGCAACCTTCGTTATCCAGAGTAGACTGACAGCCGTCTACCCTGTCTCTCTACTCTACATATTAAGACTACACTAGACAACGGCGGTTGCAACATGACCATAACGTCGGGCGCTACACACTTCACGCGGTAAATTCGTTTTATATTATTTATATGTTTGTCTCTTGTGGGCTATCCGCGTAAGCGACATAACATAAGAATGAACAATAAGTCATAGCTAGTAGTAGTAGTAGATGGAGTGGGGGGCTTGTTTCCAGCCCTTGATGTCACCTAGATCTGTAAGGTCTTTTGTAACTACCCACTGTGTGATTAGGTCAGTGGTCAGCTAGTAGCCCGGTACTTCTTACCAGTCCAAGTAGGTCACTGACCTTCAAGTTGGGCAGATCGCTGGGTTCGAGAAAGGCTCGTCCCAGTAAACTGTGTCTTTTGGCGGTGAGCCCTGGACAGCGACCAACAATGTGTATGCTGTCTTCAGGTTCCTCGCCACATATTCGGCAATCCTTGCTCTCAGTCAAACCAAGGTTGAATAGATGAGCTCTAAGGGTCGTGTGTCCGGTGAGGAGACCGATAGTGGTTCTAAGGTTCTTCTTGCTCATGTCAAGTAGGGCCTTGGTTTTCTTCTGTAGTGGTTGCTCCATCGTGGCTTTTGCCTGGCGACATCCCTGACTCTGTTTCCAGGAAGCCCGATGTTCCTGCTCCAAGCAGTCCCTGATGATTTTCTTACCTGTAGCGAAGGGGACCCCTACGGCTGGCTCCACTGGGCAATCCAGTGTGCCCAGTTTTGCCAGTCTGTCGGCCTCTTCGTTTCCGGGTATGCCTTGGTGACCCGGTATAGCTAAATATTGATAACATTATATTTTGGCGGAAGTATCCAAAAATATTTGTACTATCGTACGTTGAGCTCGTTTCTGAAATACGAGAATGCGATCTCGATCAGCGGCACGGTCAATACTATTGATACACTGTGAAAAATATAACGATGTAATACACATGTTTCAAAAAGGATTACGTTATTTTACAACTCTGTACGATTTGATATAACTTGAACTGTGGTCCATGCGTATGAATTAACATGACGCGTAACGGTGTTGGCGTGACGGTAGTTACCGTGTCCTAGTGTTAAAGTATAATGCTGTTTCATTACGTAGCGACCTTGGGATCTCGCTTCTAACATAACAACGTGTAGTAGTATACCTACGGTTATAATCGGACACTGGAATCATGTTGAAACTATATTGTACTATTATTTCCGTATTAACCGTAAGGAAAATGCTTATACATATAATCAAGTAATGGAGTTTCAACAAAATTACTTGAAATACTATGGCATTAGGCAATCTATGAAATACTATGGCAATTATATATAGTCCTAGTCCAGGTTAGGACTAGGACTATATATAATTCCCCCATGGTGATATACTCGTGTTAGTCTGCGGCTCAAGACCGCTATTGAAACGGTAGTTTGTAGGCAGAAGGGTGACGAGAAAGCCTGCATAGACATATTGTAATACATGCGATTCGTACATTTTATGCCAGTACTCCAGAGATAATAAATTCGGGCGACAATCCTGAATGCGACGCTTTCGACATTCCTTTAATCACAATCCAGCCATTATAGCGTGCTATCATGACGCTTTCTGAAAAAGCGCATAAATCAAAATATTTGGTAGGTATTTGAATTTGAATTTGGTATCTGGAAATATTTAGAAGTTAAGGTGTTAGAAGTTAAGAACCAACAAAGGTGTTATCAATACGCCTAATTTGACTAAAGTCACGGATAACTTCGAACTTCAAAACAGTTCTCAGAAAACCATTCCCTCTTAATTTTGTTCTACGCGTTAGTCTGCAGTCACCTCGAATATGCTTCTCAAATATGGTCTCTTACTAGCTATAATGTTAACGTAGAGAATCGAACGTATTCAAAATTCGTTCCTGAAAAATTTGAATTATCGTTCCTATTTATCCTTTCCCAATTACAAATTTTATTTTATTCAGGAAGTACAAAAAAAATATTTACCAAATTAAAATTTAACAAACATAAACTATTGATATATTTCCACCTATTAAACAGTCATATAATGAGCTATGCGATATAAACAAAAAGATATAATAACAGAAATACTTAAGTCAAATTGTTAGGATTTTTTTCTAAATTAATACTGAATTAATTGCTAGGTTACTAACCAGTCCAAAGTATCAAAGAATAAATATAAAATAAATGGAGCAAAAAAAAAAAGTAGATATATTTATTAATATGTAAATAAATAAATAAATAGGAAGTTAAAAAATAAAATAAATAATTATATTAAGTAACACGTTATGAGAACGAAAAGAAATAAAAATCATAAAAAAGCGGAGATGTGGTATTTTTCTATAATTTGTTGAAAGGAGTCATCGATTGTTCTGATCTGCTAGAAATGGTATATTTCCGTGTACCATTGCGACTCACTAGCCAAACAAACGGAGTTATTCCACCTTCCGCATGTGTTTATTTAGAAAAACATGTTTATGTTGGAAATATGTTATTAGGTTTGTTTTGAATTTTATAATTTTGTATCGAATTTATTGAAACAGCTGTATGTTTTCAAATAATAATAAAAAAAATTAGACTGGACGGTCTCTAAATAAAGACAGACTCAATTATCACACTTCGTTCGTTTGATGACGAGACCGGTCCGGGTTAGGACTAGTGACTCTTCAAAAGAATGCGGTCTGGATGGCCTTGTCGTTCGCCCCTTGTAGGTCCTGGTGTGTGATTAGGATTAACACCTGCGGTGGCAGGATATGAGGTGATCTTCGTCCTGCAGCGTTCAACAGTCGCGTATTGGGATCTCTGTCTTGCCCAGCGGACGAGATTGGCTCGGCATCTTGTCACACTCACCTTCAGTCTGTTGAGACTACACCAGGTAGTATAGGGGAGATGAAACCCCGTTGCTATCTCTTCCGATACGTCCTCGCTAAGTGAATTGAGTAATACATTCAAATTGAATTATCACTGAAATACAGCATTGAGTAATACGGTTTGAGGTTTGATTGCCTTGGAGCGGTTATGTGCGGCTCAAGAATTACTTTCTCGATCTGAGGAGATTGTGGCGTAGTTTTTGCCTGTGAAGTGGGTGTCTTGGACGTTTAATACATTTGGGCTTTCAGAATCATCCAAGATGCCACGGCGTATCGCATGGGGAGCGTTGCTAATGAGCGGATAAAGTTTTGAATTATAATTATATTATTAATAAAATACGAGTAGGTACTGTTTATTTTCAACAAAAAAGGCGATCTTATTGTCTGGCGGCAATGTCTATCCCCTGACCTAAACCTTAGGTTTAAAATACAAATATTGCGTTGGTTACAAAGAAGAAGATTAAAAAACTTTTAAAAATATCATAAAAAGAAAAAGATTTTTTAAAATTATATAAAAACGCATAAGAAATGAAGGAGACCAAGGACGGAAAGCGAAGCGAGAAAGAGGAGATGAAAAAGGGTTGGTTATGCTATGGTTTAAGGTTTATGTGCTCCTTGAGCCTTGACTTAAACGTGGTGATGCTGGGGGCTGTTCTGACATTATTCAGTAAAGCATTTTAGAGATGTGCAGCTTACTCGAAGGAGTACGAGAGAAGTCGCTGATGTGACCAGAGATGGATTACAGGTTATTGCCCTCTGATCTCAGAGGACGGCCGTGCACAGATAGAGCGGTGAACCTTTCGGCGAGATAAAGCGGCAAGCAATTCGCGAGAATTCTATATAAAATGCAGAGAGTATTAACCTGTCTCGTCTCCCTGGTGGTAAGCCACTGCAGTATATAATTTGATTATTACAGTAAGTACTAATTTAATCAATATTATTCGCTATCTGTTATATGACAAAATATCGCATGAGAATGTAAGTTTCTATCTCTATTAGGTTCGCTGAGCATAGGGAGGAAATAGTGCGAAACGGGCTGTTCTGGTATTGTTTGTTGTGCTTTGGCGAAACCAGTGGGCGTTACCGCCAGGTACGTTCAAGGAATTATTTAAGTTTCGGGTTAAATTCGGAATACGAAAGGACTGCTAATCGCGGTCCCTTGTTTCACGAATACCAAATAGCCCATTAAATACACAATCGGTTTTCCCATTTCTGTCTCTCTCTTAGATTCCGTGAAACCCAATTTTAAACATCCTATTTTTTTTCCTATTTCTTTTCCCGGCCCACCAACTGATGAAGAGAGAAAGTATTGTAAACGCGCATTATTTTTCAAGATAAAGACGAAAATATTTATTTCGGGCCCACTGAGACGATTAGGACGATTTCCAGAAGAAAGCCTCTCTGGCAAAAGATACACAGCGGGCAGCCTAGCTCTAACTACCAGTTTTGGTAGAATATCTCCGTCTAGAGTTAACCTTCAGAATACCTCCGTCCTCCTGACTGGTTACGGGACCGAAGTCGCTTACGCGGCCTCTACCTGCTGTATTATGGTGGTAATTCAATTTGAATTTATCGTAAACCTGGGCGTCCTTTGCCCGTAGTGCGACACGGGATCCGGTGGTTCAAAGTCATCTCAATAGTAGTATGACAGCAGGTCAACATCCACCCCCGCTGCTTAGGAGACAGTATATTTACATAATCTCCAGACTCCTTCAGAAAGCACAATCGATCGGCGTCGCCGAACGGTGCGCAAACCGTCCAGTAGCGCTGGGATGCTATCCCACCAGGAGAAACCGGTCCACCAGCTTGTGAGGCCTTAGACGCGGGAGTCTTACCCGGGGTAGCATTCTGCACAATGAGGCTTCTGAATAGGAGCTGAATCGTGAGTTGAGCCGATCCGAGAACAAAATGGATCTTGTGGCACAATCTGCACGAAACCGTTCGCTACCGTTCGCTATACAAACACAGACACACACAGACACACATACACAGACAAACGCACACAGACAGACAGACTTCAGTTTGGAAATGGTCTTAATCGCCCTTTGAACCCTTGCCATGACCAAATGATGCCTACCTTCCAAATTTCAGCTCAATCGCATTAAGCGTTTCAGCGCTATCGCGGAGGAATACACACAAAGAGACAGACATACAGACAGACACACAGAGAGACTTTAATCTGGAAATGGTCTTATCGTTTTAGGGGTGTCAACTTGAATATTTCCGTCCTATCTCGAAACAAATTATTTGCACGTTTACTTTGCTTATCCACCTCGTCAGTTGGCGGACCATGAAACTAAAGTTTGTTTAAAGCTCAGTCCACTTACATACAGTATTCCTGGGCTCAAATGGATATATTTCCATATTACAGCCTTTCACCTAGCAGACATGCCACTCAACCTTTATTTTCATTACCCCCTTAATTCCCAAGTCGCCTTTATTATGAAAAAAATCCAGACTGAAGCCTTTCAACCTAAAAAAAATATGAGAGCGCGAGTCGAGTTAGCGAAAGGGTATGAAAGGCACTTCTGTGGCTGATTTTTCTTTTCTGTTGAGCGTATTTCCGGTGGAATTTCCCGCGGAAATCTCTGATGTCGACTGAAAACCAGCCTCTCTAATTAAAACCCCCCTCTTCTCCCCCCACCGCTACTTCCTCGAACGAGGGAGGAAGAGGGCCCCTACCGCGGGAGCGTGCGATATCTCTCTACAGGGCCGTATTTCAGAAACGCTTTCAGATTCAACCGCGATCTTTCTAGACATTTCAACTTCGTAACAACCGACCGATTTCATAAGCATTTTCAGAATAATAAGCATTTTCACAAAGTACGGGTTATGCATACAATACTACCACTGAATGACACCCATCACCTTCTAAACTCGAGTTCACAGATAGACTACATCGTCACTTCTAACCCATCTCTTGTTAAAGCACATGGCCAATTGGCAGCGAGTGGCTTCTCACATCACGATATGTTATACATTTCATATGACGTAAAAGTGCAAAAAAACGATCAAGAACCATCCAATACCGCGACTTTAAGACAGTATCTCTCTCTGCTCTTAGGGCGGACGCGTTATCAATCGACTGGTTGCCTCTTTATGCTATGATGGATGTTGATTCCATGGCTAATACATTTAATAGCAATGTAATCAAGCTATACGATAAACATGCTCCTATAATAACACGCCGAGTGAAGCATTCACCTGCTCCGTGGATAACCGACGATATCCGTATACTAATGAAGAAGAGGGATAGAGCGAAAACAAAATTTAAACGCGACCACCTTCCAAGTACCTTTTCATCCCCCCTGTCATCCTAGATGACGTGGTTAAGAGCAATGCTCTGTTTGCGATCCGTAGTAGTTCTTTACTCCCACCTAACAGCCCAACTTTGGATTTCTCTTCAATATCAACCCAGGAGGTAACTAAAATGCTACTAAGCATCAAGTCGAAAGCTGTGGGTCATGATGGCATAAGCCTTCAACTTATCATTCCTATTTTAAATGAAATAGCGGAAGTAGTTGCATTCATGTTTATTTTTTTTCTTAAAAGTGGCGAACTACCCGCTGTCTGGAAGAAAGCCATTGTTGTCCCAATACCAAAAACCTCTTCAACAAATTCCCCAGAAAACTTTAGGCCGATTTCAATTCTCCCAGTGCTAGCCAAAGCTATTGAAAGACTGGCATATAGTCAGTTGCTCTCTTATGTTTCTCTTAACAACCTTATAAACCCATTCCAATCAGGTTTTCGACCCCATCATAGCACGACTACTGCCTTAACTCATGTTACCGATGATATTCGTCAAGCGATGGATAATCGACAGCTCACTATTCTCGTCTTTTTAGACTTCATCAGTGCGTTTAATTCTGTCGATTATGATATTCTCCTTGCTCGATTAGAATCATGTAACTTTGCGAATCCCGTAATAAACTGGTTTAGATCATTTCTGAATAATCGATATCAGTGCGTCAGGAACAAAGATCAGATCTCTAATTTTCTACCACAAGTCGCCGGCGTCCCACAAGGTAGTGCTTTATCCCCACTCCTCTTTTCGTTATTCATTAACTCAGTTACCAACTCCATTAAAGCAAAATATCACCTCTATGCCGACGACGTCCAAATATACTCTCACTTTCGCCCGGGAGATATTGATACAACAATTGCTGCTGTAAATGAAGATCTATCGATGATATATGAGTGGTCCAAAGCACATGGATTGCTCTTAAATCCTTCCAAAACGCAAGCTATTATCATCGGTAGCAGTTACATTACCTCGAGGATTAACATAAATGAAGTTCTGAAGATCTGCATCGGTGCGGATGAGGTCCCTTTCAGTTTCGAGGTTAAAAACCTCGGTGTCCATATGGACGACAACCTCTCATGGCGGCCACATATTCGAGAAATGCGACGCAAACTCTTCGGCCGATTTCATTCGCTGAATAAGCTGAAAAATATCCTCCCGGAGGAGAGCAAGACTACGATTTGTCAGTCTGCTCTCCTCCCCCTTCTGGATTATGGAGATTTCGCATTTCTCGACCTCACAGAGGAGTTATCCACCATAGTTGAGCGTCTCCAAAATGTTTGCATTTGGTATATCCATGGCCTCAGAAAATTTGACCACATCACGGAGTACAGAGAGAAGCTTCACTGGCTGTCGACCCGGGAGAAAAGAGACATGCGAGTTCTCTGTATGCTTTTCAAGATCTTGGATGGCGTCGCTCCCAATTATCTTACCGGCAGATTTACTGCACTATCGGCTCATGAACGCCCTCTGAGATCAAAAAACAACCTGCTACTCTCTATCCCTAGTCACAGCAGTGACTTCTTCTCATTCTCTTTCACCGTGCATGGAGCCCGTCTTTGGAATGCTTTGCCAAAAAATGTGAGAACCGCGCCAAGCATAACAACTTTTAAAAACAGACTCAGAGAGCATTTGAAATCCTCCAGATAAATTCCCTTTCCCCTCCCATTCCCCTCCTTTTAAAACTTTAGCGTCCTTATAGGTGTTAGATTATTTTGATGTGGCAAATCTGTGCCCACAAAGAGTAAAGTATATACTTCTTTCTATCCTCCTTTATTTTATTTGTCATACTCTTTATATAGGTTAAGTTATGTAGTCTACTCGCAAATAATGTTCTTACTTATAATAATGGTTAGCTCTAAAATATTGCCTGCAGGCAATAAGCTCGCCTTTTATTAAGAATAAAGAGTTTTATTATTATTATTATTATTATTATAATTCAATTGTGAGAAGTAGATTGGAAACGGATGCAGTTATATGGAATCCATATCAGGATCATTATATCACTATGTTGGAAAAAAAACAAAAATGTTTCTTAAGCTTTATATATAATAAGTAATACGGATATTTTCGTACATATACCCTACTAGTTTTTTACTAGGCATGGTGGGCTATAACTCTCTCAAATTGAGTAAAGAAATGCGCGCCATGGCCTACGTTTTCAAGCATGCTAGCATGCTAGCGAAGGTTTGTTTCTTTGTTCCGGACAATTATAATCGTCAATTATTATCGACAACTCATAATCTATTTGCAGAGCCGTCCTCGCGCACCAACCTAAGTCTATGGAGTCTGCTTACTCGAACTTTGCGGCACATAAATGCGCCAAGTTCGTCAGCGTCAGACCTTGATATTTTTACAGCGAGCCCGCATTTCTTCAAGGTTTGGGTATTGCGCTACTTGTTTATATCAGTATAAGATAAATTGTTTCCATTCTTTATATACTGTAAGTTTGTAAGTTCTATTCTTAATGCCTGTATTTGTATTTAACGCTAATTTAAACATGTTGTGTATGTACTTGCAAGAATTTTAATTTTTTATATTTATGTTTATATTGCATATCAACGGAATAGTCTAAACTGTTATGTTAATTTGTTTATAAAATAAATAAATAAGACCGCTTAATAGAGGTCAAGGACTAATCTCTACTAAATGGTAAGGAGCATAACTATACATTTTTTCAATTATTTACTTCCTTTAAATATAAAATTTTAAAAAAACATATCTATGAATTATTCTAATAAATAATTATAATATATGTAATTAAAATATATATTAATACTTGATTTATTATTAAAATAATAAAGACTTTTTAAAATGAATGAAATGAAGTTAGTTAGCGTATCCGGGCCGAGTTAGGACACGTCTATCCAAAAATATGCCGCCTGGATTGTGTAGTTGATCGTCTCTTGTAGGTCCTGGTGTTCGATGAAGGTTGACAGCTGCGGGCAAGATAGGCTGTGGTCTTCATCCTGGGCTATTGCTCTTCATCGGATCTCCTAATAATGGGCTCGATTCCTTTTATCTTGCACTAAAATCGGAATTTAGTTCATGTGAAATAGAGCAGTACGTCAGATCGGAATGTTAAAGGAACGGTTGTTACTTTTCCGCATTAAAACGATCCACTGAAGTTAAGGCAGCTAAATCTAACACCGCACGAAATGTGTTCAAACTTTTTGGGGCGTCTATAAGTTCGACAGGTAGTTTTGGTGCGGGAAAATCGACGATAGTTCATTTCATATTCCGTTCTAACGCTTTGTCTCGTTCGGTTGAACTAAGTTACTATTTTAGTTCACGAATAAACGCAATCGGGCCCAATGTTAATAATAAATGACCTGCAATTACGTTTGATATTAATCGAATACTCATTAGATATATATTGATATTAATCGAAAGTTATTGGACGAGTTAAATTTCTTCTAATCTTTGTTTAAAAATTATAAAATATTTTATTATAAACAGTATATTCTGAAAAATTATATAAACAATTAAAAATAATATTTAATGCTTCATCCATATAATATAAAAGAAATTCAAAATAAAATTTAAATTAATTCCTATATGAATGGAATTACTTATATCAGGAATATAAGGAAATATTCTTATAAAATAAAAAAAAAACATATAAGCGAATAAATAAATATTAAAACGTTTAATTTATATTGTTTTATCAATTTATATTCATTATATTAATTAAATATTAAAAATTATAAATGTAATAAAATTGAGTATTTACGATTAGATGAGCTCCCACGAAAACGTCGACATACACATTGGACCAGCTGTCGAGGTCGATGAATTACATTTTTCTGCACCGAGGGTGAAATGCGCGGACATATAATATAGTACTTCTTTAAGACTAATGAGCGATACCATTCCATGCATTATTTAAAATGGGATTGTTAATTGAGGAGTGTCAGTTACAACGGGTAAACCCGTCACACCAGGGTGTAATAACGACATTTTTCCGTTCTGCCACTTCTCCACTCTAATTCCGCAACTGTCATAACATTACTTTCACGGCAGTCGGAAAGTATTGTGAACGCGCATTTTTTTGGGGATCGAGACGGATATTTACATTTTGATCCACCAGGAGACGATTAAGACTATTTCCAAACTGAAGTCTGTCTGTGAGTCTGGGTGTGTATGTGTGTATTTCTCTACGATAGCGCCCAAAAGATTTATCTGATTTAGCTGAAATTTGGCATGCAGGCATCATTCGATCATAGCAAGAGTTGAAAAGATTTTAGTTAAAATCGGTCCACCAGAGGGCGCGCTAGTCATACTTCAATCTCGATAATATATTGCAGTTAGAGTGAAATATTGCGGTACACTGATGTCTTGTTGGACCGATATCACGTTGCGAAATTTTGGTGGGAATACCTCGTATACAAGCGACGCAAATAATATTTAAAGTCCGTCATATTTAACAAAATACATAATTTCTGTGTCCTTAAAATTACCAATTTAAGGACACAGAAAATACTACGAATTGGCGCACGAGAAGAGGTTGTGTTGACGCGGGAGGAAGGGGTGGGGGTGGGGGAGAGGATGGGTTGGTGGGGGGCTTGTCTACATGCCGGGAAAGTCTTGAGGTGACACAACCGGTTTTTATTTTGTGTAGCCAATGCAAATCTTGTTCTATAAATTTAAGTTAAAGGTGAGCCGATAGACATTGCCGAAATGCAATAAATGAGCTCGCCTTTTTTATTGAAATAAAGATTTTTATTATTATTTTTATTTAGATGCGGCTCTGTCTCCCTCTCTTAAATCAAACTAAACACTGGTGCCGACGGGAGGTGTCCGTGTGTAAACGCCCACTATATGCAAATGACCTGTCGCTATGCTCTTAGCTTCATTTAGCGGAGAAACTCTATATTTCCCCGCAGCTTGGACCCAAAGGTCAGTTTTTGTTTTTGCGACCGGTTCAACTAATGGTTCAGCTCCTATCCGAAAGCCTTTCCGAAGAGGTGAATGAAAGATGTCAATGAATAAAAGTATTCCCTCGGGCGAGCTCTGGACAGTGCACTCTGTTCTCCAGTGGTTTTGGTTCCTAATGGCTTCGCGTGGCTTTGGTGGTAGTAGCCAATTTTTATGTCACCTTGGCCTGCCCGATTTACAGTTCATCTCCCATTCGGTAGCCTACTCGAAGAGGGACGTAACTGTCAGGGCCGCTGTGAGATTCTGCCACGGCTGTGATCTGCAGTCAGAGGTGGTTGGGATGAAAAGATTGCGATTCGGGGGAACACCGCTGGCGGAACTTGGCGGCGAATAGCTAGGAGGGAGTCTGTTTCCCAGAGAGCGAAAGTAGTTGGCGACCTCACTTCATCTATCCTAGAAATTATAAGTTGGCCACCCGATACCGAGTGACCATGCCGAGAAAGGGGCGCCTCGGTTCGCGATATATTCAAATTAAATTAACGATAACGTTAGGTATAGGTCGAGCAAGCGACCTCTAATCCATGACCAGACTAGAGGACGGAGAAATTCGGCCAAATCTGGCAGTAAGGGCCTGAGGCCCGTCTGCTGGATCCACTTCCCGGTGCCCCGCCGTAAGGCATTGGTCCCTTGTTGGCGTAGTTAGACTGTGTCGTCCCTAAGTATCCGATATCGTTATACCTTCCTGGGGTAGCGGGTTCGCCTGTAGTAGTTGACAACGTAGTATCGGGCGGATTTTCGGGGGAGTCTGGAAACGTGGTTTTATCAAGATAGTGTGGTGGATGCTGATCTGTCGTTACCTACCTCTAGTCTACAGTGGAAAAAAAATATTCTACAATAACTTGCCAGGTTAGCGTTTCACATTTTTTTCGTAAGCTTATAATAAAATGATAACTCGTGATAATGAGTTTTTTCCCAGAATTATTACATAACATTACATTACATTTACGTCGTGTCCAATTGGCGGCTAAGACCCGCTCTTGGACGTGTCAAAATATTTGTGTTTTAAGTAGTAAGTATCATTACTACTTTAATCTTTACTTAACATACATATATTAATTTAAAAAAATATATATTATCTAAGAAACTTTGGAACCTAGGTACTAAAAGTTATTCGTCGTAGAATCCTTTTACAAAACAAATTAAAGGATTATTTAATAAAATAGTCAATAATTCTAATAGCTACCTACTAAACACACAATAATTAAAATAGTCAGTTAAAAAGTTGAATAATCAAAGCAGAAGCCTAACAATTGAAATAGTCAATAAATCGAATATATACGTACTAAAAACTGTACATAGTAACATCCAAAGTAGTAAGTAAATTGTTAAATAATCAAACTAAAGCTAAATCTTAGATTTATATACTAAAAGTACATATATAATTATCATTCAAATTGGTACAATATTTGCAGTCATGGCCCTCTAATTCGGTCAGATTATAGAAAGGGTGGCCTATCAGCATCTCCTGTTTTTTTAAATTGTTTGTCCTCCAGTTATTTGATAGTGGTAGGGAGCACTGTTTTATATTCGACTGTGCAGTGCTGCACAACACGGACAAAAAATAGGATCTTATGATATTTAATTTTGAAGCTGTGGCACTGGAAAAACTGATATAAGTTAACGATTTCTTTTAAAATTTTTAAAACTGCTATCTTAAAAGCTAATGATATTTCATTAACGTCACATTTAGATTTTCTGGTCAGTTATGAGCTTGCTTAACATCGTTCAAGGGATAACTGTCAGTTTTGTGACACGTGTATAATATCCTTTTCCTGTCGATAAACAATTTTTAGTTATTGACATTGATTCAAATTTCCAATAGTGTCGTTTCGTATAACCAAACCGATAAAACATTTGATAGGTAATTTTACCATATCTCTCCCAACTCAACCATATTATGTAAATGGTGTTTATATGACATATTATATGAAGTTATTGTAAATTAATAAAATAAAAAAAAATAAAAAAATATACAACAATCTATCGAAGTGTTAACCGGCTTATTTTATCACACTGTTTAATCTCTAATGCCTCATTTATATTCAGCCCCTGCCGCTGCTACTCGCGCTTCCGGAATTATTTCCCCAAATACTGCCGCAAGAGGATCGAGGGCAGTGAGTGTTTACATAGTGCCCCATCGCTCACATCGTGCTCGAATTTTGGCAATGGAGGACGTCAAAATAAGTACAGCGTTTGCTCTTTGTCTTCTCAGTTTATATAACTACGTGGATTATTTAAAACGTAATACAGTGAGAAAAAGAGGAATCGTCGTCGTAGAAGATGGTGGATGATATAGGTCCAAAATTTCTCACGATTCAAAAAATACAAAAATACGATCCGAAATTGGCTGAAACAAGTCATTTGTTTCTGCGCCAGATTTAATCGAGTTCATTTTCTTCTTTAAAATTTGTCTAATAATGGCATAATCATCATTGCAATCGAAGCCTGAAAATCCCACTTCGAATACGTCTTTTCCAGTGCTACATCTGGTCAATACTTCTATGTATATGGATGTGAGACCTGGACTATTAAGGAAAATATCAGGAAACGTATAGATGCATTTGAAATATGGGCATACAGATGCACGACGTCGATATTTTGGTCTCAAAAATTCATCAATGGGGAAGTTATACGGCGTGTCGGCCAAAACCACAAGCTATGGCAGACCATCAAACAGCGAAAAGCTGCATACCTGGGTCACGTGCTTAGGCACGATAGGCAGGAACTCCCGCATTTCATTATGATGGAAAAAGATACAGGGAAGAAGAAACCAGGCCGTAGACGAAAATCTTCATTGCGGAACATTCGAGAAGGGACCGGGATTACGAGTGTCGTCGAATTGTTTGGCCTGGCGAAGGACAAAAAGAAGTATGCAGAGCTGTCTGCCGACCTTCACTAGTTGTAGAGGCATCATAAGAAGAAGAAATAGTGGGTAAAAGTGACTTTTTCTTGGCTTTAATTTCCTAAATTGGAGGGTTCTCCATAAATTGGCTGATTCTCATCCACGCGATTGTGCTTCAGTTTATACTGAAGTTTGTGCTTCACTTTGTGTTTTTTGTCATTTAAGTCCCACATTACCCCCTCAGTTTTGTCGATGCTCCAGTCTACCAGACTATTTTTGCTCACAAAACATGACACGCAGCATGCGTGCACTTCGGTCGAGAGCTCGGCGATAACCACGCGACAACTGTGAACTGAACGACGGCAATGATTGTAAACACTCACTGCCGTTCGGGCTGCCGTCCGCAATGTTATAAAAACCGTTCATTTTGGGAACGCTGGGCACCGCGAGCGGCAGTAGCAGGAGCATGAAAAGTGAGGTGTTTACATCCTCGCACTGCCCACTTTCCTGCTCACTACCCTGCTTTCTGCCGCGGAAGTGAGCTGAATGTAAACGGGCTATAAGTTCTGAGGACGCTTACCACTGCGCCAAACAAATTGCCTCATTAGGACGTTGTTTATCAACTAGTTCGGCGAACTAGTATAATAGAGGTCAGTGGTCATCGTCAATTGACAAAATGACAAGGCGTCATTCCTCTATCGACTTTATGCTAATTACTTGCTTGTCGATTTGACATTTAACATTAACTAGCTGACCCGACAGACTGTCCTGTCGATCGTTTTGTGATTTTTTGAAAAGCTATTGGAATATGTAAACATAGTACAACAACGGTTGTGTCACCCCAAGACTTTCCCGGCAGACAGACAACCCCCCCCCCCCCCGCGACAAAGCCCCTCAACTTCATATACCCCCCTGCACTTTTCCCTCCAAGCCCCCTCCAAATTACGCCCCCCCCTACAACTCCTACCCCAACCCCACCCAAAACTCCCCCCTCGACGCCCCGCACAAACTCCACTCCCCCCTCAACCCTTCTGCGGAATTTTCTCAAGATCTTCCAGATGTTTTTCAATTGAATACATTCGATTGAAATATTTTCATTCCGAGAGCATAGCGATTAAAACAAAAAAGGATCAACCTGTCGTTCCTTATAAAAAAAGGAATCACGGTTATACTACTAAAAGGTATATTTATTTATTTTTCCCTACATTCTCTTCCGCACATGTTAACCCAGTTAAATGAAAACTATCGCCCGGTTAGCAGAGGCGTTCGTGTTGCAAAAAGTCGGAGTGGAATTGTATAAGCGGGGCTATTGTTCGCACTTTAGACCGGACGTGCGGGCAGCGGGTCTCTTTTATTTACCCAATCGCGGCGGAGAGGTCGTTCGTGACTATGCAACTACTGAAGGAAACGAAACAGTTATTCAGTATAGGCAAAGGCTACATACTCTTAAATGCCGTATCCGATATCCGCGTTATGTTACACCTAGTACATTCAAAAGTTCTGTCACACGACTGACAGCATCCACTGTACGAGAACCATTGAACGCATTCACTTCATCTTGATTGATAATTGACAATTGACATTTACGCTACCACTGCGCGTAAAAAGACTTCTGCGTCAATTGTTTAAAATCATCGAATAAGGCAAAATCAAATCGCATTTATTGTCTTCAAAAACTTATACACAGTTGTTTAGACTCTTTATATAGCCGCTTAATGTTAAAATAACTTTTAAATGTATACTAAATAATTCATTAGAGACTCACCACACAATTGAGTTATATTAGATATTTATAACTACAGTTAGTCATGAAATTATAATATTAAAATTAAATGGTCCGATAAATAAGAAATATAATTGATTATGGGAGACAATTAGAAAGAATAGTACATAATTATATAATAATCAATAAAATGGTACAAATGTCAAGTTAAATAAATAAAATCGAGATGGAAATTGTCAGTCATCTAATTATAATTCGTTTATATTATATAATTCTCTCGCAATAAGGTAGCTTTTAATTTCGATTTAAATTGGGCTATTTTTCCGTTTCTACATATAATTTTAATATTCTCAGGCAGTTTATTGTAACACGCCATTCCAACGTAATTTGGATCCCTTTTGAATAATTCCAGAGATGGACGGGGTAATGCTAAATTGTGCCTACATCTGGTGAAGGCAATATCGGAAATTGTGCTGTTATAGTCGGCTCACAATAATGTGGCATGTAGCCGGGCGATATCTTTCGCACTTAGCAGACACTCGAAGTTAATTGTAGATTTGTGTATCGTGCTCTGAATTTGTTCGACAGCAATGGTGGAGTTTTCGTTTCTCCAAGATCTGGCCCTCTGCATAATGTAAGAACTCTTATGGCCACCAAAGCCATAGAGAGTTGAATTCGTCGAAAACCGCTCCAAAAGAAAAGAATAGAATAGAATAACTTGTGCTATAAAAACATAACCTAATGAATATTACACTGGTTTTATAAAAAATAAAATGTATGCACAAATGGCGGACTTATAGCTATAGCGATATCTTTCAGTCAATATTTTGGCTCGAGAGATAAACATCTCGCCGATATCCATCCAGCGCATGATAAAAGATGATTTGTTACTCGGAGCATACAAATGACATACCGGACATCTACTCACGGAGGCATTGCATCAGAAACTGAAACAAAAATCGAAAGTGCTGCGTCGCCAGTACGCCAGGAACGCTCACATACGAATTCAGTTTACTAACGAGAAAATCTTCACCATGGAAGAATCGTTCCATAAACAAAACAATAGAATGTATGCTCGATCATCACGACATGCTTTGGAACTTGTTCCGAAAGTTAAGCGAAGTCACCATCCGGCTTCTGAGATGGTATGATTGGGAGTCGCCTATGAAGGCGTCAAAAAGGAGTCAAAACTTCAACGAAAGTATACCATACCGACATTTTGTAAAACGTTGTAAAGCTCCTTAACAAGACATTGTATGTAAACTAGACGTGGACTTTTCAACAAGACACCGCTCCAGCCCATAAATCAAAAACGGCTTAAGAGTGGTTAAAAAAAATGTGCCAGCCTTTGTTTCCAAGCTAGATTGGCCACAGACCTGAATTTCTTGGACTACAAGCTGTAGTCTATTTTAGAGGCTTATGGCTTGCTTTACTTGACACTCAAATATTGAGTCTCTAAAGCTTGCCCTTGTCCGAGCAGTGCAAAAGTTTCCAATGCATGAGGTGCGTGCTGCGATCGACCGACTGGCCAGACAACCTTTCTACAAGTGCTTGTAGAAAATTGGTAGCGATTTCGATTTTTTTGCCAAAGTGTTCATAGATAATCAATAAATATATCAACAGCGTATTATTAAAAAATCTTGTGTCAATTTCATTTTATCACGAAAAATCCGTGTGACAGAACTTAGGAATGGACTAGGTATATAGCGTTCTAATCGCAACGTTTTACTTTTTCGGCAACGGGAAAGTATTGTGAACGCACTAATGTTTTGGTGGGTTTATCCGATCGAGCTGAAATTTGGCATGCATGCATTGTTTGAACATGGCAAGATTTGAAAAGTTGCAGAGTCAGGATAAGTAAAACCTAATATGATTGTTCATATACTATGTTTCTTATGCCTGTTACTGGTCAAATTATAATTAACTCTATAGAGAAATAGCACTTATTGAATGTTGAAAATGATTTTGAGTAGCGTTTAGCCATATAAAATAATTTAAAAATCGGTTGTGTCAACTCAAGACTTCCCCGGCAAGAAGACAACCCCTTGCTACCCCCCCTAATCCACTCCCACCCTTCCACAATTCCTCCCTCTCCCTCCTCCCTTGCCCCAATTCCCGCCCCCCATCCCTACAAACCCCTCCCACGATAGCGAATTTGTCAAATAATTTAAATAGCAATTGTAATATTTTCATGGTATTAAAATGGCCATTTTTCAAAATATTGTAGTACTTTATTAAATACGGCGGAATTTAAAAAATATTTGTGTAAGAGCTATTCCAACCAAAATTTTACAATGTGGTTTCGGCCCAACGACGCAACTGTGTACCAAATTTCAAGTCTCTAAGTACAATATATCGATATTGAAGTATGACAAGTGCACCCTTCTTGTGAACCGATATTAACTTTAACTCATGGGATGAACAAATGATGCCTGCATGCCAAATTTCAGCTCCATCGGATGAAGCACTTGGGCGCTATGGTGGAGGAATACACACAGAGTCACAGACACACAAAAGTGCGTTCACAATACTCTCTTCTCTGGGAAAGCAATGATAGGTCGTTGGAATAATAAATTATTTACAAGAAAATCGGTCAGCTTGTCCAAATGTCCAATCATTTAAGAGCATCCTACCATCGTACCATGTTAAAAATAGTTTATACTATATCACGTTGGTTAACAGTATACTAAGCTACGGAATTCTTAGGTGGGGTGGTGCTTCGCTATCAATACCAGAATCCCTAGCTACATAAAGCCCAAATGGCGCGTTGTATATACTTTTCTGACAAACATACAAAATCAATCATTAAGACTATTTTTAATCCTAAAGAAGGCTCTAGCAACCTGTTAGATTATATTAAATTTATCTGTATATATCTATGTTTAGGTCTCTATGCCCTTATTATACCTATGATATAACATTATTTATTACTATATTATATTAATAATTATTTTTGCACTTAGATAACTCAATTAATTTAAATATTATTATTATTACACAATTCATTTAAATATAATTCCTTCACACATTTAAATACTTCGTCATTTTTGGTATGCTTTTTTGGTATACTCCGTTTAACACGTTTTATCAAAAATATTTTCAACGCACAACGCCGAGCGCAAGGACACGACGGAAGATAGAGTGTTTTGCGTGTACGGCGGATTTTCAAAATTCACGCTTTTGATCCCGCCGCCCCACCACCATTATAATTTTCTTGGTAACAGCAGCAGTTTTCCAACAGTACAACAACGGATGGCGATTGCCAGCACTTCCAGCCTACGCTGGACGTTGGCTGTTGCAACATCGTCGAAACCTCGTGTGCTCTACACTTCACGAGGTGAATCCGTTTTATCTCGTATATAATGTCAAACAAATGCGATAGTCCATAGACTTTAATTCTTATTCTTATTTTAATTAGTAGCTGTGCAGCCAAGAACCCAGAATCTCGTTTTTTAAATAGCATCCCTAGTCTACCTGGTTTGAAAGACCGAAAGATATGATTCTTAATCCCTCGAAGAAAAAGGAGATTTTGAGGGAATATAGGATAATATTAGGACCACAAAGGTCGATCGATTTATTTTTTATATAATTCAATCTCCGTCTCAATTTTAACTGATCTCAAAGTTACGTTTTACATTTCAATTTAAATTGAAAAGTTAATCGTTAATGGGCTAATTGGTTTTCTTTGTGTTCAAAATTGAATTGAATCAGAAATTGTAAACATGGAAGGAAAACAATTTCAGCCTAATTAAGGCTTCCACGCTAATAATATAAAATTGTGCACTATGTAAACCCGAAATGATACTCCTTAGTGACACATTTGCAGCAATACTACGAATTATTTACGTTAGTTTTATGCACTGGAAAGTAATGTTGTATGACTGGACGCCAGAGATGCAGAAATTTTATTTAAATGCCTTTCAGCATACACTTCCAGACCCCAGTAACATCGCTCGTTGGAGCTATGCCGAGGATTGTTCATGTCCCCTTTGTAGCAACACCCCTTGCACAGCTAGATATATTCTAGCTGGCTGCAAGGTGGCCTTGGATCAAGGACGGTACACGTACCGCCACGACAAAGTCCTTGCTGTTATTCGCGAGGTACTTAGCCTCTCAGTGGCTCGTGCCAACAAGGGTTCCACAGTATCCTCCAAACCCCCAATACAGTTTGTGCTGATTGGCTCTAAAGGCAAAAAACATCTCACTGCAAAACCTTTCTCAATAATCGAGAAAACTTCAGATTGGATTATGGAGGTCGATTCGGTCTCTAAGCAGTATAAATTCCCCGAAGTCTCGGATGCACAGCCCTGCGTCCAGATATAACTCTTTACTCTCTATCTCGGAAGATGGTCCTTATCGTAGAATTAACTGTTCCATGGGAATCAAATATCCCAAAAGACCACGAGTACAAATTAAATAAATACCATGACCTCGCAAATGCCGTCACCCGGAACGGCTTCACTGTTCACCTTCACGCGGTGGAAGTAGGCGCTCATGGCCTGCCATCTAAATCTTTGTTTCACCTTTTAAAAGATCTTGGTCTCTCCAGGAAAATAATCAACTCCTTTCTAGAAAAATTATCTAAAACCGCGATTAATGCATCTCAAATTCTATGGCTTCAAAGGGGGAGTGAATGGGTGGTAAGATGAACGCTTCATGTGGCAAAATAGCTGTCCTAAACCTACCACCGGCGGTCGTTAGTCCGGAATCCACCCTTCACTTCCCAGAAGTGTAATAATTATATATGATGGGCCCGATTTTTGGTCGGTGAATTCCATGGCAGCTCCGTTTGTATTTTATTTACTAATATATAGATAAGGGGCTAAAGTGCACTCTGAATAAAGTGAATAAAACTGTGAAAGAGGTGAATTTACAGGACTCACATTTTCAACCATTTTGAACATTGGTCGCCAAATTTAACACATTTTATCATTATCAAATGTAAGTCAGTATAACTATATATGTATAATGTATATCTATTATGTACAATATAACTATATGTATGTACAACACGTGTATATTTTTTTATTATGAATGTATTTTTATTATGAATTATTATGGTTAAAAATTTTATATCTTTTATCTAACCTTGTATTTTAAATCCCATTTTATATATTTTTAATTTTAAAAAAAATATTTATAATAAGGTTTTACTGTCTCACCCTATTTTTAAGCAATTATGATTCTCTAAATACTAGCTAATTATGCATCTTTTTTATGATGGGTAACAATTTTATATTATCAATTTAAATTTTATATTATTAACTTTATATTCAATTTTCCAGTTTGTAAAAATTAATAATAACTCTTAGTGTATACATTTTCCCAAATTTTCTATATTCTACATTACTTAGTTTTTATATTGGTTCATAATATATTTACAACAATTTAAATGTCCGCCTTAGAACAGGCTATTACCTAGAAAGGCGACATTAAAATAGGATCATTGGCAACAGTTTCTGGCATAACATGTTATCACTTTTTGGTACTAGATTCTCGGCTATGACATTGTAATTGTATGTCCATTTACATTTTAAAGTAATTGAAAACCTTCCAGAGCATTTCAATTTTTTATTGATTTCAACAAAATTTCCTTAAATTTAATTTACAATATATTATTTTATTTGTGGTTGTTTTTTTTCTGAATTTTACTGAAGAATGATTCTAATTCTAATTTTAAACTCTTTTAGAGGTGTCACCGACTTTCTAAGTTAGAAATTACCACTGAGATAATATGTCGTGTTAAAAATCATGATCAAAAAATCTCAAGGCCATTTTGGCTAGTTTTTACACGACTGCCCAAAAGAAGTGTTATGTGTTCAGGATTTATCTATGTATGTGTAACGGTTAGCAACACGCATAATTTAGCAACTACTTTTAATATAACACGTGTAATATTTTTCTCACGAATTTGGGCTGACATCATTAAACAACATAATCAACCTTGCGTCTTTCACCATAAGCATTTTTATCAAACGTTTCTTGAAAGAAACGTAGGACTCTACAACAAATTGTAGAGTCCGACGTCATTTCTAAACATTTCAACGTCAAAATATTGGCTATATAAACCACAATTTTTCATGTATTAAAATCACTTTCACTCACACACACTCCTCACTCGATGGTAAGTGTCTCTGTATACAATTAATAACATAGATAATAAATTGTTGTAAATATGTTTTTGTTTGTGTATTGTAAATGTGTTTGTATTACAAATTGTTGTAAATATGTAATAAAAATGTTTGTGTTTCTCTACTTTCTTGTCCGCTGAGGTAAAAGATCTACGTAAGATTGGAACCCTGGTTTCCTCATAGCATCAGAAAGAGCGACCAGGCACCTTCCAACATATGTTTTCCGTTCCTTTATTTCACTATAACTTCTAATCACTGAAACCGATATAGAAGTGTCTCGTATTGTTAGAGCCATTTTACCCTCCCGAGTGTCATAGGGTACGTGCCGCGATCCCTTGTATTGCTCTCGTTAATACATAAAGCAGCGTCTTTAATATAACTCGCCGTGTTACGCAGTGCGTGTTGATAATTATCATTTGATAGTTTCGATCAGGAATAGATCCGGTAAATAGCGGCGGTCAGGAATAGATCCGGTAAATAGTAACGAAGATAAATATTTTGTATATTAAAAAAGCAAAAAAATATATACAAAGTGTTTAATTATTACACTCCACAAAATATTACCGATTTTTAAATAGCCGTCTTTGGTTCTTACGAATTTATTCTAATCCAACATTTTGAAAAAATATAAAACTGCGCAATTGTACTCAGAATCAGTATATATTAATGAAGAAACCCTGATTTTAATTCCACCACAACTTCAAAACACTTGAACCGATTTAGAAGTGTGTAATATTGTTAGAATCGTTATGTCATCTCAAGAGTCAAAGGGCGTGTAATCTGTCCAAATGTTAAAAAATACTTGTCTAAATGTCAATAAATTAACATAAATAGGTATATCGTGTTTAGTGTCAAATGAAAGGCCTGATTTAGTACATTCCGGAAATATACATTCATATATATGGATAAATACATAAACCAAAAATATTTCATAAAAAAATCATTAAAAAAATTAAATATAAATACAATATTTCACTTTCTGTAACGGCAGACCTGTTTTTTATTCTTTTTAATACATTTACTTGTTATCGATATTTCTCTGCACATTACTAAGAAGATATAGACGAATATTTTTTGTATTTTGATTTATTCATATTTCATACCGTATAATGAAACTTTTACTAATTAGGAAAAAAAAATATTAGACATTTTGAATTGAAATAAAACGACATATTGTCGCATAACACATCTAACTAGGCTTACGCCTGTACCTAGATGTGCGATTTACGACGTAATTTGGATTGCAAACTGACGTATAAAAAAACGGTTGTGGCGGTTGTCACCTATTTTCCCGGTAAGTAGACAAGCCCTCCCACAGCGCGCCAACACAACCTCCCCCGGCGCGCCAATTCGTAGTAAATTTGTAGTATTTTCCGTGGCATTAAAATGGTATTTTTCAAAAAGTGATGTAGTATTTTCTTTATTATTGCGGACTTCAAATATTATTTGTGTCGCATGCATACGAGATATGTCCTAAATTTAACAAATATGTGAAATTTCACCGCGTGATTTCGATCCAACAAGGCGTCTGTTGGGTTTAAGTTTATATATATATAGTGGACTGTGAGGAAGGTTGGTTATTTTAAAGGGATTATAGGCATCATTGTGGAGAGGAGAAGGAATCAAAGTTTACGCACCTTTCTATTTTTCGTGCGATTCCTTGCTGCAATTTCACTCCAAAAATGTCTCCAAATCTTCGTCTGGCCAGCTCACGAACGCGATAATTACTATCACAGCACGATAACGAGAACACTCAAACAGAGCACGTCTGGTTCGGCCTGCGCGTAAATTCTCACTGGCTGGGAAGGTAGGTAGGATATAAATATATATTATACGGTATAATTGAAAATGGCCTAACCAGCGTCTGTGTACCGAATTTCAAGTCTCTATGTCCAATATTTCGGGATTGAAGAATGACAAGAGCGCTCAAACGCTTTATCCGATTCAGCTGAAATTTGGCATGCAGGCATCATTTGGTCATGGCAAGAGTTGTGGTTGAAATCCGTCCACCAGAGGGCGCGCTAGTCATACTTCAATCTCGAAATATTGCAGTTACAATACAATACAATACAATACAATCAACTACTCCAGTTGATAGGCGTTCCTGTACTTGAATGCGTCACAAAATTAAATGCTAAAAAAATAATTATTAAAAACATAACTATCATGATAGTTGTCATGGCTGTAATATTATATTCAATATTACCTACTTACAAATAATCAAAATATACTAATGTGATTTAAGAGTCAGGGAGAATAATATATTAAAATAGATATGCAAATTCTATGTAGAATAATCAAAGAAATTTTATTATATTGTCTATCCAGCAATATGCCTTCGTATTAAAAAAAATATATTAATAGATGTATAAAAAATTATATTGTTAGAGACTTTTAGGTTACATATGCCTTATTGGACCGAAATACCGCTGTGAAATTTGGTTGGAATATTTTGTATACAAGAGACGCCAATAATATTTAAAGTCCGTCATATTTAAGAAAGTACCTACTACATCATTTTTGCAAACATACCATTTTAATAATACGGAAAATACTACAAATATACTACGAATTCTAATACGAGGCCTAGGCCTGTTCTAAAGTCTGCCTTAGAACAGGCCTAGGCCTAGTTAGGCGACTGTGTCAATCATAAAAATAATGTCGCATCAATTTCTTGCTAACATCTTAATCAAATATGACATTAACTTTTTCACTAGATGTGTTACTACTAAATAAATAAATAAATAAATTAGTGCGCGGGGGTAAGGTTGTGTTGACTCATGGGAGGGAAGGGGCAATTGGCGGGAGGGCTTGCCTACTTGCCGGGAAAATATTGGGGTCACGCAACCGATTTTTTAACTTGAGAAGTTTGCAAGATCTCCAGTTAATCCGCATAATACAATAATGTGCAAGTATAGGTATTATTTAACTGACATCCAGCTTGATATAAATTAAGAAATGCGTGTTTTTTGCATGTAGACCAATTTTTCACATGTCACTGTGCCAATGAAAAATGTTCTGTAAAAGAATGGGCGCCAGGCTAGACGATAAGTTTAATCCAAGCAAAATTGATGTAATTTTAATGGAATAGGGGTAATGTAATGAGCGTTACATTAGGGCAACGTAAGAATTTATCAGATAATAGAATGGAAAACGCGTAGAGACCGCGGAGACTAATTTGTTGGTGATGGAGAAAGCATGCACATATCTATATAAAATGATAGTATATATTGTTTATTAATAGTTTATTACCAAATATTAAATACTAAATAGAATGGTTTCACGACAATATGTATTACAATAAGAAAAGCCAGAATAAGACACGGATTTAACCTAAAAAAATACTATTAAATTTTGACGAAGCATTCAAACTCAGCCCAACATTGTTTTTTTATTACATTATGTTGCTAGATTCAATTCCATTCCTATATAAGTTGGGATAATAATATTTATAATATTAAAATAATATTATAATATTGATCAATCAAAAACAAATACTTAGATTTTTGCATATTTTTTCAACAGCACACCAATTTAGCACGTTACTATGTATTTTACTGTTTGTTTGTTTGTTTATTTATACTCTTATTGTGAAAATGTCCCAATGGGCGGGTTTATTGTCATATGACAATCTCTTACATCGATATTTTCAAGAGATTCATCCGAGTCTATCTGCTTAAAATCAACATGTATGCCCATAACGACTTCTTAAAATATTTTGAAAATACATAGCATCGTATCTACCCATTTAATCTAATACATATTATTTACCGTTAATTGTTTTGTTGTAAACTGTTATCATATAGTCTATGTTTTTGTAAATTGGTAAGTTTAAAGCTATATATTGTATATCATCTCTTGTCTAAATTGAGTAACTAGTTTAAGATTAATTACTGTCATTCCTACACAATTGTATGGTTGCATTGGAAATAAATACCTTTTACTTTACTTTACTTTACAACCAACCCTACTATGACGTGTTATATGTATGTGTGCGTGTAAGATATCTGTAAGTGTGTGTCTTGTTATTGCATTCAATCGACAGAATTGAAAATGCAATTCCGTTAATTTGATCCCAATGGAAAATGGTGGCCCAGCCGAGAATCGAACCCGGGACCTTACAATGTAAGATCAGGCGACCTAACCACTATGCCACCGGGCCGTAAATATGTGTTAGAAGGACCTCGAACACACCCTTAAATCGCCGTTTATTATGCGGTTAAACCTGGTATATAAGGATTGATTTCAATTTACAACGCTATTCAGTGTCTATTTTACTTCCGAAGCAGGTATACGATCATTTCTTAGCGCTGGTTCACGCTGAGGCGCGGGTGCGGTAACGAGCGCGGACGCCAATATTCAAACATATGGTGCGCATGTTTGTGCCCACGTTGGCTGGTGATCGCGCGAGCAGGTAGCGATTAGCCTAGCATACCGTGTGGCCACCCGTTCCTACCCGATCGTGGTGGCCATGTTGCCGCGTCTAACGGACAGGCGGCTGCAGGCGCGACGGGCGTCTCTAGTGACGACGCCAAACCAGTTTGTTCTTTTCGCTCGATCGCGCATGTGCTTTGGAGAAAAAATACATAATGTTGGTAAATACGGAGGCTTCATTAGTGCGGTTTAGGCAAGAACTGCACCATGGAAAAGTAAACATCCACATCATAATACAAATCAACATCAACATCATAAATATAGTCAAAGCATCCAAGGACATTCGAGTATACTAAAAAAATCCTGGTGAGTTAATTCTCAGTTCTCCGTATAAGGCGTAAAATTATGCTCATTAAATCCATTTTAAAATGCACTCGAGTGCACAACCACTGACAACACGACCATCGCTCCGATCGCTCGCAACCCACTGTGGACATCTCAATATGTACATCATTTTTAATAATAATTATGCTATAGTTAACTATTTAAATCTGTCATCTTCTCTTGTATTGGATTTCTCGATCCGCAGTCGAAAAATTTCAATAGTGAGGCGTATTTGGCCATAATGTGGTGCACTCAGAAGCGCATAGAACCGCATTCCGATTTTTAAATGGAATTTTTCGCAGTGGTGAGCGCTGTGTCCCGCGCGGGACGTTACACATTTTGCCGTTGGCAGGCGTACGTCCCGGACGGGACGTTACACATTGTAGGGGTTCCCATTTTATTTTATTTTATTACTAATGTTTAAATTTTATAATTAGGTTTGATTATCTCACCTCCTTTTTTTTATATATATTATATATATTCTTATTATATTCTTATTATATATCTACACCCTATTAATCTAAATACTAGCTAATTGATATCTTTTTTATGGTTTTGTTAAGGTTAACTATTTCATATTGTCAATTTCACTTTTATATTATCTATTTTACATTTATTTTTCCAGCTTGTAAGAATTTCTTTATTCTACATTACTATATTTGCTATATTCTACAAATACTTAGTTTTTTATATTGGTTCATAACATAATTAAAACAATTTAAATATCCGCTACAGGCTATTGCCTAGTTAGGCGAGATTAAAATAGGATCACTGGCAACAGTTTCTGGCATAACATGTTATCAGTTTTTTGCTACTGGATTCTCGACTATGGCATTATAATTGTATATGTCCATTTCCTGTACATAATTGTAAATTACGAAATGAATAAATAAAAAATAAAATAGCGCTCGCCACCGCTCTCGCACTCGCCACAGCGCCCGCTTCTCAGCGTGGACGAGCGCTTAGAAACTTAAATGAACAAAAAAGTTTAAATTTTCTGGTCATTTTATTGCCTTTAAATAACAACTACGCCAGCTTAAATTTCGTCTACCAAATCTTTAGGATAATTTTAAAAGAAAGTGAATTTAGTTCGTGCGTCATCGTGTCTAATACTTATTCCTCACTACCCAGTTTTTTTATTTATTTTATTTATTTGGTAATTTACAATTATCTACAATAAATGGACATATACAATAATAATGTCATAGCCGAGAATCCAGTAGCAAAAAACTAATAACATGTTATGCCAGAAACTGTTGCCAGTGATAGTATTTTAATGTCGTCTAACTAGGCAATAGCCTGTTCTGATGCGGACATTTAAATTGTTTTAAATATGTTATGAACCAATATAAAAAAGAAAATGTAGTAATGTAGAATAAATAAATTCTTACAAGCTGGAAAATTAAATAAAAACTTGATAATATAAAAAATAAATTGATATTATAAAATCTAAAAAAGATGACAATTAGCTAGTGTTTAGATGATCAAGCAAAATAAGTACGTGAGTTTACCGAATATGCGGGTACGAGGGTAAATTGGACTACTGTTTCAAGGGCAGCAATAAATTACTCAGGAAAATGATAAATCGAAGTGAGAAACCACATTAAAATTCTCGGAAGGATGTGTTTTTCATTAGAAACGTGGGAGGAGCTCTCGGAGAACTTCTCGGAGGAGCTATTTCCCATGGCACTAAATTTAAAAAAAATCGGGACTTCTCGGAAGGACAATTTAAATCAGAAAATAAATAGGTCTATAATAAAATGACGCACTTTCATACCTATCTGGGTAAAATTAAAGTCAATTAGATCAAATAAACAAAATTGGAAGGAGGATGGGACAAAACGTCCTAACCATACATATACTACCGGACATGTCATTGAAAACCTTTAAAATTCCCGGCCCAAGTTAAAGCATTGTAAACGCGCTAAATTCGAGATAAAGACGGAAATATCCATTTTAACCCCCCCCCCCCTAAGACGATTAGGACTATTTCCAGATTGAAGTCTGTCTGTGACTCTGTTGCGCCCAAACGCTATGTCCGATCGAGCTGTAATTCGGCATGCAGGCATCATTTGATATGTTTGAAATCGGGCGCATGAAATCAGGGGGCGTGCTAGTCATACTTCAAACTCGAAATATTGGATTTAGAGACATGAAATTCGGTGCACAGATGTGTCGATGGGCCAAAACCACATTGTTAAACTTTAGTTGGAATATTTCTCCTACATGCGATCCAAAAAAAAACCGCCGTTTTAAAAAAACTACATTATATTGGAAAATAGTCATTTTATTACCACGGAAATACTACAAAAATACTACTAACCTAACCTAATATCCTACATTTGCTATCATAATAAGTAGACATAATCACTATCGGGTAGGGGAAAGGGGTGTCGGCGGGAGGGGAAGGGGAGTGCACGAGGGAAGGGGTTGCGCTAGGTGGTGAGGGGGGGGGGGGGGGTAGGTGGCCTGTTTGCTAGCCAGGAAAGTCTTGGGGTGGGAGCTAATAGGCCCTGTTGCAGTTAGGCCACTAAGATCCGATCATACGTTTAGGCTCAGCCAAACTCACAGGTCAACACCATTTCGGTGGCCTCCGCGCAGACGTGTGAGCCCGGGTAGGACTCTGGCCTTCTGCATTTGCACAATAAATTGTGCATTCTGACCGCCGGGGAAGACTGGAAACAGTATTTTTTCCTATGGAGCGGGGGCGGTTGTTTACTTGTGGCAGCCGCTATTGAAACAATCATTCGGCTACCTGATACCAGGTAAAAGCCGGCCAAAGTATGCTTTGTGGTTGGCGAAGCGAAATGAAGCTTTGCTAAGCCTTCAACCCCAGATCGGGTGCGAAATTTCGTTGTGCGTGAGTGTGTTTGTTTGTTCGCCTGTACGTACGATAATTGAATTTGAAAAAATCTGTACCCCTATGTTTTTGTACCAGAACTGAGCGGTTTGCGCATCGTGAGGCGTTAGCTAATCGTCCGTGCACTCCGGCGAATTACGGGGAGAGTCTGGAAAGGTACGTATCCTAAGCAGTGGGGGTAGTTTATTTATTATTTACTTATTTTATTTTATAGCAAACTTACAGATAGTAAATATATGATATTAGTATCTTAAAAACATATTTAAATGAAAAAAATTACTATCCTATGAATAGTTTGCAATGCTTGCATTACACATTAACATAGAAATAACATGAACACGTTGATAAAAGAAAAAAACATAATAAAGCTAATAATATTACAAGGGTAAGAAAAGACATAATTAAATAAGTTGTTAATAAGGTTATTTGGATAGAGCAAAATAGAAGTATGAGTAATTGGATAATAATATTTATTATATATGATATAATACAATAGTATGTTATAACATAATAATCATATAATACAGTACATTAGGATGGCAGTTAGTGAACTATTAAAAAGTAGAAGATAGGCTAGGTTTGGTCGAATCTTTTATTATATTTATGGAATCATAAAATACCTAATTCTTTACACGATTTATCAAAAACGCGACACATTCTGGCAAGAGGTCTATTCGATCCGATGTTGTTATTGCAAGCGGCAACCGAAAATGTTTGAGAGCTTCTCGATGTCGCGGTGGCACACGAAATTGATCTTTTTCTAGACTAGCTGGGCTGTCTAGTCGATTGTGCAAAAGCTTATGGAGACACGTTATATCCGCTATAGTCCTAGTTGTCAACCTTAGGTCTTCTATCCTTTAAATGATCAATTAGCCACTCGATCCCGCGTGAGATTTGAGCAAAGGACGCCACAAATCGCGATAAATTCGAGCTGAACGTCGGGTATATGTCACGTAAGCGACCACGAATCTGGGATCAGACTGAGGGTTGGAGAAATCCGTCCAAATCCGGTAGTAAGGGCGGGAGGTTGGCCCACTGGATGCGCTTCCCATTGTCTCGCAGTAAGGCGCGGGCCGTTGGCGTAGCTAGACCGTGGATTGTAATGTCCGCAAAGTCTTTTACTTTCACTCCATTGGAGACAGAATGGCTCTACGTCGTTATAACTCGAGGTGACGGGTTCGCCCGTTGTAATTGACACCCCTCGTATGTAGCTCGGAATTTAGCATGTCCATTCGACTTATTGACTATTTAAATTATTAGGCTTCTATTTAGATTACATACAATTTTTTGACAATCTAATACTAAAATTCTTGGGTGCCTATGTATGTTAAGTAAAGAGTAGTAACGAGACTTACTACCTAACTCAATTATCTTGACACATACAAAAACCGTTTTTAGCCATCCATTAGATACGATGGAAATGTAATGTACCGTTATAACAGTTCGTCAGAAATTCCTACGTGAAAAGGCCAAATTTATTAAGAAGCCGAGATCCCTCAAACGATCTCCAGATATTGGGTGGAATAGAGGCATGGAAGCTCACAAAGAGCACACGCGGGAAGTATATTAGAGTGAGTTATGCCGGTATTATATGACAGAAAGTGCGAAAGAACAACATTTCTCCGACAATCGTTGATGTCGAGGGGAAGAGCGAATTTATGCTGATGAGATTCCCTTCTCGGGAAAAAAGTTTTGGGAAATTTCGTTAAGTATATTTGAGGGAGTATATCCGAGAGATGAGGGTTTTGGAGAGATGAAATTTTAAATCAAGTTTGATTACAAAACTTATTATTTATTATCTCTTTGACTGATAACCACAACTAGGGTTGTCGACTACAGCGGGCGAGCCCGTCACCTCAGGAAGTTTTGACGATTAGTCGTTCTATCTCCCTGGAGTGAGCGAAGAAGACTTGAGGACAAAACAGTCCACCAGCTACGCCACAAGCCCGTAAGAGGCCAACGCTTTAACCGCGAGATAGCCAGGAGTGTTACCCGGCGGCCCTACACTTACGCCCTTACTTCCAATTGTGACCAGATTACTCCAGTATCTCGATTGGTTACGAGTTCGAGGTCGCTTGCGCGTTCCTCTCCCTTACGAAGCGGTGAAACGGTATTTACCGAATCTATCGCGGACCACAGCGTCCTTTGCCCGGCTGTTCACCCAGGATCGGGTGGCCGATGTTCGTTTCAAGAGCATTCGCCGTAAGGTCCGCAACCACTCCCGCTCTATAGGAAACAGTACTGCTTCCAGACTTCCCCGACTGTTAGTCAGAGTTCACAGTCGATTGGCTTACGCCGCACGGTGCGCAGACCGTCCAGGAGCGCCGGAAGGTTGATTCCCAGTGGAAACTAACCATAAGGCCAGAGTCCTACCCAGGCTCGCACTTCATGCGTGGAGGCTGTCGGATAGGTGTTGACCCGTGAGTGTGACCAACCCTGAACAGAATGGGTCTTCGTGGCCAACTTATGAATTAGCTATAATTACCAAATACATTAATTTTGCTTATTCGTTGGTTTTCGTAATAACTCTCTCCCTCCCCCACCCCCGCTAATCCCTCCCCCTTTCTAAGCCTAACCCCCTCCACCGAATAAATCCCCTGTAACCCTTAATTTATAACCAAACAGGTTTTTTAAAAAAACAAAACACTAAAACAAAATTTAAAAAAAAACTAAATTTTAATGGACGCCACCGTCTTTTATAGCGAAAAACGGAAACTTTACTCAAACCAAAAAAAACTAATCAGCACTGCACACTAAATAAGCTTTATGTCAGGTTGGGAACTGGTTTTAGGTCACTGGATTTTGGGCTGCAGGAACTTGATCTTTTAACACATACGCATAAAAAAAAAACACGATTCTGGAGAATGTGGTATAATTTCGCTCCTTAAGGCGCTCTCTTCAATCCGTTATTATAGTACTTCGAACCGCTTCTGCCGTACAAACACGGCCTCCAAAAAAATGCGGATTATTCCGATTTCGTAGGCAGGTATCCTCGTGACATCGCGATGTAATTTATTCCATTACACAATTATTTTATCATCGCATCAAAAGCAGCAAATTAGGAAGTAGAAACAGAGGTAAAGTAGAAATTAAGCAGAGATGCCAAAATAAAAATTACGCGTACATTCTCACTTTAATTAAGGCCGCCAAAAAGGTCCTCGCAATCTGAAACACCGGCACATCGCCTACTACGGCACTATCCGGTCCCAACATCGTTTTTCACGGTCTGTCTCTCCTCAGCTCGCCATTTTTCCTATTGCGACTATGGCGGAAATGGACGTCGATATTGACAGCTAAAAACGGGCGCATACAGCGTAGAGTTCAACCCAAAACTCATTTGCCTCTTAAAAATAAACCGATTCCCAGCAGGGTGAAACGCTTTGCACAACTCTAGCTGTCACATATGACATTTGATACAATGTCACAAAAGACATTCGCGATCCTTTTCTTTATATTATATATTGGGAAATGTTTGCAAAAACACGCCAAAATCACGCCAGGAATTGAAAAACACAAGGGAAAAACACGAAATTACGGCTCTAAGGGAACGGATGCCACGACCGCGCAGAAAAAAGATGATTTTTGTTACACTCCATATCCCCCAACTCTCCCCAAACCTTCCCCAACCCTCACCCTCCTCCCGATAGTGATTGATTATGACAGCATATCTAGTATATTTAAAGTATTTTTGTAATATTTTCGTGGTATTAAACTGGCTATGTTCCAATATGGTTAGTTTCTCGGCTAGCCTCGGGCGGCTTAACGTTACTATTGGATTAATTAAAACGTATGTCGTTTTTTTTGTGTTGCTTGTATAAAAGATATTGCAACCAAAATTGAACTATGTGGTTTCGACCCTACGACGCATTTTGGGTCTGTAAGTCCTATATTGCAAGAATAAAATATGAGCAGCGCGCCTCCTGCTGGACTGATTTCAACCACAATCTGCTGATTTCAACTTAACTCCTGCCATGACCAAATGATGCCTGCATGTCAAATTTTATCTTAATCGGATAAAGCGTTTGGGCGTTATTATGGAGGAATACACACACACACACAGACACAAAGAAGCGCGTTCACAATACTTTTCTTTGCCAGAGTAAAATATGAAGTACTCGTTTTCCATATCTAACAGCTGTATTGGACCTCTGAGCTGAATAACATCCAGGTAAATATTACAAACGTTTCCTAAGGGACAAGAGGATCTCAGAAATGTCAAATCATTATTTTCCAAATTCGAAATATCCTTTGTTATGTAGATCCAACAGAAGGGATTATGGAGAATCGCGCCACTAGTATGCAAGACTCAATTTTATGTATTTGCTAACGCTCTGGCTAAAGCCACCACAGAATCTTCTGAGGTCTGGAACTGCATGCAGGAGCTCAACAAATTGGGAAAATCCAACAAAATCACCCTAACATGGATACCGGGTCACCAAGGCATACCCGGCAACGAAGAGGCCGACAGACTGGCAAAACTGGGCACACTGGAATGCACAGTGGAGCCCGTTGTAGGGGTCCCATTCGCTACAGGTAAGAAAATCATCAGGGACTGCTTGGAGCAGGAACATCGGGCTTCTTGGAAACAGAGCCAGGGATGTCGCCAGGCAAAAGCCATGATGGAGCAACCACTACAGAAGAAAACCAAGGCCCTACTTGACATGAGCAAGAAGAACCTTAGAACCACTATCGGTCTCCTCACCGGTCACACGACCCTTAGAGCTCATCTATCCAACCTTGGCTTGACTGAGAGCAAGGATTGCCGAATATGTGGCGAGGAACCTTAAAAATATTATACCACATAAGTTATAATACCAGTTACGCAACTTGACTATACCAAGAGTAGGGATTCCTACCAGCTGGCTTATTAAAATAAATAAAATATGTGGCGAGGAACCTGAAGACAGCATACACATTGTTGCTCGCTGTCCAGGGCTCGCCGCCAAAAGACACAGTTTACTGGGACGAGCCTTTCTCGAACCCAGCGATCTGCCCAACTTGAAGGTCAGTGATCTACTTGGACTGGTAAGAAGTACCGGTCTGCTAGTTGACCACTGACCTAACCAAACAGTGGGTAGTTACAAAAGACCTTATAGATCTAGGTGACATCAAGGGATGGACACAAGCCCCCACTCTATCTATTACTACTACTACTACTATGTATTTGCTGACTTTGAATGACACGATTGCAAAATGCATTAATAGCGCAGAATGTGAAAGACATATTTTTAAAGATTTATTTTCTAGGGAAAGGAACAATAGCCACACTAGCAATTACGTCAGAAATTCACATATAATAACCGATTCTGGACAAACTATTTTCAGTTCAAATCAATCTATCTAGATTAAAAACACAGTTTATCCAGTTCACTTTTGCAGTTTATTCCGAGACAGCCCTGGTTCTGCAACTTTTCAAAAACTTGGCATTAGCGCCCCTTTCTCTAGCATTTGAGATTATAGATTAAAATCGTGTGGCACGCGGGGACTGCCGCGTTTAACCTATTGCATAGCATTTTTAACAACTTATGCAATTATAATTATTTATTTATTTAATTTTTTCTGATGTCAGATAATTGCGCTCTATCGGAAAACGTTGAAATTATTCCGAATCATTTGCGGCTGCGGAAGCAAATGATTCGGAATAATTTAAACGTCTTCCGATAGAGCGCCGCGCACGAATTTTTTATTCGATAAAGCAAAAAAAACGGATTATTCGAAAAAATTCGTAGATAAAAAGTTATATAATAAAATTATCTTTAAAATGGTGCAGGTTTCGTAATAATACGCCAGATAGTATTTGCGTAGTAGTCGTTTTTATGTTCGGTTAGACCTAATTTCACAAATTAATTATACTATATAATATAAACAAAATCTAAAATATTCAAAGCTAAGAATATTAGGAAAATGTGCTTGTTTAACATATATTTTTTTCGAATCGTAAGCAGTACCCGTTTAGACGTAATTATCAGTTTAAAATCGTTAATTTTCGTTAAGAAATTTCTTCATTCGGTCGCCGCGCTGGCCAAGGCCCGCGATAAAAGCTATGCAATAGCTTAAAAAAACACAAAACAAATACTTTGGTTGGGATTTTTTGTAAACGGAGAATAAGAGTCCTTAAATAAATTTGCACTTTTTACTGCCTAATCTCTAATAACTTTTAGTTATGTGTACCATTAATATAGAATACATACAGCCAGTAAAGACAACACACAAGCCAGATTGAATACACACCTGCAATCCTTAGGGCCCAGCAAATTTCTGCTATCTAATTTTGCTACAGATTTATACGCCGAACTATACTTATCGCAAAAGAATTTACTACTATACCAACTAATAATTATAGTGACACGTTTCAAAGCGCATTTTATATAAAAGTCACAAATACCGATGGTCGATTGACGTTCGGCCGTTCGGGTTTATTCAGCTCCGCTCGTGAAGCTCCTGCCCCTTTCAGTCTGTGGGGAGGATTTTTTCTAAAAGCGACGGAATATCCCGTGGCAGAGACGTCACAAATACTGCACACAATTTCAAAAGTCAACTAAGAATGTGCTCCAAAATCAAATGAATGATCGAAGTACGACGCGCGCTGTTGCTAGGCGCATTAGTGAAATAAGTTCTTTCAAACATACCTATTAGTCGGAGAGCCATCGATAAAAAAGTGAAAGAGTTTTGTAAAATCTGATACTGTCAGATTAGACAGTATTTTGACCATAGAATGCCGGTGTATAGTCAGCAGGCCAGATTCCGGAACACCTGGCGCTGGCGTACTAGGAAAGGTGTATTTTAAATTAGTAGCGTCAAAGTGTTTCGGAAAAGCTGAAATTCATCAGTAGACAATGGATGCAATAAATTCGAAACAAATGGTCAGACTGCTTAACAATACAACCCGAGGCGTCAGCATTACTTCATACATGTCACAAAAATGAAGTCCCTGCAAATACGCCGGTACGTATTTGACGGTAAATATTACGCGACGGTCTAATGTGCCGCGCAATATACTTTGATGTGCCGCGCAATGAGCTTTTATAAAACTTTAGCACTTTTTTGTCGCTGCTTCTTGGGCTATATGAATTTGGCGCCGCTTCAAATTGCAGCCCCGTGCAAGTACCCCGTTTTGCCCCCTAGATCTGTGGCTGCTCAGAGACACATCAGCATCAACGTGCGCCGCTGTGCCGGCAGAGGCGCCCCGCTGCGCTATTCATTATTATACAATACAATACAATCAACTACTCCAGTAAGTAGGCATTCCTACACTTGGATGCGTCACAAAATTAAATGCTAAAAATGTAATTATTAAAAACATAACTATCGTGATAGTTATCATGGCTGTAATATTATATTCAATATTACCTACATACAAATAATCAAAATATACTAATGTGATTCAAGAGTCAGAGAGAATAATATATTAAAATAGAAATGCAAATTCTATGTAGAATAATCAAAAAATATATATTTTATTGTCGATCCAGCAATATGCCTTCGTATTTTTTTTTAAAAATGGATAGATGTATAATAAATTATATGAACATTAGAATGTCAGCTATTATAATACCATTATGTTTAAAACTTTACGCATTTCATTAATCATCAACATGGAAAATAAACTCAGAATTTTCAAACTCCCTTATACCATAAATTGGGTTTCTTACCAAATTATGTATAATTATCTTTTTAAACTGGTCCTCTCCAAGGATTTCCATTTGCTCTGGAATCTTATTATAGAAGGACAAATTTTGGTGAATAAAACTGTATCGCACTTTGCTAAGTCGCTGTCGGTTTATGTGGATATTGGATTTATTCCTCGTATCGTGATGATGAAAATCACTATTCACCGGAGCTTCTGTTAGGTGTCTACGAGCGTACTTAATATTTTGGTAGATGTAAGAAGAAAATAGAGTCATTATTCCTGATTCTACAAATAGCAGCTTACAAGAACTTCTTGGTGATACTCTATATAAACTACGTACCGCTCTTTTCTGGAGAAGAAAAAATCTTTTTGAGTTTGGTGCCATTCCCGTAAACAGTAGGCCATACGTTATTAGGGAGTGGAAATATGCAAAATAAACGGATTGAGCTGCTTTAAAACAGCATAAACTTCTTACCTTTCTAATGGCGAATATGGTACTGCACATTTTTTTACTGAGATCATTTAAGTGATCAGACCATTGTAATTTTTGATTAATTTCTAATCCGAAAAAATCCGAAATATAACACGTTACAATCGAAATATCGCTATAGGATTCATTCTATTTCTGTATACATATCGCAAAAAAAATATTTCGCTAAATTGAAACACGGAATGCTTTATTAATTAGAATAATTCATTCAGAATTTGGATACAAGCTAAGTGAGAACGACCCATTTTCAATACGAATCGCCCTCTCTTTCTGCAAAAGCGAAAAATCCCACTTTCGTCTCAAAACGAGGCGTTATCATTTTAAAATTTGTAGATAACTTGTCGTTTTTATTACATTTGCGATGGAAATGCGCGCCCCATCTCCCTCGTACTGCTGAATATGTATATCAGCGGCGAGTTTTCGGTATAAAATTCATTGAATATTCAAAGTAAGCGTTCCATGACTGACGCGTTTTCTCAAAGATGCGCTGAATAACAAATGAGCACGGCGCCGACAATATTTTTCATTTTTCCTATGGTTCTGCGTAGAGTTTCACAATTAATTTAAATTTTAACTCATGCACGCGCCGAGTAATGTTCCTCGAGACAATTTGTACGTGACGTTAATATGTGAAGAGGTGACTTGACCTAAACTTACTCCCGTTAAGTCCTAGTGATAAATGCGGTTGTCAAACACAACGGGCGAACCCGCCACCTTAGGGAGTTATAACGTCATCAGGTCTTTCTGTCTCCCATGGAGTAAAGGTGAAACACTTAGCGGACAAAAGACAATCCACTAACCTAAGTCCCTCCACGTCTAACACTAAACCTAAGTCTCTGCGTAATCACCCCGCGGTTATAACAGAACGAGTATATATCGTCTTACCAGCCTTAAGTGTCGGCTTTGCCCATTGAAGATGACAGCTCCAAAGTGTGTAACTAAACCGAACATATGGTCGTCGTTAATACTCCAATTTTGGCGTCCTTAGTACTTAAAAAGCAGAGTTGGTTGACTGGAAGATATTGTTAAGTAGCAATAAGTCCGCCATTGTACCTTGTGTTTATTGTGCAATAAAGAGGTTTTATATCTATATATGTATGTGTGTGTGTATGTGTATATATATTTTTAAAATGTATGAGTGTGTATTTATATATAAATGTATATATTTATTATAACCTCTGTAGTTAATTATCCTTTTATTCTTTTATTATTACCGCTTATGTATTTTCTTCAAATTTTCTTAATTTTGTTGCTAAATATTTTCATTATTTTAACCGAAAGTTTATAAAAATGTGTACTCTGTAACAAATATAAGACTGGTATTACTCCAGAACTGACTGTAGTCTAGTGGAGCTGATAAAATCCATCAAATCTTACTTTATTTGATTCGCAAACAATGATTAAATATTTGCTCTTTTCTACACTGTATTATTTATGTCAACATTGTAAATTTTTATTTTGGATTTAAACAAATAGATAAAAAATATATTTTATTCGCTTGATTTCAAAAGCGACTGCATGCATTTTTCGTATACTTTGGTAAAGTCCGCGTCCTCGCCACGTTCTTGCCCTACGCCCTCGTCTGTCTGAACAGCGTCTAAGGTTGCTTGAATAAATATAAAACTGAAATTAAACATCTGTCACGGACATCAAAACAAATTACCCTCTATGAAATCACTTCAAATGACGAAACTTTGGAGTCCCTTGATATTTCGTGGTAAATTAATCCAAATATTTTTCGCTACATTTAATCAAATCGACCCTTTTGTTATCCCCACCACCCTACTCCTCCCACATTCGCCGCCCTCTCTTTCTCGTTAAACCAATCACGTTCCGTGGCACTTCTAATGGAGTCGTTATTTTGCCGGCGGGTGACTTTAATTAAATGTTCCAAATAGGACATTTTGTTTTGAAAGTTAGGCTAATGTCTGCGTGGCGGGGGTGGGTTGGAGCTTCGCTGTATTTTACTGTATCTCATATGATGATGATGTGATTTCTATGGCCAACTTAAAATGAACTGAATGTGTAACGACCCTTAAGTATCGTTACATGCAATCAACAAATGCATTGATTTCCAGTGAAATGCACTGACACAAATTCAGCTATAATTCTACCTCGTCAGCGATGAATCAGCACGATGAAGCAATACTTTTACTCGGAATATTTTGAATTGCATCATTTTTCGGCCTATATAAACCGGCGAAAACACGACCAAAGTATCATTCCTCGAGTGATCACGTCCTCCAATACCCCTCTCACGAGGCGAGTCAACGGGTCCGGCTTCTTGGTTACCTTTCCTTCCTTTCCTTATCGAGGCGAGACGCATCAGTCTGCTCTCCCACAGACTCGAGCCGTGCCCAGTACGAGATACTAGGAGCACAAGTACAATCCTTATCCACACACCCTCGTAACTTCAAGGCAGATAGCCACTACATTCGTCTCAATATATATCCTATCCGGGAAGCGTTACAAACTGCCAATATCTAACTCTCAATAAATACCTTCTGATACACTTTAAATCGACTTTTAATACGGAGATAACCCGCAAGTTGACACCATCACCTCCTGACACCATCACCACCTTCCACCGAATAACTTGGAGTCTAGTGAGCGGTGGTCCCTCACAAATGCATGAATGAATGCATTGAATGTTTTTTTTTCAGTTTGGTACAAACTATAAAATACAAAATATAAATAGGTACAAAATATAAAAATGCAATAAGTACAAAATAGAAAAATAAAGCTACTCATATGGCAGCGAAGGACTAGCCTGATTGGATTTGGAAATGCTTATGTTTAATTGAGATGGATGTGCACAATTTCCGACTTTGCTATGTAGCTTTAATGGAAGTCCCTTTGTCACTGGTGAACGATCACCCTTCATCCATCCATCTCAAAAACCAAGCTTATCCTGTTGCAAAAATAACTCTCCAATATTGCCGAATTAAAACGAAAAGCAATGAATAAATCACATTTATAAAACAGGAAAAGCCGTTTCTTATATATAGGACGATAGTTCGAAATATTTGAAAATGTCGAATCTATCATTTATTTAAAAAGTTGATACAAGGATGCTGTATACAAGAGCTTTTTAAATTAATTAGGATAACCATATCGTATTTAGTATCAAATAAAAGGTCTAATAGAGTGGAAAATAATATAGATATCTTTATGTATAAATACATAAACCACAAATATTAAAAAAAAAGTGTTATTCCTTGAGCACCGAAGACAACCAACTGTGTGTGGCGGCGGCGGTCGGCCCGAGGCTATATTGTCACGAGTGACGCGCAATCGTCATGAGGTACCGGCCGCAGGGCTCGCCGCCCTGCGACGCCGAATGCAGAAAGCCGGGTCGATGGGCCCGGCTCACGTAAAGCCCCGCTAAAGAGCAATTGTCCAGCCGAAGACGACACGGTCCTATGACAAGGCCCCCGACTGACTTACAGAATGTGCAAAAGTCCTTGAGCACTGTATGTTTATAGAGATAACACCTGTCAACGGGGCCGTAACAGAGCTTCCGTATATTAAATTTTGTTTCAACGAATATTTTCCCAACAAAAAACCTTAACCTCTAAAAAACTACTTCTGTGTTCTGATTTTCATAATATGCTTTGTCAAGATAGATAGATGGATATATGGATAGATGGATAGAAGGATCTTTAATGTATACCTGTATGTAACAGGTATAGATGGTTTGGTCCAGAATTTTTCAATACAGTTTGCCCACACAGTCTACACTTTCAATTTATGTTTAAAAACTACATATTACTCCTTATTGCTTATTATATTTTAAAACTAAAACAAAAAGTAAAAAAAAACAATCATATAATTTTAAGAGTAAGAAACAATCAACATAACATTTAAAAGTAATCCTAGTGTAATAAAAATAATGTAATAAAAAAGTAAACACTGAAAATTATAGAATTAAAAAGTCCATAAAATAACTTATAAAAATATTTAAATTGTCCAAGAAATTAAAATTTCATGTCACATAAAATAACGTTAACAATATTATTACGTATAATCTTTAACATATTTAAATTTGTAACAATATAAAAATAATAATAAATTTCTTCGTTTAGTCTGATCATAAAAAAACAAAAAAATATTTAAAAGTAACCTACGGAGTCTGAAATCTGCAATACTTAGAGAGCGACTCTGTAGAATCCGCATATTTTATCTACTTGCGCAGAGCTGCATACGTCTACTTCTTGTGCGTGGAGAGTAATACCTGTGCACGCGCTATAAAAACATCAATAGATTGTATCAGCCTACCTTGAACAAATACGGCCGTGAATATACTAGTAGATAGTGGAATGCGAAGCTATGGAAATGGAAGTGCTGGAAGAAAACCCAAATTAGGCGTGTCTTGCCATTCCAGAAGGGAGAATTTATTGTTATTACAATAGATAAGACATCCTTAAGGTGCTTTAAGAAAATTGGCGGTAAGGGTGGGAGCGAAGTGGCGGAATCGAGGTAGAATTTTGCGATATTTTTAAAAGTATTGTCGATATGAAAAAACACCTGCTATCAATATATTGAAAACCAGTAAGGTTATCATAAAATGAGAACAGTACACTGAGTGAAAACTTCCAGCAATCGCAATAATAATAACAATATTAAAAACACTCTTTATTTGATTAAACAACTCGGCGACCTTATTTAGTTGAAGCAATATCTTACAGCTAACCGTAACCTCAAGGTTAATCATGTTTAGCGGTAAAAATAAAATAAACCTATTATTGAACTCACGTATAAAGACAGCTCGTATCAAATATATTTAACATTAAAATCCACAGAATATTATACATAATATTTATTTATTTATTTATTTATTTATTTATTAATTCAATTCAATTCAATTCTTTATTGAGAAATCACACAGTATTACAGTAATAATATTTTTTAAAATGTATGCAGATTTACAACAAATAAAACCGGTTACGGATTTCAACAAAATTGCATAAATTAACTTTTTTTTAACTACTTAATAAAACTAATGTACCTTCAATTTAATTTTTTTCAATTTTAGAACTACATAGAGTATGCAGGGTGTGTGTATGTGTTTGTGGGAGTGTGTTGAGCGTGCAAGTGTAGAGTGTGAGCGGGTATGATATTAGTAATGGCGTATATAAAATATAATAATAATAATAATAATAATAATAATCAATAAAAATAGCTAAAAACCAAGTCAGCTAATTGTATCGGTTAGGGTTTGATTTACGGAGTATTTGTAAGTGATTATGGAATTATTAAACATATCAATACCATTGAAATGGGTATTATAAAGCTCACAGCAGCGTGTGAGTACTCCATTCCTTGATACATTAGTTTTAAAGCGCGCCAATCGAAACAGGTCAAATTTACGTGTGGTCCTCATTGGGGCGTTAATATTGATCGCTCCCACCAGGTCAGAGCAATCGAATATACCGTTCATTATTTTATAGAGGCACAGAGCATCATTCAAGTTGCGCCGATAACATAGCGAATTTATTTTAAATAGTAAGGCCGCCTCATTAGTAGTATTACAATAACTTTTCGTCTTGAAATTTAAGTATCGAACGAACTTATTTTGGATATTTTGCAGTCTGTTAATGTGGACCTGATAATAGGGAGACCATATTGGAGAAGCAAACTCAAGGTGAGATCGAACAAACGCATTGTATAATACCTTCAATATTAATGGATCGGTGAATGGTTTCGATGCGCGAATTATGAAGCCAAGCATTCTACTAGATTTTTCGGCAATAGCTGCAATATGAGCCCGAAAGCTTAATCTGTCATCTAAAACTACACCCAGGTCCTTAATAGAAGTGCACGTCGCGATAGGAATGTCATCGATCTGATATGAATAGTTAATCTTGTTTCTATTTCGCGTAAAGCTTATGTGGAAACATTTTGCTACATTCATTTTTATCCTGTTTTTGTTACAATATATTTCCAAAGAGTCGAGATCCTTCCGGAGGAGAACACAATCGTTTTCAGATTTAATAATTTTATATATCTTTAAGTCATCTGCATACATCAGGAAATTTGAATGTTTGAAGCATTCACCGATGTCGCTAACGTACAGAATAAAAAGTATAAGTCCTAAGTGTGATCCCTGTTGGATACCAAAAGGTATCAATTCACATTGTGACATAACAGAACCGATGGAGATGCAATGCGACCTATTTTTAATATACGATACTAGCCATCTGTAAAGGTCACCTCTTATACCAATCGAGTAAATCTTTTTTAATAATATGTCATGATTTACGCGGTCGAATGCTTTGGCAAAATCCGTATACACCGTGTCAATTTGTATTCGATTGTCCATATTCTTATTTAAATACTCCGTAAATACAGCTAAATTAGTATCGACTGACCGGCCCGGGAAGAAACCATGCTGTTCATTATTTATATGTTTTTTAATGTATGTAAGGATAGAATCACATATAATTTTTTCATAAACCTTCGCAAATGTGGATAATTTTGAGATAGGCCGGTAATTTGACACATTTGACTTGTCTCCGCTTTTGAAGATTGGTGTTACCAATGCATATTTCCATAGAGAGGGTACAGTGCCTGTTCGCAGAGATTTTTTATATATAATATTGAGAGGTTTAGATAATGAGTAAGCACAATGTTTAACGAAAAAGGCAGGTATATTATAATACCCTGCTCCTTTGCTGGGATCTAATTTTAAAAGATAAGCTAGCGTCATAGTTTCCGATATGTTCACATCTGTTATGGGCATATCATTATGATAGGAAAACGCAGCTTCATAGTCACAGTGATTTGGGGAATGTTCGTAGACGGAGTTGAAATAATTAGAAAATAACTGGGCTATATCATTTACGTTACTCGCGGACAGATCATTATAATGCATAGTCTGTGGGAAAGCGGGACTTGACTGTTGAGTTTTGACATAACGCCAAAAAGATTTTGCATCGTTTTTTATATTTTGCTGAGTCGCATCAATATACTGTTGATGCGACTGTTGCTGAGTGGCGGGGCCGGACGGGTTAAAGCAGTTTTTCGTAATAATTTTCTGTCTAGCGCGTAGGATGGAAAAGGATTCATAGTCTAATGGGTTTTTATATTTTTTCCATTTGCGGTGGTACAGTGATTTCTCCTTAATTACGTTTATAAGTGGTTTACTATACCATACGGGGTAGCCATTGCTATTTATTTTTTTAGAAGGAATATGATCTGCGATAATTTTATTTAAAATTGAATAAAATATTTCCACGCATTTATTTACATCCATATCAATAAAGAGAGCATCAAAATCATGACTGATAATTATTTCGTTTATATCTGTGTAGTTGCCTTTTTTGAATAATCGAATGGTTCGAATTTCAGGACAATATCGGATGGGGGTGGAGATAGGGAAAGATATCAGCGTAAAGATATTAGTTTCAAATATTATTCACGAGCATTACAGTCGAATCCAATTCGCCCTTGAATATTAAAGCCAGAGTGTATGTCAAAAAATAAATGAATTACCTAACTAAATTAATGCTAACATTGAACAAGAAAAAAACATAAAAATATGAAATAATATGAAAATTTATAATGCAATAAACCTATAATGACGCAGGAAAGGGGGAGGGGAGGAAATGCTAGATATTTATTCGCGCGTCTCGAAGTATTTGTTGAGCCTGCGCTTTAAGTAATACAAAATTAGTGCTGTCGTTACATGTGTGGGTAAGGCATTCGACAGACGGGCTCCATGTACGGACCATGATGGCACGAAACATGCCAGACTAATTGTATCATACACTTAACCCTGTATGCTGCGCCTTAAGTACACCGAAAGAAATGTATAGTCAATTATTCGATTATATTTAACATAATTATTAGCAATGGTAAGACAGTTACACGATTCCAATAGATTCTATTATATTTTCAAGTAGAAACGCCATTATCAAAAGCGTCACTGCAAGCAGAAATTTGCCCATGAGTTGCCTATACGTTGAAAGGCAGCGACGATTGAAATTTATCTTTGTTAATATGTTTCGGCAGAGTCGCAGACAAGTTGAGCTGTCGACTGCAACGGCCGAACCTATCACCAGACATTTGATCGTTCTGTCTCCCGTGAGGTGAGCGCAAAAGACTTACCGTCAAGCTCCGCCACATGCCCGTAAGAGGCCAACGCCTTACCGCGAGATATCCAGGTATGATACCCGGCGGGCCGACACTCGCGCCCTTACTACCAGTTGCAACCATATTACTCCGTTCTCTCGACTGGTTACGAGTTCGAGGTCGCTTGCGCGGTCCTCTCCCTTACGTAGCGGTAAAACGCTGTCTACCGAATCTATCGCGGACCACAAAATTCCTTGCCCGGCTTTTCACCGGAATCGGGTAGCCGATGGTCGTTTCAAGAGCAGTCGCCGTAAGGTGAACAACTACCCCCGCTCTATAGGAGACATTACTGTTTCCAGACTCCCCCGACTGTTAGTCAAAATGCACAACCGATTGGTTGACGCCGCACGGTGCGCAAACCGTGCAGGAGCGCCAGAAGATTGACTCGTGGGGAAACTAGCCCTCAGGCCAGAGTACTACCCGGGCACGCACTTCATGCGCGGATGGGTGTTGACCCGAGAGTGTGACCGACCCTGAACAAATGAATCTTCGTGGCCAACTCCGGCAGGGCCCATTAGCTCCCGCAGTCACAGACAATATTTTAATTGAACTTTCAATCAGGACAACCTCATTCCCGATATGATATCACACTCAAAATCCTTTCATAAGTCCTTGACTACTTGCTTAGAAAGTTTAGGGGGATACAGCCGATTTTTCTCATGAGACAATACAATACAATACAATACATCGCAGGTTACAGCACTTGCATGTTCGGAAGTGAAAACATTAGGAAATCATTTCAATAAGTAAGAAAACTTTTAAAAATGTAGATTCTTGGGACGTCGAAAACTTCTGCGGTGAGATCTGTTTCTCGCAGCTCCATTCCTGCCGGAGAAGTCGTTTGTGAGAAAGTTAGGGTAGACGCTTCGTAGGGTAGACGCTTCGGGAATAGTTTACACGTGTCCGGGGAAGGGTTTTAGCTTACAAACTATTCGTTCAGAGTTACCCTTTTTAGAGATCATTATTCAAACTCCGCGCGAGTGGCGCACGCGGGTGAGGAAAATCAATCTCGTTTTATGACCCACTGCTCGTCCAGATACGGCTGAAAAAAGCTGCATTAAGTAAAATAGTTCAATAAGTTTAGTCGCTTATAGCGACTAAACTGATTGCGGTGCTCTCTATCTTGTGTTTTTGTTCTTTTTTAAATCAATTATATAAAAATATATATTTTAACTCGTAACATGGACATTACAATGTCCACGTTACAACTTATACAACTACCATGTGTCCCGATACAATTATGTATACATGCATAATTGTATCCGCTGACTATTTTTATTTGATTCTTTAAATATTTATTGCGATATTATATTTCCATTTATTGCGATTCATCATTATTATTATTTCATATTTTCCTATTTATTACGATATTATACTATTATTTTTCAATATGATTACTTTACCATTTATTAACTGTTATTTTTCCATCCGTAATGATTATTTACTTTTTACGTGTTATTAAAATTCTTATTATGCATTGTAGGATTGGTATGTTTTAGATAATATTCGTAGACTGAAGGACTAAAAGAAGCATTTACATGTAGATGACTTAGTTTTTAGATTAATAATTAACTTATACCTACATTTTTTATTATTATTAGTAAATTTTTAATATTATTTGATGCCTAGCATATTTTTAAAATTAAGTAGTTTAAAGTATGCACAAGCCATTGTTTTACTTGGTACGGTTGCTTTATAATGGGCCTAGGCCTAGTTAGGCGGCGTTGATTTAATAAAATTGTGGTCTTCGGTGAAAATGCGTTGGTTTAATAAAAGTGTGCCCATGAGCCGATAGTGCAGTAAATCTGCCGAGATAATCGGGTGATATAATTGGGAGCGACGCCCTCCAAGATCATGAAAGCAGACAGAATTCTTATGTCTCTTTTCTCCCAGTTTGACAGTCAGTGAAGCTTCTCTCGGACAACGTGACGTGGTAAAATTTAACATGGAGTCCATGTACATATCGAATGCAGACGTTTTGTAGACGCTCAACCTTTGTGGCTAAATTCTCTGTGAGATCGAAAAAAGCGACATCTCTATAAACCAGAATAGTGATAAATGATTCTGATGACCATTGGTCATGCACAGCATCGATTCGTCTGAAATCTATGTTCATCGGTTGTAAAACGCCTTCGGCAGATTTATTTATATTGTCTGCTCGCTGTGTCTTTAGCGAGCAGACATCGGCGACAGCGGTGGTAGAAGAGCACGCAATGCCATTTACCGCGCTCGCAGCGTCAACTTTGCAACGCTCCCGAAACCATCTAGCTGCTCGGCGCTAGATATTGGTGTACTAGTGACCCAGAAGCTGCCCTTTCCAGCGAAAATTATTTATTTATTTTTGTAATTAATTATTATTTATGAAACATACAGGGCTTCGTTAATTAATACAAATTATATTGCTACTGGGCGATTAATTGTTTCTTTCGATAGTGTCTTACGATAAATTATCAAAATTAAATTGAATTAAATTAAATTACTATTGACCTACGTTATATTATAGTCGTAAATTCCATAATTGAAAGCAAGAATAATAAAAGATTGGATATGAAAGGAGAGGGTTGGTATATAGTTTTTATACTATAGTTTAGTTTTATTTTATTTTCGCGCTTTGTTTTCAAAGTCTACATATAAGTATATTATACCCATTTCCTAGCCTTTTAGTAACCTATGAATAGTTCTACTAAATTAAGGTTGGGTCACGTAATATATGTCGATATCCTGAATTCGAAAAAAGTATTTCCACTGGGATTCTGCGCAAGCAGCGGTTGAAATTTACAATTTTTAGATTTTTTCACGCCTATTTTAAGTATTTTATTCAGAAAATTTTGTCGAAAATACACTTACTACAATTTAAGACAATCGACCTTGATACACCCTGAACACTGACAGCCGATTTACCGGCGCGCTACCGTTTTTTCATTGTGCGATTTGAGCAGTATCAGGATATTTTAGTATTTGTAGGGACGTCGGCACAGAGGACTCAATAACTCCTCTTGTCCGCCCACGTTTTTTTGCCGTGAAACTCTACGGTTAATTTGTCGCGTCTTGGCGCGGTCATCAGTGTTGTATGGATCATTATGAAAGATTGTCCACGAACACGGCGGAACAACGGACGGCGCCGCCACCGTGTCTCTGGACAAGGTTCCATAGTGATCCATACAACACGTCTTACGAAGTAGCCTATGCACGGCAATTTAACTGTAGATTTTCACGGCAAAAATACGTGGGTGGACAAGCTGCCTGACAGTCCCGATATACCGAAACAAATGGCATCCCTAGGCGTGCGGAGCGTGCGAATGAAACGCCGTGTGTGGCTTGTTACACGACTGCCCAAAAAGAGGAGGGTAATATGGTTAGGGTTCATCTATGTATTTTTCCGTTTCTTTATTCCACCATAACTGCTAAACACTTGAACCGATTTAGAAAAGTGGTATTATTAGAATTATTGTCATCCCGAGTGTTATAGGCTACTTTAAATGTCCAAATTTTAAGTAAATAATTGTCTAAATGTCCAATTGTCCAAATGTTAATAATATAAATATATCATGTTTAGTGTCAAATGAAAGGTCTGATTCAGTACATTCCGGAAATATACAAATACGTATATGGATAAATACATAAACCACAAATATTTTATAAAAAACTGAAATAAACATTATTATAAATACAGTAGTTTACTTTCTGTAAAGACAGTCGATTTTTATTCCTTTAAAAATATATTTACTTGTTTATTATATTCATATATGTGGCATATTTGGTATTCCTTACAAATATTTCGTGTCATTGGTATTGTATCATTGGCAACTTTGAATATTATGTATATATTTTATTATTGCTATGCTGTATATTTTTAATAAAAGAAAATAAAATATACAACACCTCTATAATGAAACTATTTTCTTAAATCAAAAGAACAAAGAGTAAGCATTCTCTCCTTTCTCCTTTACGATTCCCTTTTTGCGCTCTCTCTCGTCTCCATTCCGCCCTCACGCGGTTTATGGCTCAAAGGGATTCCTTTTATAAACAACGCAGAACCGCAAAATATGGCGCAGATTTCCTTCTTTTAAGGTAATTTATGCACGTGGCAGGGAAGCGACCTAATTCAGCGGCGGCGGATAGGGCGTTATCTAGGCCGCAACATCCTCTGCGGTCGACGTATCGTCCTCTCGAAAATTATACCAACCCTAATATGTTATCACAAGTTATCATAGCGCCGTCCGCCGGGACATCCCTTATGGTTCCGGTTTAGTCTTCCGGCTAAATCCACCCAAAATCCGCCCGTAATCCACCGGATGATGCCTTTTCTGAACAGGTTTTGTTATTGTACCCAGTACATTATATAATCGCGTTAAGAAAGAGATAGCTTAGGTTTTGACATAAAGGTTTACTATATAAATAGGATAGAAAACGAATTTACCGCGTGAAATTTGTAGGACCCGACGTTTCGGTGACGTTGCAGCCGCCGTTGTCTAGGGTAAACTGAAGAGCTGTCAGTCCGTTGTTTTGCGGGTAGGCCGCAAACCGCTGCCGCCACTGCGTAGGTTATAACGGTGGTGGGGGGCCGGGCTCGGAGCGCGGGAATTTTTAAAATCCGTCTTGCACACAACACTCACTGTATCCTGTTTTACGTCTTTGCGTTCGGCGTTCGGCGGCGGGAACATTTTAAGAAGAGGGTTCCACGTAGAAGAGAGTTTGTAGCCGTCATCTCTATTGAAGTTCGGAGTTCTTCTTATTTCAATGGCTTCCCGGATCATGCGAGGAAAGTAGAATTGTTCCTTGGATAGAACAATGGGATTTTGAAACTGCATCCAGTGGTTACTTCCGCTGTCCAATATATGTTCGCAGATCGCCGATTTTTCTCGCTGAACGTTTTTAACAGCTTTGATGTGTTCTGTCAGTCGCGTGGCTATGGGCCGTTTCGTTTGTCCAACGTAGGCTAGACCGCAGCTGCATTCGACTTTATACACACCCGGGGTTTGTAGTGGTATTACATCCTTTACAGGCCTCAAAAATCGAGCTATATTTTGGGTCAGTTTGAAGATCGTTTTTATATCGAATCTGTTTAGCATCTTACTTATTCGATCTGTCACGCCCTTGACGTATGGTAAGAATGCTCTTGATCTGCTCGGTTTTTGAGTTTCGTCCGTATTAGATCGTGTGCGTGTCTCGTGATATTTTCCGTATCCATTTTTCCTAAGGACATCATTGACATGTTCCATCTCCTTCGGAAAATGCTCAGTGTCGCATAGATCGCGTGCTCGATTCACGAGCGACGTTTGCACTGAACGTAGATGGTAGGGATGATGGTGTGAGCTTGCATGCAAATATCTGTCCGTATGTGTGGGCTTCCGATATACCGTATGTCCGAGAGTATTGTCACTTCTCCTCGTCACTTTGACATCCAAAAATGGTAAGGAGCCGTCCTTCTCTACTTCATAGGTGAAACTGATTTTTGGGTGTATGGAGTTTAGATGACCCAGGAATTCTTTCACCGTTTGAATGTTGCCTTTCAGGATGCAGAAGGTATCATCCACGTAGCGAAGCCAGAGAATGGGTTTAATTTTGGAGGTTTTTATGGCTAATTCCTCAAAATATTCCATATATAGGTCACTAACTATCGGCGATACGGGGCATCCCATTGCTACTCCGTCGATTTGTTTGTAATAATCGCCGTTCCATAGAAAGTAGCAGGATGTCAGGCAATGTTGAAGCATGTCGGCGTAGCTAATAGGCTGCAACGTCACCGAAACGTCGGGTCCTACAAATTTCACGCGGTAAATTCGTTTTCTATCCTATTTATAATGTCAAACAACCGCGATAGTCTTCGATTTCATATTAAGGTTTACTATGTTTTCCTTTTTCCCATTTAAACCGAAAACGTCTGAAATGATAAATTTGTTTTAAATATTCTATCTATAAAGGATGTTCGTTTCTTGGGTAAGGGCGGGGTCGGGCATGGTCGGGCAACCCCCAACCAATGGCGTTAATATTTGATTAAAATGCATAGCGGAATTTAAATATTATTAGTGTAGCAATAAGAGATATTACAACCAGCATTTTACAATGTGATTTCGGCTCAACGAGGTATCTATGTACTAAATTTCTCAAGTATATAGGTCTGGTCAAGTATATATTGAGATTGAAATATGACTGGTGATGGACCCATTTCAACCGAAATTTTTTATACTGTTGCCACGACCAAATGATGTTGAATTTCAGATCAATCGAATTAAGCGTTTGGGCGTTATCGTAGAGGAATACACATATACACACAGACAGACAGACATACAAACATACTTTTATCTGGAAATGGTCTTAATCATCACAGGGGGCCTAAAAATTAATATTTTTCTCTTCATATCGAAAAAAAATTTACGCTTTTACATGCCTTACCCACCTTGGTGATAAGTGGGCTGAAATAGTAATATTATGTCACTCACCTATCTCTGCTAAGTACAGATAAGAAAGGTGGGCTTATATTTGAATCGCCGTATATTCTAAGATAAAATTAAGTAACACGAATGTTTGGTCGGTGGGTGGTGTAACACCCACAGATTTTCGGGTCAGTTTAATCACCCGAGCTTCTCGCTTCATTGCATCCGCTTGAAGTAAACGTTTCATAATGAAAATGCCTGAAAAATGAGCGCTGCTTAAACAGACCGATCCGTCACTGTTGTTGACTGCTCCTTAATGGACCACTCGGATGGAATAACGTGGCGAATAAAGAGCACCAATCGGAAGTTGTGAGTTGTTGAAAAACTCTGTCAAAAAGTGAGTTGTTGAAAAATTGTGAGTTGTGAGTTTAATGTACGCCAAGTGTACAACTAAATGCGCTTATTGGGCTCGATTGCGTTTCTTAGTGAGCGAATATCGCAAAATAGTTCATGCGAAAGAGACAGTGCAGTGTATTGGGGGGAAATAATTCAAAATCATTGATTATGTAGTGTTATAGATAAGTCCACTCCCTACAACGATTTGGCAGCTAAAATTTGACTACCAAATACTACTTATAGATAGCACTTATAGTTCCAAACACTCGTTAATTTTCTCTGATATTCAATATGGCAGCTTTTGTGATATATCAGTATAGCCGCGCACTATAAAAGGTATCATATCACAAAATAAAATTCTAAAATGATAACAAACGAAGTTTAAATCATAGCTCTAATTATTTACAAAATAATGACGTTTTAATATGGTTCCGATTCGTTATTGCCGCGTGTTATGCATGCATACAATGTATGCTTTAACGATATTGACATATTTAACCATCAAAATAGTCGATCCTTTGTTAAGGAGGTACGTGAAAAGCTGATTATCAGATCGGATTGAATTAGCATGCACATACAAGCACTCACAATCACATTCGCACTAAGTTACACACACCCACACACACATACATACACGCACACACATACATACACACACACACACACACATACACGCTCTCCATCACATAAACACACACCAACACCCATACAATCGCACATAGCGATTTTAACTGTTAGTTTTAAATTCTATTTGGTTTTCTTTGTATTGTATTGTTTAGCACATTTTTTGTAATCCTTATATAGCAAATAATTTAAGACATCATTGGCTTTACTACTGGTATATATTATGCTTATACGTTTTTTTATGCTGTATGTTTTTAACAAAATAAAATAAAAATAAAATATAAAAAATAATTTGGTATACAAGTTTCAATACGTCATAATTACGCACATTAAAGTACATATACGGGGTGTTATTACTGCAAGGGCTTTTTTTTCTGTGGGTGAATCAGTACAACGAAATAAGCAACTTTTAATAAAAAAAAAATTTAAAACTTTGTTTTTTTTTTTTTTATTTTTTTTTTTTAAATTTTATGATTAAATAGTATAAAAAGCTGTGATCACGATGCACTATCTAGCGGTTGGTAAAATGTCGCTGATATTGTTTGTTTACGACTTATTACCTACCGCTAGATGGCGTAGCGCGCTCAAGGCCTTCTCAACCCTTTATTTAATAGTCAACTTCTTCAAAAATTTCAAATTAAAAAAACTTAAAATATTTTTTTTCAAAAAAAAAAAATTGTTTAAAAAAAAAAAATTAATTACAAAAGTTGCTTACTATGTTGTACTGATTCACCCACAGAAAAAAAGCCCGTGCAGTAATACCACCCTGTATGACTAATAGACGGAAGTCTATCTTTCCATATTATTTCTGGGATGTAGTCAGCCTGCATATAAATGCGATAGATGACATAATTGAATGTCATTATTGTTATCACCAGTTAACTTATTGAGATTTTATAATCAATCAGTCCTATATAAAAAACAATAATTACAAATGTTATAATAGATGTTAAATAAATTCAGCTATTTGTATCGCCATACTATGCTATCAGCGCCACCTGCATGTCGCTGGCATATAAGGGTTGCTGAATCGTACTATGGCATTGAGGAATCTAACAGCCTATATAATCAATGGTATAGATAAGGAAGTTGGGTTTATATTTAAATCAGCGTATATTCTAATAAAAAAATAAATAACACGAATTTTTGGTCGAGTAGTGTTGGACATAGCCGCAAGGGAGTAAATAAAAAGGGTCCAAGAATGCTGAGGTATTGCCAATGAAATATTTTTTCTTGATCGCACTCGTAGGCCATCGGGGGACCTATCAGAACCGTAAAGCTTGGGCCTGATAGCCTGCCTGTGTTTTCCAAGGTCGGCACAACTCGCAGTTCAGGTCCCATGCGGTAGCGTCTTCGAAGAGGGACTAACCTGGAAAAGGCCGCCGTGAACTTTGCCTTCAGCTGTAATTTACAGTTGTTGATAGTTGGAATCAGAGGTTCCAACTCGGATGAACACCTCGGGCGACACTGGGCTGTTTACGCATCGTGCGGCGTTTGCCAATCGACTGTGCACTCAGGTAGATAACTGAGGTGGGGAGGGAAGGGGTGAGGTCTGGAAATGGTTTGTTGCATTTCCTAAGCAGCGAGGTGGGTTTTGACCTGATGCCAGCTACCCTGAGACGATCCGTTGGCCACTCGATCTCGAGTGAGCTTGACGGACGAAGAGCGTCAAGGTCCGCAATAAATTCGAACGGAATTGCCGCTAACATCGGGTAGAGAACGCGCAAGCGATTTCGAATCTGTCACCAGACTGGAAAACGTAGAATTCCACCCAAATTTGGTAATTAAGGCGTGAGGTTGGCCCGCTGGTTTCACTTCCCAGTAACTCGCGGTAAAGCGTTGGACTCTTACGGACTGTGCGTTCACTCCGTTGGAAACAGAATAGCTCGATGTTGTTATAAATCTTTGGGGTGGCGGATTCGCCCGTAGTAATTGACAGATTTCAATGGTAAGCCGTGGGATAGTTGTGAAAAGCGATCATAAAATTTGTGGATTCCGAGAAGGACACCGAATAGCATGGTAACAATATGAAGATTTTAAGAGTCTCTAAGTTATAGGAAGTAATCGATTTGTTTGCGAAAGTTTTGAAAATGCAATTTGCGAGAGCAAGAAATTGAACGTATGCAGTTTTTAGAATTCTTTCAACTTTGTCTAGTAGTTCCTCGTCCTCATCCAAATATGCGACATCAGCGTAAAATACAATAAGTAAAAAGAAAAGGGCTTAATTAAGGTAGACACTTTTACACACGCTTAAAGGCATGAAAACTGGTGAAGTTTCCTGTAGGGTGCCGGGAGAAGTTCTCGACGATAAGCATGCCTAAGTCTTTCACGGAATTCGGTAATGCGTTTCGTCATACTTTCCCTGAAATTATGCTTATGTAGAAGATACTAATCAGAGACTAAACTCATTTATCCTTTATTCTTACACCTTTTCTAGAATAGGATAATTCAGCTGTTTTTTGCTTTAACCAAGAACAAGCAAGATACCTTCAGTTTGGATAAGTGTTCAACAGCCTTAAAATGTTTTTATGCCTCTAGCCTATTTATTATTAAGAACGAGTGAATAAAGCTTATTCCTGAATGCTGCGAAATGCTCTATCGTTAGGTGTAAGCGGAAAAAGAGTCTTTTAATTTTAATTTCAATGGTTTCTTGAAAACCAATAAAAATGCAATTCGAGATTTATTTTTATTTTTTTTCTTTTCTTTATTTTCTTTTATTCAGGAAAATAACAGTGTATAAAAGTAAGTAGCCAAACAAGATAGATATACATATTACACCAGAGACAATTTTCCACTAAACGATAACATCAAGATTATCTAAGTGATAAGAGAAAGGATAAGATTATCTAAGTGATAAGATTTAAGAGTTCTTTTAGGTAGAAAGTTATTATTTGTACATCTCGAAAAACGTCACTAAAAAAGGATATAATGGGCCCGATTGCGTTTCTTCGTGAACTAAAATAGGGTCTTCGTTCAACCGTACGAGACAGTGCAATACGTTAGAATGGAGTATGAAATGAACTGTCGTCGATTTTCCCGCATTAAAACTACCTGTCGAACTTATAGAAGCTCGAATAAGTTTGAAAACATTTCGTATGTTGTTCGATTTAGCTGATTTACTTTATGTGGGTAGTTTTAATGCGGAAAAGTGACAACCGTTCATTTCACATTCCGCTCTGTCTCGTTCATATGAATTAATTTAAGATTTTAGTTCAGAAGAAACGCAATCGACCCAATATGTTAGGTTCGTACTTGAAACTTCAAAACAGTACTCATATTACCATTCTCTCTTCCTCTTGTACACGCATTTATCAGCAGCCACCTCGAATATGCTTCTAAAATATAATCCCATAGCAAATAAAATCTAAAATATAATCTCATTCACGTAAAGAGAAATGAACATATTCAAAATTTGTTCTTGAAATTTTTGTTCCTTTTTTAACTTTCCCAATTACCAAAGAAACAGCTAAACTTCTTGAGCTTTAATCATTAGAATCAAGATGCTAATCCGCAGATGTAGTTTTTTTCAATAAGCTGTTGATAGGTTGCATCGATCGCTCTGATCTGCTTGGAATTATATCTATCCGTGTACCGTCGCTACTCACTCGCCAAACGGAGCTGTTCCACTGTTAGAAGAGTGCCTGGTCGCTTTTTCTGATGGTGTGTGGAAACCAGGCTTCCAATCTTATGTCGATTTATACCTCAGCAAACAAGAGAGTAGAGAAACACAAACATTTGTATTTACAACAATTTATTATTTATTTAATTAATTATGCAGACGCTTACCAATGAGTGACGTGGTGTGATCGAGAGTGATTTTATATATGAAAAATTGCGGTTTATAAAGCCAAAATTTTGACGTTGAAAAGTTCAGAATGACGTCAGTCTGTACATTCGTATATTGAAAGAAACGTTTGAAAAATGCTGAGCGCGAAAGACACGTTAATGAATTCTGATTAATTATGTTATAAATTAGGAATTCTTGAGAAAAATGTTATCGTGTGATATAATTGGTAGTCGCAAAATTATATATGTTGCTAACCGTTACACCACCTTTCGCAGGTTGCCACCAAATATGCACAAAAGTGTTACATATGGGGAGTATAAAAGTCTTACGAAGGGGGCCTAAATCGGGCATAGTGTTTAAAGCGGACACCCTTGTGTATAGTAATTTAAAAAAATGGCGTTCTCTCGTATCTAGTAGAGGTAAACCCCGCGCCCCTTTCACCTTGCTGCAGTCATCCTAATTGCCTGCGAGCACGCGTTTGGAATCTGTGCAAAAAAATGTTTTAATCGGATTGTTTAACATTATTGCGAGGTATTTTAGGTGTGTTTATTATATTTTAGGGTATTTTATGTTATTATTAAAACTCATTTGTTATTCAGGGTTTATATGGTCGTGAATTGGTTGTATTTTCTATTACTTTTCTCAAAAGTTCTGTGGTTAGTTCTTGATGGCAATTTGTGTCGAAAGAAGGCGTGCCCGCTTTAGGGCCCCTCTTCGGGCAAAGCGGGCATTCGTGGGAGTTTGGTAATTTGCATTATATATTTTTGTTTTTAGCGTTTTGGCATTTTTTACGAAACATTATTCAAAATCATCAAATCAAGCTTCACAAGGTAAACAATAAGTTTCTTTAGGTCATTTTTAATAAAAATAATATAACCTTTCCTTTACGGGAAGTAAAATTTGGCCCCCTTCCCCTATAGATTAAGTAAAATTTGTAATACTTAACTCGGCGATATTGACGTATTCAACATCGTATTCCCCATATATCGCTCTCAAAAAACAATAATTATTGACGGTGTTGACAAGTCTTTGAAATTGCAAAATATTAACAATAATATTATGTATTCGCTTTATTTATTTTTTTTGCTATAAATTAGTTAGTTACATTTGTTTTAACGTTTTAATAATTTCATTTGGCTTACGTTTTTTATTATTTTATTTAAGTTCAAGTTATATACAAACGATTCAGTTGGTGATTCTTTTATATTGTAAAGTTTTTGAATAATAAATGAATTATTAAATTTTTCGCTTGATATCTTATCCTTTATTATTATTAAATCCGAAAAATATCATTGTCAGTCAGCACTTCGACAAATATTAGCAAAATACTTTATTCTTCTTACATATAATAAAATGTTATAGTGTAATCTTTATATATAAAAATTCAGCCTGCGTATGTTTGTGCTCGCAAAACTCGAAAAGTAGTCCGTCGATAAATTTGATTTTTTCACAAATTTGTATACAAGGCCTACTTTATACTAAAAAAACTTTTTTTATCGGTATTTAAAAAAAAAATATGTTCATTATAACCTTTTTTCTGTCTTTACATTATTCATTGTATTCAATGTAATACAATCACTACTTATTGATTTAATTTCTTCATATCTTCTCTATATCTTACATCTCTATAACTTTCTACATGGTAAACTAAATGGTGAGACTCGAATTAATTCTACAATAATCCCTTCTTTATTTTTACGAGTAACCTTTTATGTTTAGATTATTAATAGAAGAATTTGATCATTCATGAAGAATTCAATCATATCAAGGCTAAATATAAATGTAATACTACTGTTTATACAACTATGTACATATTAGTGTTTAGGACAATAAATTATTTGATTTGATTTGATTTGAGTGTTTTCATAGTAAAATAAAATGTTGACACAACGTTGCAATCGAATATGCACAACAAAAGTATTATAGCACCGGTGAAATCTTGGTTTTACTTCGATATCGCTACGTTTTCCATTCTTGTCATATCAGGCTGGTCGGCAAAGAGTGACCGGGTTTAGCTGGTGTTTAATAAAGAAAACTAGGCTTTCATAAAAACGCTGAAAGTCTACTGAGGCTTATATAGGGTTCAAACCCTCGTCAATAATGTACAAACATGTAAATGCTATTCACGTGCATCCCAAAAGTGCCCTGATATTCTCAGGAGGGTGCTAAAGAAAATGAAATTGAAATTTCCACTTTGTGTGTTATAAGAAGGGTGGCGGCAACGCATCTGCTATAAGAAACGACAACGAACTGTGTTTCGTTTCACACGAACAATGCGTTTAAAAATCGGACGTTATTAGTAACATAACGTATTAGTAATATAAAATTATTAGTAACATAAAATTAATTAACTCATACATGTAATTAACCCTTTGAGGACCATAAGGTAGAATATGGAATTTTTTGACGCAAAGGCGGAGTAAATAACATGTATGCCAAGTTTTGTGAAACTTGGTTAAATATATATTTTTATAAATTGATGGGACATAAGTATCTCTGTGGTCCATAAAGATGCAAAGTTACAACTTTTTCCAAAATGTTACTATTTTTTTAAATAACTCAGAAATCATACGTACTATAAATCGTATTAAAAAAAACCAATTGAAAAATCTGCCAACCCATTTGTATTTATTTATTTAAAAATCAGCAGAATTCTTAGGTCAATTAGAATGTTTATAAAAAAATACGATACATTTTGAAACAATATTTTTTTTGCTAATATTAAGATTTTGATGTATCAATATCATGGAAAAATATAATTTCTAAATTATTCATATTCGTTAATTTATAAAATTATTATTGAATTTATGGGACACATACGTAATTATGTCCATGCTCCTGGTTTAGACGGCCAAAAAAAACGTTTTTAATGTTTTTTTTACTTAAAGCTAAAATCTGATCATGATTCTTTTATATCAGTTTGACTAACAGTTGAAAAGTAGAAATATTTTTTGCAATATTAAAAAATAACTATTTTTGGGGTATTTAATTGCAAATGTTTCTACCGCTTTAGAAATGACGGTACTGTTAGCCCGGTAATAGCGAGCGTAATTTACCCTGAAACAAAAAAAGTATAATATATTTTTTAAATAATGTGTATTTTCTAGATGAATTAAAAAATATAACAAGAACTTGTTATTGTTATATTTTTTCATTGATTTAAAGAAATAAAATCGAATTTCACCCAAAAACTTTGTGTTTAGTAAAAAAAAATATAGTAAAACATCTTTTTTTGTTTTTTTTCGTTCACATATAAGAAAATTTAATAATCTTTTTTTTTTTTGGGACAACTTATTTTTTTTGACCGGCGCAGAACAGAAAAAAATGGTTTTGACAAACGCGCTTAAAGTTTTATTAAAAGAACACTAGATTTTTTTTACACTTACAGCATTCTGCAACTATCAGCGATTCTAGAGGTAAAAGATTCATGAAAAGATTTCAACTTTAATTTTTTAAAAAAAAACATGAAAAACATGTATTTTTCCGTCTAAACCAGGCTCCCCCCTTAATGGGTTAACCGTTCTTTTTTCTTTCTTTTCGCATGTATGAGATAAAATCCACACCGTGCGACGCGACTTTTAAAGGCGAAAACGGAAAAAGCTGCGCTGCTTAGAGTTTTCCGTCGTAAAGGGGGCGATTCACGCTTTATCACTGCCCTGAACTTTTGGGGCGCATGAATCGCGAGCTATTGAGGGCTGGGAAGCGGAAGTATAGAGAGTCGTAAAATGCCGGCGCGCATTTTCAATTCAGAGAGTTTTATTAAGCTTTCGATTTGCGATCACCCAGCAGTATAGCCGTTTAAGGAGGCGACTTATAGACCTAATATAGTTCTGAAAATTTTAATGAAAACTTCGTTTACGCAGAAAATCTGCATTCAGTAAGTCAGAAAAAAATCGGTTGTCAATAAATAATTTGTTGAATGGGAAGGAATTTCGGTTGAAACTCGATTATATGTTTCCCCATGCACAGTACGGGTAAAATGAAATTAACGGTATAATGTAGCTTCAACAAGAAGCTTCAAAATGCGGTAAATGCAAGATTTCGTTGTGCGCCGTAATGAATGCGCGGTGTAGTTACTATGCTCGTGACATGGTAACTACACCGTTACGTGTCATGTTGATACATATGTACGGACCACAGTACATGTTATATACGTAATCCCTTTTGAAACATGCGTATTCCCGTGTATTACAGCGTTATATTTTTATCAAAGTGGGTGTCCCCTCGGGAAGGAGGTTGAGCTGATGGCGGTATGTAAATATTATCAGTGTAGCTTCAAAGTGAGATATTCCAAACAAAATCTCGTAATTTCAGTAATTTCAGTGTACCAAATTACAGGCCTGTAATCCAATATTTCGAGATTGAAATATGACGGTGGATTTCGATTTCAACCACAATCTTTTTATTTCTTGCCTGTGCCAAATGATGCCTGCATGCTAAATTTAAGCTCAATCGGATTAAGCATTTGGGCAGTATTGTGGAGAAATACTCACAAATACACCGACTGACTTCCAACTGGAAATGCTCTTATTCGTCTCAAGGGGCTCAAAATGTATATTACGTAAAAAATAATTCATCGAAAAAAATTGCGTGTCCATAATACTTTCAATTTTATAAATAGGATAGAAAAGAATTTACCGCGTGAAGTTTGTAGCACCCGACGTTTCGGAGACATTGCAGCTGCCATTGTCTAGGGTAGACCGAAAGAGCTGTCAACCCGTTGTTACGCGGGTAGGCCGCATACCGCTGCCGCCACTGCCGCCACTTATAACGGTGGTGTGGGGCCAGGCTCGAGGCACGCGAATTTTGAAAATACCTCTTGCAGACAACACTCACTGTATCCTGTATTACGTCCTTGCGTTCGGTGTTCGGCGGTGGAAACATTTTAGGAAGAGGGTTCCACTTAGAAGAGAGTTTTTAACCGTCGTCTCTATATTGAAGTTCGGGGTTCTTCTTATTTCAATGGCTTCCCGGATCATGCGAGGAAACTAGATTTGTTCCTTTGATAGCACAATTGGATTTTGAAACTGCATCCAGTGGTTACTTCCGCTATCCAATATATGTTCGCAGATCGCCGATTTTACTCGCTAAACATTTTTAACAGCTTTCATGTATTCTGTCAGTCGCGTGGCCATGTGCCGTTTCGTTTTTCCAACGTATGATAAGCGCAGCTACATTCGACTTTATTCACACACGGGGTTTGCAGTGGTATTACATCCTTTACAGGCCTCAAAAATCGAGCTATATTTTGGGTCGGCTTGAAGATCGTTTTTATATGGATTTGTTTAGCATCTTACTCATTAGATCCGTCACGCCCTTGACGTATGGAAAGAATGCTCTTGATCTGCTCGGTTTCTGCACGCACACGACACGCACACGATCTAATACAGACGAAATTCAGAAACCGAGCAGATCAAGAGCATTCTTACCATACGTCAAGGGCGTGACAGATCAAATAAGTAAGAAGCTAAACAGATTCGATATAAAAACGATCTTCAAACCGACCCAAAATATAGCTCGATATTTGAGGCCTGTAAAGGATGTAATACCACTGCAAACCCCGGGTGTGTATAAAGTCGAATGCAGTTGCGGTCTAGCCTACGTTGGACAAACGAAATGGCCCATAGCCACGCGACTGTCAGAACACATCAAAGCTGTTAAAAACGTTCAGCGAGAAAAATCGGCGATCTGCGAACATATATTGGATAGCGGAAGTAACCACTGGATGCAGTTTCAAAATCCCATTGTGCTATCCAAAGAACAATTCTACTTTCCTCGCATGATGCGGGAAGCCATTGAAATAAGAAGAACCCCGAACTTTAACAGAGACGACGGTTACAAACTCTCTTCTACGTGGAACCCTCTTCTTAAAATGTTCCAGCCGCCGAACGCCGAACGCAATGACGTAAAACAGGATTTTTTTTTTTTATTTTTATTTGTTGAGTGGGGCTTTCCTAAGGTCTTTATGAGCCTTGTAACACTGCGACCATTGCTGATCTATTGTGCTCGCCACCTACTATAGTTCTGCGCTAAGCCTCGTGTCATTTAAGAACCGCAGCAGGCTTTTGGCGCCAGATTGTTTTACCTCCTCAGGTTGGAGGTAGTGACCACCCAGGTGGTTGTATCTTTTACGCATCAGCGGGCCACACTCGCACATGAGGTGCTGGGGAGTTTCCTCTGCCCCTTGGCAGAACCTGCACATTTTTGTGTCTTTGAGCTTGAGGTTGAACATGTGTTTGTTCAGGCCACAATGCCCCGTGAGCGCCCTTACCAGTATGCGTAGATTGTTCCTATTTAGCGATAGGGCCTCACGGGCCGTCTTACGGTCGTAAGGCTTAATAAGCGCTTTGGAATGATTCAACCCTGGCGTGTTGTTCCAGTGGTTGACGGATTGTTCTAAACACATTTGTTTGAGCATTAGGTTTGCAAGGCTTTTTGGTACGCCACAGCAAGGTTCAGGGCCGTATAACGTTCCCTTTGCTCCCGTCCTAGCAAGTTCGTCGGCTTTTTCATTTCCCTCGATTCCTGCATGGCCGGGAACCCATCTTAGTATTACCCTGTTCTTTTCGCCCAGGGAATTTAGTAGTGATATGCAGTTTTGCACTAGCTTTGAATTAATGGTATTTGAGGCTAGTGCCATAAGAGCTGCTTTGCTATCCGAGTGGATATAGATACGGTGGTTGGCGTAGTCCTTTTGGAGGTTGATATCCGCACATTCAATAATGGCGTAAACCTCCGCTTGGAATATGGAGGCGTATTTTACCAAGTTTACACTTCTTTCGAAGTTTGGTCGCTCTCCATATATACCACAGCCTATGTCAAGTCCCGATTTGGACCCATCAGTATACCATTTAAGGCTACCGGCCTCCCATTGCAGTTGGCTTTTTAGCCAGTCGTCTCTGGGCGGCAGTTCCACTGTAAAAAGTTTTCCAAAGTTTAGGAGTGGGAGCATGGTGTCTGATACCATGTTGAGGGTTGGATTTTCACTGACTGAGTCAAGAACTGATCTTAGTGCTTGTGAGATCCAGTTTACCTTTTCTCGGGCAGATAGCCTGTACATGCTGGCTTTCGCCACCTGTTGCAAATGAATGTGTAGGGGCGGTAAGTTCAGCAGTGCATCTAGAGCTGCTCCAGGAGTGGAGGACATTGCGCCAGTTGTCATGAGGCACGCCGTCCTTTGGATATTGTTTAGTTTGGTAATCACAGTTTTCTGGTTGGCTTTGTTGCACCATACCACCGAGGCGTACGAGATTATCGGCCTCACAATGGCAGTGTATAGCCAGTGGGAGATCTTGGGGTTAAGGCCCCAGTTTTTCCCCGCCAGTCTTCTGCTTATACCCAAAGCACTTTTAGCTTTTTGAATTGTCACAGGATACAGTGAGTGTTGACAGGATACAGTGAGTGTTGTGTAAAACAGGATACAGTGAGTGTTGTGTGCAAGACGGATTTTCAAAATTCCCGCGCTCCGAGCCCGGCCCCCCACCACCGTTATAATCTACGCAGTGGCGGAAGCGGTACGCGGCCTACCCGCAAAACAACGGATTGACAGCTTCTCAGTCTACCCTGGACAACGGCGGCTGCAACGCCACCGAAACGTCGGGTGCTACAAATTTTACGCGGTAAATTCGTTTTCTATCCTATTTATTCTGTGTTCGACTTCTATACGGAGCAGCACCAGACACTTCATGCAGGCCTCTCTTCACAAGCAGGTCTATGTTGACTGTGTCCTCTCTGTATATACTGAAATGATGTCACTTGATTAAAAATAATCCCGATATCTACTCATTACGAAGAGATGTAGGGCTACGAGGAATATAAACCTCATAAACTGTCCCTCAGCGAGGTCAGAAATGTGTAGAAAGGGATCTCAGTTCTGTTGTAATAAATATTTTAACGCTCTTCCACACAACATCAAATCAATACAACAACTAGGATTCGAATAGACATTAAAGCATTGGCTCAAAAATAAACGTTATTACAGCGTGAATGACTTTTTAAACGATAATGACAAATACATATTAAAATACATTTTTATTGTAATTCTCCTTCAGACATGTTAAATTTTAAACATTTATAATTCATTCTAGCTCTAAATTTGGCAAATCGTAGATAACAATTTGGCAAATCGTAGGCAACAAAATGAATAGTGTTTTTCCTGCAGGACTGAAATCTAGGAATAGTCACGGCGTGAAGAAAAACCTAACTAAGTCACTTTTGACTATGGGTCGACAAGAAACGGAGACATTAATAACATATATATTAAAATAGTGCACGATTTGTGAGATATATGTATGTATATATATATATATATATATATATATATATATATATATATATATATATATATATATATATATATATATATATATATATATATATATATATATATATATATATATATATATATATATATATATATATATATATATATATATATATGTATATATATATATATATATATATATATATATATATATATATATATATATATATATATATATATATATATATATATATATATATATATATATATATATATATATATATATGTATATATATATATATATATATATATATATATATATATATATATATATATATATATATATATATATATATATATATATATATATATATATATATATATATATATATATATATATATATATATATATATATATATATATATATATATATATATATATATATATATATATATATATATATATATATATATATATATATATATATATATATATATATATATATATAGTATTATTTTTTATTTGTCTATAAAGTATGTATTTATTTATATATGTATGTATATATTTATATGTATATACCTAAATTTAACATTATTACGCTTTCTTATTCTATTTCTAACTTCTCAAATGTAGCATAATAATATACAAAGATGTATTACAGCAAGTTACGAAAACCACTATACCTTTTTTTATATTAAGCCTACCTTAGTACAGGCGAGGCCTAGTTAGGATGGCTTTGAATTTTAAAAATACATGTAATATTATAGATAAATAAAGAATTTTGAATTTGAATTCGAACCCACGATAAATCAACGATAACATTTTAATTTCAACACAAACTAATAATTTACTTAATATATAGTAATGGAAATTGACTATAATAATATCTAGATAATAGCTATTATAGATTATAATTGTTATTCTTGTTAATACGTCTAAAACTTAATACTTTTCGGATTTGTTTTCCTTTAACTTGCGAAGTGAAAATATATTCAATTATAGTAATATAAATATTGTACACCTTATGGGTAAACTGTATAGCACATAAAATAGTACCTATCCATTTTTAACCTACTTCAAAAAAAGGAGGAGGTTATCAATTCGGTTGTATCTTTTTTTAATTTTTTTTTATAATGTTTGTTACCTCAGAACTTTATGAACCGATTTGAAACATTCTTTTTCTATTTGAAAGGATATACTTGCAGATTGGTCCCATTTTTATCAAAATCCTGTTCTGATGATGGAATCCATGAGTAACTAAGGGAACTCCTCACATATTAGTTGAAAATGAAGTTGAAAATGTACATGTTTATTCAATTCCGATAACAATGTATTTATTTTTATGGTAAGCATGACCTGATTCAACATCCTGGTTTGGCTCCCGACGATGGAACCCCTCAAAGGTCAACAGCACAGACACGAAATTTTGTATGTGCATGCAATTACGACAGCCCGTTCTAAGTTTCACTAAGACAGGACTGCGACATCTTGCGGTGTCGACTACAACGGGCGAGCCCGTCACCACAGGACGTTTTAACGATTAGTCGTTCTGTCGCCCTGCAGTGAACGTAGAAGACTTTGGACAGTACAATTATACGTCCAGCTACGTCACAACCCGTGGGAGTCCAACGCCTTACCGCGAGTTAGCCAGGAATAAACCCGGCGGGCTCGAGATACTCTCGCCCTCACTTCCAATTGTGACCAGATTTCTCCGGTCTCTCGATTGGTTCCGAGTTCGAGGTCGCTTGCGCGGTCCTCTCCCTTACGAAGCGGTGAAACGGAGTGCACCGAATCTGTCGCGGACCAAAGCGTCCTTTGCCCGACTCTGAACCGGGATCGGATGGCCAATGGTCATTTCAAGAGCAGTCGCCGTAAGGTAGACAACCACCCCCGCTCTATAGGAAACAATACAGTTCCCAGACTCCCCCGATTGTTAGTCGGAGAGCGCAGTCGATTGGCTTGCGCCGCTCGGTGCGCAGACCGTCCAGGAGCGCCAGAGGTTTGATTCCCAGGGGAGACTGGTTGACCCAGTGTCCTACCCAGGTTCGCACCCCATGCGTGGAGGCCATCGGATGGGTGTTGACCCGTGAGTGTGACCGACCCTGAACACATGGGTCATCGTAGCCACCTCATCATGGGCCCATTAGCTCCCCTAAAACAGGACTGCGACACCCAGGGTTGGCTTCCAACGAGGGAACTCCTCAACGGTTAACAGCACAGGCACAAAATTTTGTATACGCATTCAATTATGATAGCCCGTTCTAAGTGTCACCATGACATGGCTGCTGCACTTATAAAACATTTTTGGAGTCGGTTTTCTTTTTGTTAAAATTTTTGTGTATTATATACGACCTACTTACAGTTCATAAGAAAGAAATTATTATTATGGCACTTTCTATGACATTACTGTAGAATATTGTGAATTACAAATTAAATCAAATTAAAATATTTTGACGTTATATTGCTTATAAATCAAATTAAATCGATGAACTTAAGCAAAGTGAACTTTTTATATAATTTAATTATGGCGACCAAATGTAGATTCCCACTAAACGAGGGGGGGGGGGGGGTGTTGTTAATCCCGTTGAGCTTCCTCTCCCGTCTTAAATAGGAGGTTGCTAACCACTTAAATACTTTATGGATTACCTTTTTAACGGCCAAGCCAGCCTGATTCAGCGTTAATTACCCGATGATAAGCATTGCATATACAAGCGCTTGAGTGCCCTCGGCCAGGTTTCACAGCGGACCGCAGCGCGCTGCGGATTTCCGCGTTAACCTCATACATAAAAGATAAGAGCGGGGCCGGGGAATAACAAGACATATAGGGGAGGGCGGGGCAGCATCCTCGGCGGAGTGGCGCGGACGGGCAGGTGTGGACTTGCCCCTAATTGGACCGCCCTCAAGTGGCAATCGACGGTCGCTGGGGCGGAAAAGGAGTCGCGCGGGGCTCTTCCCGGATTATTATACCTGCCATTGACGGCGCGAGAAAACATTTTAACATCATACACCTCCCACGGAGATTATGTCGACGGTCTGGAATACAAATCGGAATACATACTAAATTTTGCATGATTTTTTTGTATTGCTGGTGAACGGTTTCGTGCAGCTTGGGCCACAAGATCCACTTTGTTCTCGGATGGGCTCCTTTCATTTTTTTTTTTCATTTTCTTACTCCAACGAGTTGGATGGAGACAGAAGCCAATCCATCCACCACCCGAGCAGTGATAACGATTATAGTCGTCTTTTATGCCCGAGCTTAATAGTATATCTAAAGATCAGAGGCTTCTATCCTCATCCAATCCCCCAAGGAGTAATTTATTTATTCGTTTCGTAATTACATTTTTTTTATTTTTTTTACATTTTACATTTACATACACATACATGTATTTACATTACATTTAATTACATAGTTACAATACGTATTATATAAAATAAAATTCAAAAATACATTCATATTTTGGCTGGTGGTAGTGCATAGGCTATAAATTAAGCAGCATTCGCAAACAGCAGCAAGAAGAGAGTGGGGACAGAACGAGCTTGGTGGCACGAACACATCCGTTAGGGAGAGAAACAATACACAACACAACACAAAGTTTAATACAATCCAAGTTTTCGGATGTGCTCCTATTCAGAAGCCTCCTCGTGTGGAAGGCTACCCCGGGTGAGACCCTCGCGTCTCAGGCCTCAAAGCTGGTGGACCGGTTTCTCCCGGCGGGATTGCATTCCGGCACCACTGGACGGTTTGCGCACCGTTCGGCGAAGCCAATCGATGTGTATTCTGACTAATTACTGAAGGAGTCTGGAAACTATGGAAATACACTGTCTCCTAAGCAGCGGGGGTGAATGTTGACCTGTTGTCATGCCACTCTTGAAATGACCTTGGGGCATTCGATCCCGTGTGGCACTACGGGCAAAGAACGCCCAGGTCCACGATAAATTCAAATCGAATTACCGCTGTAATACAACAGGTAGAGGTCGCGTTAACGACTTCGGACCCGTAATCAGTCTGGAGGACGGAGGTATCCTGAAGTTTATTCCAGACAGAGTTATCTTGTAAAAAGTGGTAGACAGGCGGTGAGGCGGCCCGTTGGTTTACCTTCCTAGTGCCTCGCCGTAAGGCGTTGGACTCTGGCTTGTTCATGGCTTTGCTGAGCAGTAGTTTTGTATCGTCACAAAGTCTTCTACGCTCACCTCACTGTCGTCCTACGCTCACCTAACGATCGTTAAAACTTCCTGCCTCAGGAAGTTTTAACTACATATAGTGATCGTTCTGTGAGAGGGGTTCGCCCGTTGTATTCGACATCTCCAAGTTAAAATTAGCAATACATACTCTTAAATTGCTTCATCTTCGGAAGTAGTTCTTCTGTTAGTTGTATTTAAACTGCTGTAAACATAGTTGTATTTAAACTGCTGTACCTGAAATAAAAAGAAAAATAATGTTTAACAAACGTATCAAAAGAATCAATAATTTACATCTAAAAGGAGTGGTACGATCTATGAGGTTTCGGAGTGGCGGTGGAGTTGCTGGTGAAGAGGGGGGGGGGGGAGGGGGGGGGGCTAGGAAACTATGTAAATGGTTTTAGTATGGACGAGGCAAGGGGAATACATGAATGAATTTTGTTCAGTGCCTCGCATCCAATACATAGTTTTTTTAGTTTATCGCTCTACGGACGTGTACCATTGCACAATTTTGGCGGAATTAAGTTTGGTAGTAAAGTTATCGGTGCTCCTACGTTCATGTTTAATGAATGAATAATCATGAATACAATAGAATAGAATAGATCTTTATTGCATAACTGTATGTAAGGTACAGAGGTACATGTGTTTTTGTACAAAATGGTTCTTTACAGTTTACCCACAGGGCGTACAATTTCGATATCATATTTATAACTGCGGGTTACAAGCACAAAACACTCGTGTTTATAACTTATATTTTTAATTACGAGTCTAGGAAATTTGATTTTTTTAAAATACTGTAACAGTATAATAATAACAGCTTATTTTTCGATTTTCAGATCGTAGAAAATATATGAAAAGAACTCACATAATTAAAATAAATATTTAAAATATTGAGTAACGAAAGCATGATCATGGTAATGCCCTGCGGATCGACAGGATATTGGACCGCTTCTTGTTTATCGACGATAAGTTGTAGGGTACATAACGTAAATTAAAATTTTTCTAAGAATTTAATTTACTATTTATTTATTTAGGTACATAGGATTAGGTATACAGTTCATTCATAGGTCATGTAATCTTATAATAATTATATAAATTATTTAATAATTAATATAGGGAGGTTTAACACATCTTACATGACCTTTACTGCCAATAGCACATCTAACTAGGCGATAATTTGGCCCGTCTCTAGATGTGCATATTTTTAAGCAATTTTAAGAAATGAAGTGTTTTTTTTTAAATAAATTATTTGGACCCACCACCTGTATATACACATAAATATACCAATTTTATAAAAAATATAGCTATGTAATAAATATATACATTTATAGTTGTAATATATTACATGATGGGATGTCTTTATATTATTCCTGGCAGGACGATCCTGAAAAAAGTAAGCGTCCTCGATTTCTGCGAACTCGCATGTTGTCGGTAAGGTTTCAAACTTCATAATTTGAGAACGCATAAGATGTCTCAAAATATTCACTAATATTTAGGCCTACCGAAATACTACTTATCATCCATATATACTTTATTTATATCTTAAGGGAAAAATAGTAAATTGACTTTTATTATAGTTTGATATCAAAGACTATCGCGGTTGTGTCTCATTATAAATAAGATAAAAACTAATTTACTGTGTGAAGTTTGTACCATCCGGCGTTTCGGCGATGTTGTAACCGCCGTTGTCCAGGGTAGACTGTCTACCCTAGATACAGGCGGTTGCAACATCGCCGAAACGACGGCTGTTACAAACTTCACGAGGTAAATTCGTTTTTATCTTATTTATAATTTATTGTAGTTGCTTTATACTTGCCCCTATGCCACTAACTAGAACCATTGAAGACAAATAATTGATATAGCACCAGTGGTTTCCTTTATTGATTTTATGACAGAAATTTAAAACAAAGTATGTCATGGCTTTAGTTCTCAAGATAACTTTAAAACACCTTTCATTCAACTTTAAAATTTTCGAAATGGTATTCTTTTATCCGACTTGCCTGACATTTTATGTGATATCTCGGAAACTGTTCGCCAGATTTTGATTTTGTAAAGCCTACAATTAATGCGAATTGTCAATCTACGCATAGTAAAAACCGGTTCAAATTCGGTTTAGTGGTTAACGAGGTAATAACATACAGGCAGATAGAGACAGATGTTGGATTTGTAACATGTAAAGGCATAATATATTTGCTAGACGGATTTATGATATAATTATTTTGTGATGCACATGTAAAATATTAATAAATCTTAGTTTATATCATCTTGCAAATTTTAATCAGCAATCATAATTCAAATGTTAATATTTAGTGGTTATACAGTAAGCATTACAAAGTAATTTAGCTAGACAATGAGGGTACTAAAGAGAAATTTGCGTGGTCCGTGGCCCGGTGCCCAATTGACCTTTCGGTTAATCTGCTACTGTCTGGACTGGGATTAATTTTCTCTAATGTAGGTACACCAAGATACAAAGACGGACCGTGAGTTTGTGGGGTTTTGGGCTAATATTACTTTGGGGCCTGTCTAATTTATCAACCAATTGCCATTTTGTCAAAAAACCGTTTTCGATAATAATGTCTAGGTTACTAGGTACTTGGTATAGGAAAAAAAAGACAATTCAATAGTTTATTTATTTAATACTAGCTGCGCCCAGCGGTTTCACCCGCGTGGTGATGGAAAATTGTGATAATGATGATAGAAAACCATATATCTTTATAAATTATAACAGTTATCGTAATATTTTAGATAATTCACACTATATTTTTATAAATTATAGCCTATGTGTTATTCTGATGTGTAAGCTATATTATTGTAAAGTTTCATCAAAATCCATTCAGTAGTTTTTGCATGAAAGAGTAACAAACATCCATACACATGTTGGAGCCCATACAAACTTTCGCGTTTATAATATTAGTAGGATAGTAGGATAGAATTTAAATTTCGAATGTCAATTTCTTAGATTTTTTTCCTACTTACTTGACAGTTATCGTTATATTTTAGATAATTCACGCTATATCTTTATAAATTATAGCCTATGTGTTATTATGATGTGTAAGCTACATTATTGTGAAGTTTCATCAAAATCCATTCAGTAGTTTTTGCGTGAAAGAGTAACAAACATCCATACATACGTACAAACTTTCGCGTTTATAATATTAGTAGGATGACAGATAAACAATCAGCAACTAAGAAATTTTACTTTTCACTAAAAATAGATAAATCGATTACCAAAAACGTAATTAAGACAACGTTGAAACTAAAGCTATTAAGCAACCTAAATAATGATTGATTCAGTCAAACTAAGTAAACCATATATAATAATAATGTAATATAAATAATGTAAGTATTATTATTAATTATAAAGGTAGGTAATATATGTAAGTAAAATTTATACAAACATTCATTACTAGTTACCCATTGACAAGGCACTAGCCTTAGTGGAGAACTGAACTGCCTTAGTGGGGAACTGTACATAGCTGTTATTTCTAAGAATAAAGAAATTTAAAAAAAAGTACTGCAAAAGAAATAAACAGGTTATTATGCAGGTTGGTATTATGTATATAAATTAAAAAGCAACCGTTCTGCATTTTTGTGCTACAAATTACTTTAGTTGATTGATTTATTTATTTATTATTTATTATTAGTTTCAAATATTATTCAAGAGCATTACAGACGAATCCAATTCGCCCTTGAATATTAAATCTAGAGTGTAAGTCTAAAAATAAATGACTTACGTAACTAAATTAATGCTAACATTGAACAAGAAAAAAAACATAAAAATATAAAACTTAATCTGACGATCAAATAAAGTCGCAATCTAATAGTCATAGACGTATTATTAGCAACCTAATAGTCATATACATAGTGATAGTTTATTATTTCCAGAAAGTTACAGACTGTGGAATACGTCATTTTACATTGATGAAAAATTATTCATAAAATTCAGTATATGTTCAGTAACAGAAAATAGACCTAAAAAACAAAAAAATATCAATTATAATCAAATTTTTTTATAAAAATAATCAATAAGTTTTTCAATAATATTCAGCACCAGAAGAAAATACAAAAATAAATTTAAATTCCAAAAAAAATGTACAAGAGTGGGGTGTTTTCGTTACTGTTAACATCGATATCGGCCGATGTGTGAAGCTTTTAAAACGTAATTATGTTTTAAAACATGTTTTAAAAGTATGTTTTTAAATTATGTTTTAAACAAACAGTTTTAAAGCATAATCACTATAAAAAATGCCGCATTTGCTGTAAGTTTTGGTAATATATTTTATAGAGTTTTTTACTTCCAGACCAAAGCACTCGATGCTGCGTTTCATCAATCTTGCTGAAAATCTCTATAAAAGCGTTCTATCTCGTCCGATAAACAAACAAACAAACACCGTCCGACTAACGCCTTGTGTGAGCGTTCCTGTGGAAGCGAGGCGCCAGAGAGCAACTGCCGGACTACAAAGGATAAATATTCCTTTGACGATAGCGCACTACGACGAATCATCAGATGTTATTACAGTCTCTGTTTATCCAATAAAGACCGAGGGAGAGAGAAATATTTTTATTGTTGTAATTTAATATTTGAGTACATCAATATCAAAAGCTGACGTCCATCAATTACTAGAATCAGAGAAAATCCGTTTTTATAAAGTGTGCATTTAATAGTTTATTTGTTTTTTTACTTTATTTTGTTTAATACTCCAGAACTGATATTGTGAGATAACCACTATCATGTTATAATATTAAGTAAGCAAAATTTTATTTAAAAAACCTAAATGTCATTTAGATCAACCCAAAAAATACAGAGTTTGAAACCAAACTTTGGGTAGGTGTGGTTTTTTTTAAACCAATATCGACTTTCAGTTTAGAAACATTCTCTTGCTGTTCGGTTTTGCAAGGAATGGACCTCGCAATTGAAAAGAGCACGAATAGTGTTATTAGAATTCACTTCTAACACAATTATGACCTTGGTGGCAAATACCAACTATTGATATTAATGTACTTGTAGTGGTATTTGTAATATTTCCTTTTTTGACAATTCTACGACTGACTATTCGTTTTATATTTTTTTATAATTAGTATTTTTTCATTTATACCTATTTAGATATTTGAGCAACCTTATATATTTTGTATAAGATTTTGTTTTTTATTATTGGCTGGGATTTTTACCCGGTTTGCATAAACTCACTTAACTTGTGAATTTATGCGACCCCTTTATGCTGGGTAATTACCCCCTTCGATTATCTTCAATGGTTTTCACCTTGGACTGTATTCAAATGGTAATCACTCACCAGCTAGGTTGTTTTTCTCTCAGGGGTGGTCGTCTTGAACGAGTGGTGGATTCCAACCTCACAAGGAAATTAGTTCAGCGAGAGGCTTCAGTAATAGAACCTCACTTTCCTTAGGTCACGCAGGATAAGCTTCCGTCGAAAGTAAACACTTTATTCGCGAGACTTTCTTTTATTCGGTAACACTTATCTTTACTTTTACATTGAGTTCCGTGTACTTATAATTTACAATAAGTCCCCGGTGCTTGGATCACGGCGCGTTCGCGCTGACCCTTTGCTAATTTTAAACTGAAGCTTTCGATCTTTCCTGTCGTCGATCGCCTTACATTTTTTTTTAAGATAGCGACCGCCTTTACCATTCATTGGTTTAGCTCCTTCCAGAAATTTCTAAACACACCCCCATAACTACACCGCACACGTATTATCCAATCACGAAACAGGGCGCATAAACCGATACAACCCCGTTTGAAAGAGACATCGCATCATGCTTTCTCGCTTGCACGCTAGAACGAGAAGCGAATACAATAGTTGTCTCTGTCTTACATTTAAACATTTTATAGACATATTATTTGCTACAGATTCTCGTGAAACGCCACCTTTCACGAGTACACATTGTCTTATACATAGGTTAGTTTCAGATCATTAGTAACAAGTTAATATTAATGTTAGATCGTTAATTAGGCTAATTAAGTTTTCTCTCCTAGCGCTTTATTTTACATTAAACGAAATGCTATATGCTATGCTTAAATTAATTAATCATGCAATTTTCTTTACATTTTAAGCTATATTATTTCTAGGGTTAATTGTGGGATTTGGAGTATGTACGATTTATTCGTAACGTCCACAGTTTTTATTTCGTAGTCTTTACCGGTCGCCTCGCCCGTGAAGTTATCGTTACCATATGTTGTTAAGGATCCTTTCTCACGGTTTAGTTTCAATGGATTCGGTGGTCGGTCGCTAGAGTGTCGCCTTTCAGGGTTGGCAGCTCGTTTATTTTATAGCCTATTCTGTCCTTCCCTTTGAGTTATCAGCTATTCTTCAAGGAATCTCAAATCCTCGGCGTCCGTGACTAATTATGTTTCCTACCCCTTGTATGAAGGTCTCGCTTTTGGGAAGATTTATCGACGTTGGCATCCGCTCTCGAGCCTTTTGGCCTGCGCTCGCCGATCTGTCGAATATTCTGAACCAATTATAAATTTAATTATGAGTTGATTTTATAACTTATAAAATATAGTCAGACTGCATAAAAAACTATTATACTATTTTACCATTTAAGATATATGAAAAAATAGTATAATTAATTATTTGACAATACGGCTGATATGGTACTGTTTCACAAAGTTATCCACAATACCATAGATAGTCCATACCTTGTTGAAAACTTGCGTTTTTTCGTTCCTCCGCGATTGATTCGCAATTCACGCACGTTTGAGGTCTGTCGTGCCAATACCAACTACGGGAAAAATTCCATCGCTTAATAGGCTGATGTGCACGTACGACTCTCGTTTCTCTACCACCGACATTTTCAACCTCAACCAACCGACGTTTGTTAAAGAATTATTCAAATCAATTGCACCTAACAATATATATACTCTAAGTTATATACTTTTCATGCAACATATCAGTAGCAACTACAAATATTTATAAATATCTATTAATATTTATTATATATCTATAAATATCTATAAACATCAATAAATATCAGTATCTACATATTCACTATACGCCCTATCTATATCTTTATTTATATTTATATACATATACACATACCATCGTCTAACTCCTTCTTCCTAATCACTTCCAATTCTCTACCGCTCCCATCGGTTTTTATATTAATTTTATGTTTAATATGAACTTAGTTTAATTACAATTATTTTTTAAGTGTAATATGCCAAAATCCAAATGTGTTTTATGCGGAAATCTGTTACTTTCGTAGGAAACGATTATCGGCGTAATGTTTTTCTTTTTTTCTACATTATGTTTATGCACACGTATGACAATTGTATGCGCTGTATGTTTCCAGAAATAAAATAAAATAAAATAAATAAAATACCAAGATTATGCATTACATATGTATTAAATATATGTACGATATAAAATTTTAATATTATTTATTTATTTATTTATTTATTTTAAGGAAAACCAACAGCCATATAAAATATTAAATAACAACTTAAATAATAAATGATAGCCAATAACAGGTTCTCACATTTAGAAACAGTTTGGAGAATATGGAATTGCCAGCAAAAACGCTTGGCAGGGTCCGGTACTATAAATTTACAAAACGCAAATAAAAATTAAACAAAAAGGGACAAGAAGGCAAAAAAAAACACAATCGAGAAATCGAATACAAAAAAAATAATAACAATAAAGAAAAGCAGAAGAGTAGGTACTAAAAGAAATTGTTGCTGAGGATACGTCTCGCTGATACAACACTAGTGTTAAATAGATCGATATCAACGTCGCCGCAAATCAGTTTATTGAGGTTGTTACTCGCACGCCACATATAGGTGTTTTGCATGTAATTAGATGTAACAACAGGTAGCCGAATTGGAATGGTGTGTCTCATGGATTTAACCGGGGCATTAAAAGATAGGTATGATAAAAGTTCGGTACAATCTAAAGAACCTTGGGCAATTTTTTGCAAAAAAGTGAGGTCACCGATTTCTCGCCGTTTTGCTAGTGGAAGCAGGTGGTGTTTTTTACATAATTTGACATAGTCGTCTGAACTGTATTTGTCTTTGGTACGGAAACATAAGTATTTAAGGAACTTCCTTTGGATGCCCTCGATGCGATTGGAGTATTTAAAGTACATAGGGTTCCATATTTGAGATGCATATTCCAGGTTGCTACGCACCAGAGTACAGTAAAGAATTTTAAGAGTTTTAATGGATTTAAAATCTTTGGTACTACGCATAACGAATCCAAGAGCTCTGGAAGCCTTTTTAACTATTTTGTCTACATGAGTGTCGAAGAGCAGCTTGGAGTCGTGGTACACACCGAGGTCACGAATGATAGAGTCCCTTTGTAACTTGGTACCTTTTAGGACATAGTCGTGTAATACAATATTTCGCTTTCGAGTAAAAGTGACCACACTACATTTGGATGGATTTAAATCTAAGTGGTTCCAGGTACAATAGCGCTCGAGGCGTTCAAGGTCGGCTTGAAGTAGTAGAGTGTCGACAGGAGATAGAATCGTCTTGAAAATCTTCATATCATCGGCGAAGCTAAGAAGGTGTGAATAACGGAAACACCTGTCAATATCGTTGATAAAAATGATAAAAAGCAAAGGACCTAGTAAAGATCCTTGAGGAACACCACTTGGGATGGGGACCCAACTGGATGTGTAATTATTAATAACTACAGCCTGCGAGCGATTATGGATATAAGACGCAAACCATCTGAGAAGATTGCCACAGATGCCAGTCTTCTCCAGTTTGCTTAAGAGTAAGCTGTGCTGAATCCGATCAAAGGCCTTGCTATAGTCAGTATAGACCACGTCAACTTGGTAACCTTTGTTCATGGCATCTGTAAGAGCTGTATTTAGAAGGACAAGATTAGAAACTGTCGATCGACCTTTCAGGAAGCCATGTTGAGTAGTATTAAACGACTGCTTGAGCGCAAAATATACTTGATCATATATAATTTTTTCGAAGACTTTTGACACTATACACAGTTTGGAAATGGGGCGATAATTATCAATGTTATGTTTAGGACCTTTTTTATGCACAGGCGTAATAAAAGCATTTTTCCAGATAGTTGGAACGATCCCATCATCTAAAGATCTCCGAAAAATTAATGAAATAGGGATAGCGATTGTTTTAGCGCAGCCTATAAGAAAGACAGCTGGTAGGTTATCAGGCCCAGCGGACTTAGACGGGTCCAATTTTAAAAGTGACTGTTCCACTTCGCTGACGTCAACATACACTTTCGATATATAAGTGGCAGATGTGTCGGTAGGCGAGAAACCACCGGTATCATCTTGCGCAACAACAGTACTAGAGAGAAAATTATTTAAAAAGAAATCAGAGAAGGCATTACAAATCAGCTCGCCTGTGGTAAATATACTGGTCCCTAAGGACATGCTATTAGGCATTGAGTTGGATTTGGTTTTGCCTTTAAGATAAGACCAAAACTTTTTGGGATTACTTGTAATAGAGTTTTCGACGGAGGAAATGTATCTAGCGTGGCATTTCTCTTCCAGGTCCCTGACACGGCCCCGCAGGTATTTAAATGCCTCTTCGTCAGCTTTGTTACCATACATTCTGAATTTTTTAAAATATTTATGTTTTTCTTTAATACATTTCTTAAGGCCAGGGGAGTACCAAGGAGGGAAATAGTCGGAGGTAATAACTTTGGATGGAACAAACTGCTTAATTAGAGATGAACACTCGTCGTAAAAATAACAGACGGCATCTTCTAGGGATCTAGTGGAAAATTCCTTGTCCCAATCTATATTTACAAACCCATTGTTTAGTTTTACATAATCTCCTTTGTTAAATAAATATTTGGTATATGAATTGAGCCGTAATGGGTTATAAACTAAGAATTTTACCACAACTAGGAGCGCACCATGGTGCGGGTCTATTGGAACAAGAGGATCATCACTGTGATCGAACACAGTCACAATGTCGTTGGAGAAGATTAAATCCAGCGTACGGTCGAGTGCATTGCGTAAGCCATTGTATTGACCGAACCCAAGGGTGGCCATTTCATCCGTCAGTGATAGCTCATCATCGGTCAACATATTGGATGGATCAAGATATTCACCCGTAGTACGCGTCCACACTATATTACCAAGGTTAAAATCACCAAGGATCAAATATTTGTCTTCTGGGCTGGACAGTAAGACACGGTTTAAACTGTTGAGAAAGTTGGTCAGCTGTTGAGAGAATGAGTTGCCTGCATTTTGACTACATAGGTAAAGGGCGCAAATGTGCAATTTGACGGATTTATTAGCGTCTTGCGTTTTAAGGTGCAGCGTGAGCCATAGGTCCTCGGCAGTAGAGTGGAAGGCAGGCCGCGGCGACACGGACAGATCCCTGCGCACCGCCACAAGCACACCTCCACCGCGCGACTGGCCAGTTACGTTATAGTCACGGTCCCGCCGCCACACCATGTATCGATGGTCAAATAGCTCACTATCGGATATACTTTCCAGTAACCAAGTCTCAGTTAAGACAACTATGTCAAATTTCTGCTTACTGATATTCCTGAAGAAAGTAGTTGTTTTAGTACGTAGACCTCGGACGTTTTGATAATATACCGAAAATTTATTGGGTGTGATTTCATTAGTGACATAGTCAGCCATTAGTAATGTGGGTTAAGGTAAAAACAGTGTAGAAGAAATTGAGTAGTGATAACCCCTTTGGATAGAGAATAAATAAACGATCTGGCAGAGTAATGTGATATTGCGATAAAAGACATATATACGGTAAAACAGAAAAAAGGTGGTTAGTAAAGGTGAGCGTGCGAGCAGACAGCGCGGCAACGGTGATATCGATAAGTCGAGGTGCATTCGAGTAAGCTACTGGGCGAGAGAGGTCCAATCGTAGATAATAGTGAAGTAGCAGCAAGACACTTAGGTCAGGGGCGAGAAACATTATAAAGAAATCGTACTTATTAATTAATAATAACTTATATACGGACGGAGACAGAGACATGGATGACGTAAACCAATGGTGCGGTAAAGAAAACCATGTAGAAAGCAAGTTCCATATGTGGCAGTCTAGGTAAGCTTGTTTAAATCGTCCTCTTTTGTAATAGTCTTCACCGGCGATTCATTAGTTTTACGAACATGTATTTTACAAAATTTCACCCACACGTATTGATATCCAAGTTCCTTGGCTGTGGCTTTAACTTTGCTAAGCAGCCTTTTCGAGTCAGGTGACAGATGATCGTTTATGAAGACACGTTTACGGCTGCAGTCACCACCGAATCCAAGCTCGCTAGCCGCTATCATCTTCTTCATGCGTGCCGCAGCCACGAAATCCTCCTTCACATATCGATTTAAGAAGTTGATAATAATATTTTTTTCCTTAAAGTCATGTGTTGGTACTCTAGATATATAATTGATTTGTGTTTTAGGGAAGCTATAGCCAACTACTTTACATAAGTTCTCAGCAATGGTGAAAAGGTTTTCACCTTTGATGAATGGTAAACCTTTCACTTCGACGTTGTTACGTCGCGTCCATTGCTCCGTAGCGACAGACTCGCGCTTCAGGTTGCTGATCTCGGCTGTAGCGGAAATGAGAGCATCCTGCAGCTGTTGTACTTGTTTCGAGGATTTTTCAGACTCCAACAGCCTATTTTCAAATTCCTGGAGCTTAGCGCTGTCATATTCACGCGATCTCTTCAGTTCAGACAACTCATCCTTGATCGCTTTTATATCATCAAAGAGAGTTGGTAGAGCCACCAGCTTCAGTTTGACTTCGCTCAGCTCCCGCAATATGACATCGAGTTTATCGGAGTCAAGCTGCGTCGAGCGAGATTTGCATAGGGGACACCTCCACGCTGCCTTCCTCTCTAAGCCCAGTTTCCGATAGCTAACTTCAGTAATCCTGGCACAACCAAAGTCATAGTCGCCATTACAACCTTCACAGTGAGTGCCATCATTAAAGTCAGCTTTACAAGATTTACACTTCATTTTGGAAGACTGTAAAAGATTTGTGCACAAAAATAGTATTTATGAGCAAATTATTTAATTAAATATTTATTGAGTTGGCAGCGCCGTTATGACGATAGTACTACTAAATGGTCTATTGAATATTTTTATTTGAATTAGCTAGGTTTCTTAGTTTCCGAGTTATTAAGGTTTATGTTGGTAACCTGGATTCATTATTCCCTAGTGTAAATTAATTATGTAAATATTTTATGTATTTATAGTCGGGGAGTTAGTGATTTTTTTTGGTACTGATTTTTCCAGTCACGAAAGGTCGATAGGATTATTCAGTGACTAATTCTAAGTAGCGGAATTCTAAGTAGTGTGGAGATTTTCCGGTGGGTTGAGCTGGAAAATTCGTTTGAATATACAAACGCACTGCACTTATTTTAGCACCAATAAAAATCGCTTTACTATCAATTCGAATGCAACATTGATTAGGAAAAAATAATCTGGCTCGTCTATAGGCATGGCAAAGGTGTCTGGCATTTGAAAACCAAAAAAAAAATGGTGGCCATTTTTTTACAGACCTGAAAATTGGTCACGTCTGGCTGTGATGTGCGATCGCCAAAGCCTTGCCAGACTCGATTTATGTACGTCAGAGGGAACCGTTTTGAGCGCGCAATGCTGAACGCCGTGGTCGGCTTTCGGCGAGCTTCCCTTCACGAAAACGGAATACTATGACGCATCTGTTTACGCTATGGGTTCGGATGTGGTATTATCCTTATAAATATATGAGAAGGCGCAATTGAGTAACATTACACACGAGCGCCGAGCGTGAAGCGAACGACACACATATCGCTGTTTGCGGGAGCTGATTCTGCGTGCGCGCGTGGTCGCGATCGGAGACACGAGAAGCGTGCGCTTCGCCCGAGTGATTGCAAACGACTGGCGTTGCCGGCGCGCGCGCACGTCTGCGCGCGCCCCGCGACGGAGATCAGTGATGACATGCTGATCGATAATCGCGGCGCGCATTTATCGATCAAATGGCTGTCGACCAAACCTGTATGGCATCTATATGCGAGTGTTATGTGTTATGATATAAGTGTGTAGGGAGGTTGCCTACATCACCCCCTTCCAAAGACCGTCAAGGGCGATAGTGATCGGTAAAATTCACTCGACGTCCAGAACGTGTAACGCAATCTTTTCGGACTTCTGGTAAAGGGTCTTCATTGTGTACAAAGTGAATGTCGGAGAATCAGCTCCCGCAAACAGCGATATGTGTGTCGTTCGCTTCACGCTCGGCGCTCGTGTGTAGTGTTACTCAATTGCGCCTTCTCATATATTTATAAGGATAATACCACATCCGAACCCATACTGGTGACCCCGACGTGATTGCAAACGACTGGCGTTGCCGCCGCGCGCGCACCAGGCGTGCGCGCGCGCACGCCTGCGCGCGCCCCGCGGCGGAGATCAGTGATGACATACTGATCGATAATCGCGGCGCGCATTTATCGATCAAATGGTTGTCGACCAAACCTGTATGGCATCTATATGCGAGTGTTATGTGTTTTGATATAAGTGTGTAGGGAGGTTGCCTACAACGCTATTGCGCATCCGGGTAAATTTCCGTGAGTTTTTTTACTTGATAATGAATAAGGGGCTCTTTAGACAATCAAGCAGCGTCGCGGGCTGGGAGAGAATCGTAAACCGCAGGAAATATGCATTTTTTAAAAATATATTTACCAAAATATTATATGCCTAATTTTGTAGTTTTTATTAAGGAATTGTGAGAATATGTTCAGCTCTAGCTCTAGCACACTTACCTGTAGAAAATGTGAATGATGGCTGGCTGGTTATTCAAGCAGAAACTCCTAATAATAATGAGAAGCTTATGAAATTTGACGATTATTTTGTCACGCAGTGGCTAGAACACTAAAGTATCATCAAATAAATATGGAACTGTTATGCTAAGAAACACAGATCAAACAAAGCCGTAGAAGAATAATTGATTAAATAACATTATAAAGAAAGCACATCCCAATATTTACACTCCTGTTTCACGACTTAAAGAAGAGGCCGAATATAATGATTTCTTATAGACCAGACAAGAATTTAATCTAGAGGGCAAGAAGAGAAAACGTGCATACGTAAATATAGATCAACGAATTACAAATATCCTGGAAAATCACAATGTCACAAGAGATTTTAAAAAATGTCTAAAATCCCTAGCTTACATTCAAAAACTTGAATACATAATCAGATATGTAACTAAAATATTATACTGAATAACCTTAATGTGTATTTTAAATAAACCTATTAGAAATTAACAAATTTTCTTTGACCGCAAGTGGGGTCACTCCTAACATTATTTCCTTTTAATAATATCGATTGACCGCAAGTGGGACGATTATTGTTCTGGCCGCAAATGGCCCGATCGCAAGTGGCACTAATTCGGGAAAATAAGTGCAATTCAATTGCACCCCCCGCCCACCCACCCCATAATCCTTGCCAGACTCTATAATGCCTTCGTAAGTGACGAGAAAATATACCCAAATAATGTTCAAAATTTACAAAATGTCCAGTTCTGCAATTTAATTAAAATTAGCTGCCATAGTATAAAATGAAGTCCAAGCTAAAAACCTTTCAATAAGATAAAAACGAATTTACCGCGTGAAGTGTGTAACATTCGATGTTTCGCGGATGTTGCAACCAACGATGTTCAACGGCGGTTGCAACATCGCCGAAACATCGGGTGTTACAAACTTCACACGGTATTTTTTTTTCTTATTTATAATGTCAAACAACCGCCATAGCTTTCAATTTCATAAAAAAAAATAATTTGACCTGGTTCTCACCTCTGTTATTTCTTGTTCCAGGCTTCATACAAAGAAGCCCATGATCCTTAATACAATTTTATATCTCTGAAAACGACATTCGCATGGCGAAATTGCTCATGCGAATGAAGAAAAAGACACTCAAATGAAGTTTTGTCTTAATTAAGTTACCATGTTTCAAAAATTCATACGATTTCTAAAAATAATCTTAAGCTGTAACAGAACGCCCCCTACATCCCACCCTCCAAATTGCAGTTTTCCCATATATATGTATATCTCGGTAATGGTGTGTTCGCATATTTCATAAAATATGGCGGGGATTTTAATATAATACGAATAAAAAAGGCAAAAAGAAATTCATGCATAGACAGAAATTCGTGCTCGCTCGTTAAACTAACAAGCAACGTTTCAAGCTGAACAAGTCACAAGAGCTACGAAACAGTAACTTATGAATATATAAAAAAAATACATAAGAAGGTAATATTATGTATAACATAACAAAATCAAAAAATCTGTTAAACCAAGCCTTTTTATTCGGTAACGAGCCAAGATAGCTGAATATAAGTCAACCAGGTACTGGCGAGGTTGGGTTAAAGATGCTTTCTTCGACTCTGGTAATTCGGTATTGAGAAGAGCTATAAAAAAGGTTAAAAACAAAAAAATAATAGCAATGAACAAATTGCTACTTTTGTAAGGTAAAATAAGCGGATTGCTTTTTCAAATCTTGCTGCTTTGTAAACCAACGTGCAAATAAGACTTAGAAAGTTTATGAAATAAAGTATCGTTATATACTTTCGAGTCTTATTTAAGCGCTGATTTAGGCAGCATTGAGAATCTCAAAAAATCAAGTCGTCTGTTTTCTGTTACAAAATAGAGTCAATTATTATTGTTACCGCAACAAAATTGTCGTAGTCAAAAAGAAACAACGTTGTAATTTTTAAGTTTCATATTTCCTGCTGTTCAGCGAAGCAAGTGTTTTGGATATTCATCAGTTGTTCGTGAAACAATGCCTAATATATTTTTACAAGACTTTGGAGAAACGTTCTCGAAGCCAGCAGCAAAGACCAACTAGAATGGCTGAAGGGACGAACTATGTAATTTCTCACGTACATACAACCTTTGCCCAAAGACAGTTGTATTTCATCGCCCCAATTTTTTTTATACTTTAGAAGAGTCAGTAAAAAATGTTCATAATGTACACCTATTTAAGACAAAAGTAAAAAAATGCCTCCTTTATGATGTATGTCGTGCAAAGACTGAAATGGAATTGCTTCATACAATAATTTAAAATATGTGTGTATGTAGATGTATTTGTATGTGTGTATATGCATATATGCATGTATGTATATTGAAATAAGTGTATGTGTATGTAACTAACCCTTTATCATGTATTTTTGTATTAATATGTGTAATATTTTATGACATTATCTTAGTGTTAGTATTGAAAGTAGTCTATTAGTCAAATAACGTCAGTAGTACTCAAAAAACAAAGGCAGTATATTTTGTATGCCCAGATACAGGCTGTTCGGTCTAGTTGGGCATTCGTCTAGAATGATCGTATATGTTGTGTTCATTTTCTATTGCTTATATAAATAGCTACAAATTTTATCTGTACGATCACACTGTTAACTCTCTTATACCAGGATGTAACAAATAGATGAATAAATAAATAAATTCCAAATAAATTCCATTCCAAATAAATATTGGGGCGAAAATCTTCTTTTTTATTCGGTATTCTTATTTTTCCGTGGGTACCTATTCCGCCCTGTATGAAATGCTAAAGCATTTTTAAAGCTATTTTAATACTTACCTTACAAGGCGAAATCCTTGCTTTGCAGGAATATTTCCGTATTTTTAATGATCGCAGGGTCGACATATTTTGTCATGCGATCGCTTACTTCTAAGTATTTTTTCTCTGTTTTAGCGGGTTCGGAATGTTAAAAACTTGCTATTGCTGGTATATTTTTAAAATGCGAGTTCCTCGAATTTGTTTAAATTCTTGCCGCGACCGATGGGTTGTGCATGCCTTTAGGTTTAGAGGTTGATGCATATATATGAAGAGGCTAAAATACTACAATTTATCTAAATTGAATACCCATGATTTAAAAAAAATCTATTAATACAATGACTGTTATTATTTAAAATATTTTAATGCCGCCCTTATTGTTATAAGTATAATATTTCAGATTCCTTAAAATATCAGTTTTTTAAATTATTTTGTTACTGGTGCCAATTCAGAAGCATAAATTTTGTTGTTTTGTTTTCATCAATAGAGCAATAAATTCTGCAGGGAGCCATATAGGATTTGTACAACGCATCTAAAAAATATTTTCAAAATGTTTAGGAATGACGACACAATTATTGCTCTGCTGATGAAAACAAAACAACAAAGTTTATGCTTCAGAATTTGGGCAAAAAACAAAATTAAATGTTAAAAATGCTGTTTAAAGTAATCTGAAAAGATAATCGAATCACCCAACAACACATAGTAGCATAGTAGTTAGGTCGCCTGATTTTACATTTTAAGGTTCCGGGTTCGATTCTCATCTGGGTAACCATATTCCGTTGGGATAAAATTAACGGAATTGCATTTTAAATTCTGACGATCGAATGCAATAACAAGACAAGCACACACGTTACACTAATATATCCATTTAAACACTTCATGGTAAAGTTGGTTTTAAAAGATTGTCATATAATAATATAAAATTTTACAATTAGGAGTAGAAACAAACAAACCAACAAACATTTATGGTGGCACTTTCGAGATGTCAGTCACCCCAGCAAAGTCTAACGATATGTAATCGTTCTTCCAACCTGGAGTAAACTTAGAGTGCAAACTTAGTGCAACGCCTTACCCCGTGGAACTCGGAAGTTGAACCAGCGGGCAGCCTCGTGCCCTCACTCCCCGATTTGGCCAGATTTCTCTGTCTTCGCGTCTGGTTACGGTTAGTTAGTTGTACTGGGCGTTCCTCCGCAAGTCGACATCCAGTGTGCCTATTTTGCGTGTAACGGGGGTAGCGCTATTCCACCCACCCCAGCTCCTCGACGAAAGCCAGCAGGGCTTTCAGGTTTCCTGCTGCCTCGCGCAGGGTGCCTGGAGTCCCAAGGTGTTTTGTCCTGTATACTTCTACCTGTTTACAATCTAGCAGAATGTGTTTTGTGGTTTCTTCCGCCTCCATGCATGCTCTGCACATAGGGCTATTCGTTCCGCCCATGTTGAAGAGGTGTTTGTTTAGTGTGTTGTGTCCTGTTATCAGTCCCACTAGTTTGCGTAGTTGGGGCATTTTTGTCCTTAGAAGTGTTTTGGTAAGTTTGTGGTTGTATTCCACTACTATTTCTTTGGTTTGTCTGCAGGTGTCTATCTCTTTCCAGTGTGTTTGATGTAGTTGTTTGTTACGGGTCCGAAGTCGCTTGCGCGGCCTCTATCTAATATAAGCGGCAATTCAGTTCGAATTTGTCGCGGACCGTGGCGTCCTTTGTCCGTCTATCGAGTCGTTTCAAGAGCGGCTGACATTAGGTTGGTCAACAACGGAAACCGTATGTCGTTCCCGGACTCCTCCAGTTATTCGCCGGAGTGCGCAGTCGATTGTCTGACGCCGCACGGTGTGCAAACCGCCCAGTAGCGCCCGCTCGTCCCTTCTGGTGGCAGTAGAATAAACGAAGTATTGCTTGGGGACACCCAACCGCACCAGTTACGGGTTAAGCGTAGCGTGTCTGCTTGGCCTTTATCTACCAACCCTCAAGAGAAGCGAGTTGAAAGAGATCTCATTAAAAATACAAGCCGCGACGCCTGCAGCTACAGGTTAGTCAACTTAAAGCGGTGGCATCGTGCTACCTCGAGGACATTTGAAATAAATTAATTTACATACTCATAATGACGACGTCAGTTTCACAATGTTTTATGCATGTAAATATTATTTTATATAATATCCTGCGATATTATATAAAATAATATGTACAACATAGCATACCATAGAATAATAAAACAGAAATGTCTAAAAGCATACTCAGATTACTTTACAAAATTTACAGGATACCATTTCAAATGATGTGAGCTGTATGTAAAAAATATATAAAAAAACGAGATATGGTGCTGCGAGCATATTATATATTACAGACATATGTGAATTGTGCGCCGCCGAGACAGGTTGGTGCGTTTAGCGGGAGGGAGAATGGTAGAGGCGGATACGCCATTTTATTGATTGCGCCGCTGCTGTATGTCAGTCGCAATGGAGCGTTGGAAACTGTAAGAACGTTTTACTGGTGTTTGTAGATATTATTACAAATAAAGTACTAGAAATGATTCCAGAAGCTAACGTAAAATCGGGTACCTCAATGAAATATATATTTTTGAATAGCGTAGACCTTCAGGATAATGGTTGATCCTGGGCAAAAATCGCTCAATATATGGGAAGGGGGTCAAATTGCTCAATACATGGGATGGGGGTCAAATCGCTCTCTATTTTCGGTCTTCTTCTTCGCGAATGCCAGGAATAAAACCTGTAGGGCCAGTAACGAATAAAAGTTTTTGGAATATAAATTTAGCAAAATAGATCAAACCAAATGTACCTGAAGTGTCCAAATGTAACTGAAGTGGTCAAGCAAGTAGTTGTCTAAATGCAAAAAAAAAACATTAATATGTTGTATTTAGTGTCAAATAAAAGGTTTGATTGAGTACATACCGGAAATATACAAGTATCTCTATAGATAAATACATACATAAACCACAAATATTTCATAAAAAACCGTAATAAAAATAATTATACCTAAATAAGTATAAATAATACATTTATAATTATAATATTTATAAATAATTATAAGTAATAATTTATAAAAATAATTATAATAAAGTTCACCCTGTGTAGCGGCAGTCGTGTTGTTTATTCTTTTTGATATACTAACTGTTTAAAATTTGATATATTAACGAATTTTAAACAGTTTATCTGCTTATTGCACATCATTAGTAGGTACCTACCTACTTATTACAAAACACGGTTAATTAATAATATCTTCGCCAGATGTAAAACATTATAGCTAGAGGTACGTAATTTTCGTTTTTACGAAATACATGCGAATTTATGCAAAATTTCTTGAAATTTGAAAAATGTGTAGGAGCCTACGGCTCCACATACCCACAACAAAAAAGTTAATTTCACAGAACAGAAAACTGCAGACTCGCTCAAACTTGCACGAGCAGCTGCAGTTAATTTCCAGCTAAATTTGGCAAATATTGCCCAGGCAAGCGACACATGCGTCGCCCCAATCGTAGCTATTGCATCACCGATCACCCTATAAAACGCAGTACATTGCATTCGATCGGCATCATTCCTTTGGCAGGCAGTTGCTCCTCTACATCATTACTTCGGCAGACAGTTACCGCGCTCTACACATCGTCCCCTCAATATCTCGACTACACACTTCGCTCCTCGACTACACTCGCACCGCCACGGCTTCACCTCGCGCCCACACTACAACACGACGGCGAAAGCAACTCAAGGCGTTAAGAATAGGCGACTTCGACTCACTTCTCTTCAATCTTCTGAATAAACTCTTCTACACGGACATCTACGACTCTCATTAACGGAGCAACCTTCATGATGAGAACCACCCTTCGCTCAGAAGCAATTTCAGTCTAGTGAAGGGTGGCCATTCTCACAAATGCAAAATATCGTACCTGAAAAAGTTTCAAGAAAAACTTTTCACATGAGATGAGATTATATACAACAAATGAAGCCTCCTTTAATATTGAACAGTTATTTTGACCGGAGTTTCTGCGACTGGCTGCAAGTCACCACCTCAAATCAAAATACATCAATCGAAAATTTCCCAAAACATTCTTTCTTTAGAGAACTTTCTCAAAATGAACTCATTGATAGATATACTCTATTTCATGCCCTAATACTTTAATCAATAAACAGGAATGGAGATGCCTGTGTTAAGTACATATTCTGGGGTACTAAATGCTGCTTTTCAACCTTTCCTGAAGCAGCGTTACAGAGTATTTGGAGCCCAACTAACAGCGTAGAAGCAGAACGGTCCTTTATTATATATAATAAAGGACTTACTAAATAAAATTAATCTCCATGTTCCTTCCAAACTCAATAGATTTAACCCTGCTCTTCATGTTCCTCATGCTGGTACCAACTATAGGCAAAATTGCCTTTAATATTGAACAGTTATTTTGACCGGAGTTTCTGCGACTGGCTGCAAGTCACCACCTCAAATCAAAATACATCAATCGAAAATTTCCCAAAACATTCTTTCTTTAGAGAACTTTCTCAAAATGAACTCATTGATAGATATACTCTATTTCATGCCCTAATACTTTAATCAATAAACAGGAATGGAGATGCCTGTGTTAAGTACATATTCTGGGGTACTAAATGCTGCTTTTCAACCTTTCCTGAAGCAGCGTTACAGAGTATTTGGAGCCCAACTAACAGCGTAGAAGCAGAACGGTCCTTTATTATATATAATAAAGGACTTACTAAATAAAATTAATCTCCATGTTCCTTCCAAACTCAATAGATTTAACCCTGCTCTTCATGTTCCTCATGCTGGTACCAACTATAGGCAAAATGCATTTCTGTGGCGAACAAGTGACAATTTCAATGACATGATTAAACGCTTTGACTTTGATCTATTCTGTACGAGTGTTAACTCAGCTAGGCAGCGGCTGAACAGTGAATTTTTTAGCATTAATTGTTGAATAATTTTTGATGCATTCCTAATCGATAGCTTTAATTGAAAGATCACATATGTTTCTACAACGTTATTTAAACGTGAAAACCTTTAATTGGCTCTCTGCTATGTTACTCCGGCATTGTTAAATTATAATTAGCTGTTGGTTTTCCTGAAAATAAATAAATAAATAAATAAATAAATAATGTCGCCGTTGCGGACAGAACGATTCTAAATAGTCAAATGTTGGAATTACGACAATGTCAGAATTTAATTAATATTAAAAATAAATTTAAAGTCCATACAAGACTTATTTTATTTTATATGTGTAGTACTAGCTGACCCGGCGAACTTCGTACCGCCTAACAGTCAATGGATGTCGTGTTACAGATTACCTAAACTTAATTTATGATTTTATGAAAGTAATACAATGAATACAAAATAAATATTAAATTCACTACTTTATTAAGATAATAACACAAAAAGAAATATAAAAGTTAAAAAAAATAAGTATATCAATCGCGTGTCAGCAAGACATGATTTTATTAAACTATTTACATTCTGTGCAGCATGGGATGCACTCGGTTTAAATCTCTTCATTGAAGCACCTTGTGATATACGTCAGGCGCATGAACAAATAAAGCGGATGATTTGCCGACACGTGAACATGCCACGTATAACTAATTATGAGAAAAACACGGATTTACATTTTGTATAGGATTTTTTCCTTTTATTTTATTTTTTCGTCAATTTTCCAATTTTTGTTTTTAGTAGTTATTCTGCTATTCGGGACGGAGACAAATACAACAAATCAAAAACCATGAAAATCGCTCCAGCCGTTCTCGAGTTAGAGGGGTTGGAACAAACCCGACTTTGTTTTATATATATGCGAATTTTAGCGAAATTTCGATATTTTGGTAATTTTTTTCCGATTTTTTATTTGGTTTTAACAAAAATTCCGTACCTCTAATTATGGCTACTTATGGTAAACGCGTTCTCACAGTTTATTGCTTTTTACACACGCATGGGAAATTAAAATTAATTTAATTCTGTTTTTTTTATTGCGATTAGGTATTAAATGATACATGATATAGAAATGAATAATTGAGCTAATAATCTACCAATTTCGAGTACAACATAAATCAACATTAAAATATAAAGTTAACAATCAATATATCTAAATATTCGTAATTAATTCAATTTCAAATTTCTGCATTAAATCTTTAAAAGTTTCAATAAGTAAGCCAACCTGAAACATTGGACATATTTTAATAATGATACCTTTTAACCTTGACATCGCCAAAAACATTCCGAAACTCGTAAGACGTAGTGATATTGTTTAGGGTAAGTTCACATCTATCAGAAACTGATATTCACATTTATCAGAAATTGATATAGGTACACGATAATAATATACTTTTCCCTAAAATGGAAACAGGGGGTCCTGATAATAGCACGGGTTCGTTTGTTCTAAGTGTAATTTTGGTCGTCTAACCATTGTCTTTCCATTTCCACTCTTACGCTTTAATGATACCTACTTACTTATTTATCAGTCAGTGTCTCTCTACGTCTGGATATGGGCCTCCCCAGTTATATTTCTTTAGTCGTCAGATCACCGGGCTAGAGGGCGTCCTATTCTGGTGCACGGTCACCATTCAAAGACTTATCGTCTTCAAAGATTGACGATTATGCGGCATAAATTTTAAATTTATGTTTGATTTTCTTTTGGATTTCAATGTTAGACACATTTAAGAAGAGCTGCCTTCATATTTCATTTTATTATTAGCTTTATCTTATTTTTACAGCAAAATATGTTTACCAACTGGCGTATATTAAAAAAAAACATATTTTTAATGTAATTTTTCATTTGTAATATATAGAATTTGACTATTTTATATGTGATTATTCGTTTTTATATTTTAACTATATTATTTTTTTATTTATTTCTATTTATTTAGCAGATGAAATATATATTTTTTGCAGCAGTATTTTAGCAGCTGAAATATATATATATATATATATATATATATATATATATATATATATATATATATATATATATATATATATATATATATATATATATATATATATATATATATATATATATATATATATATATATATACTAGCTGCGCCCAGCGGTTTCACCCGCGTGGTGATGGAAAATTGTGATAATGATGATAGCAAACCATATATCTTTATAAATTATAGCCTATGTGTTATTCTGATGTGTAAGCTATATTATTGTAAAGTTTTATCAAAATCCATTCAGTAGTTTTTGCGTGAAAGAGTAACAAACATCCATACATACATACAAACTTTCGCGTTTATAATATTAGTACGATTTAATATTTTAAATATACACCTAAATTTACTTATTAATGGTTTCCGAACGGTAGTCTTTTCCATTTTTCTTTATGGATCGGAAACGTGGACGTTACTACAATCGGACCTCAACAAATTCGAGGTCTTCCAAATGCGATGCTTAAGGCAGATTCTCGGTGTCTCACTCCGCGGCCAAATTCGAAACGAGACCATGAGAGAAAGATGCGATTAACAAAAAACGTTCGAAGAAGAAATACTAAAACGTCGACTACGATGGTTCGGCCATGTTTGACGAATGGACGATAATCACTTGCCACGTAAATTTCTTTGGTGATATCGTCCGACAGAATGGAGAGTTCAGCGTTCGGCGCCGAAGAAAACCTGGCTAAAGAATATCAGAGACGACTTAAAGAATCAACGATTATCGGCTATCGATACTCGAGATGTCGCCAAAAATCGTCAAGAATATAAATGAATCGTGAATGGAGTACGAGATCCAGTGGCACTGACAGCAGCGTATTGGCTACGAGGGCGACCCCTTCCCCAATCGTCGGCTACGGAATAAAGAAGAAAAAGAATTGTTTCACAACATTAAAAAAGTAATCGATATATACAAAAGTTAATAATACCACATAATCGTAAAAACAATTTTACTATTTTGCTAGGGATTCGCACCAACTGGCTTATTAAAAAAATGATCATAAAGTGGTTGGTGTGCTCTATTCCTAATTGATCCCGGCCAGACCGGGCAGTCCCCGTCGTGCTACCCCTCGAAGGTCGCCCAGAAATAAATCACGGTAATATGACAGGAGCCGGGATACGTGTCCTATCTTGCCCTTTACTTCCTCCCCTGTTGATCGTTAGATACAGCAATATCTTGTTACACTATGCTACGTCGCAATTACCCGTGTCGCGGCACGTGACACCAAACTAAATTACAACTGTCAGCCATACTTCCTGTGAGCCTGCACTGAATATACAATAATAGAGACGCCAGCTATGAGACAAAGTGAGAATGGCAGCAGCGGAATTGCATTGTTCTTTGTATTTGATTATGCCATGCAAGATACCATTTAACTTTACGTAATAACCTACAGTAACGCAGTAGCAAACCATCACTCAGCGACCATTTTGTTGAGACGGAGCGTCACTGGCCCTGACAGTTGGACGATGGATTTAATATATGGTATTATATTGCTCAACTCCATGCAACATGCAGATGGCGCTGTTAGTATTGACGGCGAAATTAATAACATTTATTTTATTTTATTTATTATTTATTCCGTAGCCGGCGATTGGAGAGGGGATCGCCCTCGCAGCCAATACGCTGCTGTCGGTGCCGCTGGATCTCGTACTCTATTCAAGATTCGCTTCCATTCTTGACGATTTTTTGCCTGGTCTCGAGCATCCCTAGCCGATAATCGTTGATTTTTGAGGTCGTCTTTGATGTTATTTAGCCAGGTTTTCTTCGGTGACAACATTTCATTTAACCATCTATAGCATAGGTTCTCAACGTGGGCGATAACGGCCCCTTGTGGGCGTTTGAGACTTTCAGGGGGGCAGTAGAAGACAAGGAGAAAACTAAGGGGCGTTGATATGGCACAGTGAGGACGAGGGCAGGTAAAAAAATATAATCTAAAAGAAACAAAAAAATAAACACGCTAATCACGTACTAATAAAGCAAAGTAAACAGCTGATTTTTGACGTTTTATTTGGATGCGTTAGGGTTTGAAAGTGAACGTAGCCTTTTGATTGTCATCTGTCAATTTGTTAGAAGGTCGTAAATAGGTTGGAATGTCTCCAACCTATATAAAGGCAGTGATTGATCATTTTATTTTCAATAACATCATAGCGCCCTATTAATAACAGAATTAGAACAGATTTATCGAAAATCCCACAAATCCATCATCGCCAATGTAAGGCACATATAAGGAAGATTTAATTTTACCAGCAGTAAAAGAAGTAATAACTACTGGGCTCCATAAACCAGCTGTAGATATTATCCGCAAAATTCCTTTGAACTGTGTTCCTTAGTTTCCTATAGTTCTGGGTAATATCATATCTTACGATTATATAATATTACAGTGTAATTACATGTTTAAATATAAACGTAGCAATAGCTGTGTCAGATTCACGAATCTGATGGTCGCGACAGAAAAAAATGGGGGGCTCTAGAAAAAAAAATGGGGGGCTCTAGAAAGTGGGCGGTGGGCGAAATAAGGTGTATGTATAATATCATCAATAAGTAACATGTATAATATCATCAATAAATGAGACTGGCGACAGCAGAATTGCATCTATTTTAGTATTTGATTATACAATACGACATACGATTTAACTTTAGGTAATAACCTATAGTTTTACATCCATTAGCGGCCATTTTGTTGCGGCAGAGCGTTACTGTCCCTGACAGTTGATTTTAGTCGCCATCGGCGCTGTGCTGGTTTAAAATTTTCCGCTCCTTAAAATAAATTAATCAGAATCTAATAGGTAGTTTGACCCAGATGATCCTATGTAATAAATTTTATTTTTAAGGCTGAATATTCCTTGAAAATCTTCACATTAAGACGACGTACTACCTGAGAAAAATATCTGAAATCGGCGGACCCGCAAAAAAATAGGCGGGGTCACTTTTGTAGGGTTTGACCAATAAAAATCCGGCTTTGATGAAGCGTCAGGCACAGATTTTACGTCCGCCGGTGAGCCGGCGGACGCTAATCGTTAGATTGCAGTGCTCTCACAGTAAAGCTGTGTTTCCGCTGTGGTTGGCATAAGTGTGATAATGGCAAGGTATATTTAGCTCAACTCTCAGAGCGCTCTCATGTTTCAATTAATTGTAATTAATTTAGGGCCTAAATAAAAAAAATGTGGATGAGTGCGACGATAGAGAATTAAGCAGTCGATATAATTAAATTAAAATAAAACACACTCACCGCTTACATTGTAGGAGTAATCGAGTCTGAAAGTTTTCGAAGTCAGATAAAGGCCTAAATGTCCAAGGCAATCAGTTGTTTTTATTGTAAATTACAAATTGGTTCATTATCTATAGATTCGTGTAGAAACTTTTTAAAATTAGTGCTTATATTTTTCGAAAAATTCATGAAACTAAATTTCATCAGGTATGGTCGTTCCCAGGTATCATGTCACCTCAACTAGGAAAATGCTTAGAAAAATATTTAACCTCAGGCTTTGAATGAAATGGTGAAACACCGAGAAAAAGGAACCAAAAATGAATTATTTACAAAAATCACATACAAATGTGTCGTCTTCTTCGTCATCATTGCTGCATGCCTCATAAGTCCAACGCAAGCAACTGACACACCATATCCAACCCTAAATTCTGGAGTTAGTTAAGAACGCAAAAGAAGTTTGGTAAAGACGCACGCTTCATTGTTTTCTTCTTCTTAAAACGAATCACTCGCCGAATCAGCAACCACTTGTTTTTTAGATGTAATCTATTTTTTAAGCTTTATTTTAGTTCTCCAATTATCCCCCTTGCGTTTTCTTTGAGCTCTCTTATTCGGAGCCAAAAAGAGATTATTCTGCCTTGCTCTTTCGACGTCTGGGCGATCTTCAATTCAATGTTGCCGACTACCCTGCTAGCAACATGTTTTGTTTTATTCTCTCTATCTATTTCTAGCTTTACCTTCTTAGGAGAAACAGCAAATGAAGACAAAGGGTACATACACCTAGATGAACCTTAAATTACTTTGTCTCTTAAGTGTTATGCTGAAGGCCGACTAGTTCTTGAAAAGTCTTCTTATTAACTAGGAAAATGTTTAAAATAATATTCAAACTAAGGCTTTCATGGAAAGGATAAGGGGATAAAACTATTATGATAAGGTTGTCCTGCCATCTTGGTGTGTAGCAACAATTGACGAGTCTGACTATATATGCCTCCCTTTTCCTACTCCCCTTGATCCCCTCAACCCCCTCCCCCTTACCCCCTTACCCCCTTACCCCTTCTCCCTTACAGTCTCCCCCCTCTTCCTCAACCCCTTCCCTATCCCTTCCCCCCCAGCTGTCTTCACCCTCCCTCCCCCGAACTCCCCTCACCCATCCCTCCCCCTCTCCCCACCCTCACCACACACCCTTCCACCCCCTCCCGCCCCATTTGTCGCCCTCCCCCCTCTTCATTCCCCCCTCACTCACCCCCCTCCCCTCCAGTACCTTATTAATCCACGTAGAGGCCCTTAGGCCATCGAAATCTCGGGCCCTCAACTGTCGATCATTTATAACAAGTATGATTATTTATTACAATTATACGATGAAAGAGTTTATTAAACGTTTTCTACTTAGAATTTCAATTCAATGAATATTTTTCTATAAAAAAAATTTCAAAAATTATGATCATAATGATTACTGGTTCGGGGGCCCGGGGTTCCACTAAACGGCGTGGGCCCATAGGCCAGGGCCTACTTGGCATTATGGTTAATCCGGCACTGCCCCCCACCCACACAGCAAAATATCGATGTCCATAAATGAGGCGTTATACGATGCCAGAATGATCGTAGGTATAACGCCTGGTTGGTTTTGTATTTCTGGACGCTTATTTCCAGGGGATTACGAGTCACCCGATCGGGAACATGGACACTTACACCGCTCAACAAATACGGATTGTCCATCATATCAGACAAGACATGATGTAAGAGGGCAATGTCCGACACTCTCCGTCTAACCTTTAGTCTCTGTAGTTTGAAACATTTCAGGCTCTTCTCTTATGTTGTATCTACGAATTTATCATAACAGAGGTGCTTTACGAATATCTTCTGAATACGCTCAATCTTATTGGTAATACATTACATTACAATACATTTACGTCGTGTCCAATTGGCGGCTAAAAACCGCTCTTGGACGTGTCAAAATATTTGTGTTTTAAGTAGTAAGTCTAATTACTACTTTAATCTATACTTAACATACATATATTATTTAAAAAAATGTATAGTATCTAAGAAAATTTGGAACCTACTAAAAGTTATTCGTCGTAGAATCGTATTACAAAACAAATTAAAGGCTTACTTAATAAAATAGTCAATAATTCTAATAGCTACCTACTAAACAAACAATAATTAAAATGGTCAGTTAAAAAGTTGAATAATCAAAGCAGAAGCCTAACAACTTAAATAGTCAATAAATCGAATATATACGTACAAAAACTGTACATAGTAACATCCAAAGTAGTAAGTAAATTGTTAACTAATCAAACTAAAGCTAAATCTTACATTTAAATACTAAAAGTACATATATAACTATCATTCAAATTGTTACGATATTTGCAATTTCATGGCCCTCGAATTCGGTCAGATTATAGAAAGGGTGGCCTATCAGCATTTCCTTAATGTTTTTTTAAAATTGTTTGTCCTCCAGTTGTTTGATAGTGGTAGGAAGTAAATTCTAGAATTTAATGCTAAGGTATAAGTAGCTCTTCTGTACTTTTGCCAGTGTTGTTCGGGACACGCATAAAAGGGAATTACCGCGTGTATGGTGAGAGTGAATGTTCGCTGTACATTACTGTTACTGTTACGCTCTTATACCTGTCTGGCATACATTAAGCACTGGTATTTGAAAGCCGAATACATAGTCATTATCTTTGCCTTACTGAAGTATGCTCCGCATGAGGTCCTGGGCGTTACCTGATACATGCTGCGCAGTGCTCTTTTTTGCAATAGGAAGATTCTTTTACTGTTTGCGGCATTTCCCCAATATAGTAGTCCATAAGTCATTAATGAGCCGAAATACGCAAAATACACTGATTTAGCTGCCGCGAAGCCACAAAGACTTCTGATTTTTTTATTGAGTATATAGAACTACATAACTTACTAGCTAATTAATCGATATGGGTATTCCATTTTAATTTGCTGTCAATTCTTAAACCTAAAAAAATTATATCCTCTGTGATGTCAATTTCGAAATACTCATATAATTCATTTAAATAGTCGAAATTGGTCGGTCTTAAGTGAAAGGGAATTATTTTTAATTTTGTAATATTTAGACGTAATAAAAGTAAGAAACGAATAAAATGTAATATACAGGCTGAGTTTTAATTAACCCGCTTCCTGAAGAGGGTGAATCAGTACGAGCAAGTTAGCAAATTTTGAAGAAAATTTGGAAAAACTAGAAAAAAATATTTTTAAAAAAATGGTGAAAATTTTCGGAAGTTTTATTTGTTGATAAATAGTTTTAAAAGCGTTGAGCACGATGCGTTATCTAGCGATACATAAAATATTGCTATTATTGTTTATTAGCGATATTTTATCTACCGCTAGATTGCGCAACGCGCTCAAACGCTTCTCAAACTTTTATTTACCAGTCAAGTTCTTAAAATTGTTAAACAAAATAAAAATAAAAAATATAAAAAATCAGTAATTAAAAGAAAAAATAAAAGTTGGTAACTTGGTTCTACTGATTTACCTCCTTGAAGGATGCCGGTTAATTAAAACTCACCCTGTATAGGTGTTAGATATAAACAACGCTGCCTAACATTTATTACCCAACGTTCAACCATTCTCTTGATGTTTTCTTTTCCCGAAAGTCGTTATTTTTTTACCGTTTTTATGGCTCTTTTTAATAGGTTTTACCCTGCGTAAGCACAGTAATATCGAGTATCGGGTTCATCATTAAAACCAATCACCATAAATAAATGTTGCCAGGCAATTTCGAATCAAGGGCATCTAACTGACATCCATATTCTACATTCCAAGGGCATCTAAACGGCCTCCATATTCAATTCCCTTCAACTTTCTTCTAAGAAAATTCATGGGGAGGGCCATTTGAACCGACGAGAAGGGAAATTATTGTGAACGCGTATTTTTTTTCGATATGAAGACGGAGATATCGATTCTGAGCCCCCCTGGAACGATTAAAACCATTTGCAGATGGAAAACTGTCTGTGGCTGTGTGTATTCCTCCACGATAGCGCTCAAACAATTAATCCGATTGAGATAAAATTTGACATGCATGCACACTTTGATCATGACGAAAGTTGAAAAGGTTGCGGTTGAAATCGATCCACCAGGGGGCGCACTAGTCATATTTCAATATCGAAATTTGAATTTGAGCTAGAGCTGTCAACTACAACGAGCGCACCCGTCGCCTCAGGAAGTTTTAACGAAATATGATCGTTGTGTCTCCCGTGAAGTGAGCGCAGAAGACTTTGCACAAAACAGTCCACCGTGAAGCTCCGCCACATGCCCGTAAGAGGCCAACGTCTTATCCGCGAGATAACCGGGTATGTTATCAAGCGGGCTTACAGTCACGCCCTTACTTCCAGTTTCGACCAGATTACTCCGGTCTCTGGAGTACGAGTTCGAGGTCGCTTGCGCGGTCCTATCCCTTACAAAGCGGTGAAACGATTTGAACCTAATTATCGCAGACCACGGCATTCTTTACCTGGCTGTTCACCCGGAATCGGGTAGACGATGGTCGTTTGTATGTATAAAGTTCCAGACGAAAATATTCTTTCGTTTCTTGGCGCCTGGTCCCAACCCGCCCTAAGCAGAGAAACGAACCGCGCCGCCCGAGGCGGAACTCAACCGGGTTCGTCTGCCGGCCGAGAGAGGGTGTTCATCGATTTTATTTATGAAATTATTATTCAGATAAAATCGGTTCTTGGTACTTGCCGGGAAAGTCTTGGGGTTACAATTTTTTTTTTTATATCTTTTTATCTGGCTGCAACAGTTCCATTCCGTTCCTGATTAAAAATACAATATCGTATCTCATGGAAAAATACGGTATCAATTCAAATCTCGATTGTTTTCCGATGACCGCTATTCGGTAGAAAGAATATGGAAATCTGAAAATATAATTCAAGATAGCAGCGGCCGTTGGGCAATCGGCAACCCAGATTGAGAGAGTATGTGGACGCTCTCCTTTCGATTGGCAATCGACCCTTTTATCCAATAACTGTGCTTACCTCCTCTTTCGAATAATATACGGGGTGTTATTACAGCACGGGCTTTTTTTCTGTGGGTGAATCAGTACAACGTAGTAAGCAACTTTTGATAAAAAATTTTGAAAAAAACTGAAAAATAAACTTTTTTTTTTTTGAAAAAAAGATTTTTTTTTTTGAAAATTTGTTTTTTTTTTTTTTTTTTTTAATATTATGAAAAGCTATGATCACGATGCGCTATCTAGCGGTTGATAAAATGTTGCTGATATTGTTTATTTACGACTTATTACCTACCGCTAGATGGCGCAGCACGCTCAAACGCTTCTCATACCTTTATTTAACAGTCAACTTCTTCAAATTTTCAAATTAAAAAAAAAAAAAAAATTTTTTTTTCCAAAAAAAAAAATATTTTTTTGTTTTTTTCCAAAATTTTTTATCAAAAGTTGCTTACTACGTTATACTGATTCACCCACAGAAAAAAAAGCCCGTGCTGTAATAACACCCTGTATTTCGGTAGATATTTTCTTTAATAATAAATTCTCTACGCCGATACTCTACGTTATTGTCATTTAATAAGGAATAAGTTGATAGTAAAAACACATTTTAAAAACTAGCTTTTATTAAAATGCTCTGTCCCGAGCCATCCTTGGGTGCAGCAACCATGAAATAGTGAAACTTATAATGGGCTATCATTATTGAATGCTATACAGAATTTCGTGCTTGTTGGAAACCAACCCTGGATGCAGTAGTCCTGTCGCTGCAAATTTTAGAACGGGTTATCATAATTGAACACGTATACACATTTCGTTTCTTTGCTGTCGACCGTTGAGGAGTCTTCTCGTCGGAGACAACCCTGGTTGCAGCAGCCCTGTCGCGGTAAAACAGAACGAGCTATTATCATTGAAGGCTTATACACATTTGGTGTATAACACTCGCGCCCTTACTTCCAATTGTGACCAGATTTCTCCGGTCTCTTGATTGGTTCCGAGTTCGAGGTCGCTTGCGCGGTCCTCTCCCTTAAGAAGCGGTGAAACGGTGTATACAGAATCTATCCCAGACCACGGCGTCCTTTGCCCGGCTCCTCACCCAGGATCGGATGGCCGATGGTCATTTCAAGAGCAGTCGCCGTAAGGTCCGCAACCACCCCCGCTCTATAGGAAACAGTACAGCTTCCAGACTCCCCCGACTGTTAGTCAGAGTTTTTTTTTTTTTTTTTTTTTTTTTTTTTTTTTTTTTTTTTTTTTTTTTTGCAAATAAGTTTTATTTTTGAATAAATGGGTTCTCGGGGCGGTACGGGGGGGTGGTTTACCCTATTTCACCCCCTGCGCGTTTTACCCTTCTGGTACGCGCAGGGTTGTCGTAGCACGACATCCCGGGCAGACAAGACGACCCTCGTCGTTATAACTGCCCGGGCGGTGGGCGGGGTTTGCTGCCCTCACCTATCGCCTTGAAACTCTTAACTGTTAGTCAGAGTCTCGCGGTAAGGCGTTGGCTTCTTGCGGGTTGCGACGTAGCTGGACGTTGGATTTGTTCTGTCCAAAGTCTTTTACGTTCACTGCAGGGCGATAGAACGAGAAAATCGTTAAAACGTCCTGTGGTTACGGGCTCGCCCGTTGTAGTTGACACCGCAAGTTGTTAGTCAGAGTTTGGGAGCTAATGGGCCCATGATGAGGTGGCCACGATGACCCATGTGTTCAGGGTCGGTCACACTCACGGGTCAACACCCATCCGATGGCCTCCACGCATGGGGTGCGAGCCTGGGTAGGACACTGGGTCAACCAGTCTCCCCTGGGAATCAAACCTCTGGCGCTCCTGGACGGTCTGCGCACCGAGCGGCGCAAGCCAATCGACTGTGCTCTCCGACTAACAATCGGGGGAGTCTGGGAACTGTATTGTTTCCTATAGAGCGGGGGTGGTTGTCTACCTTACGGCGACTGCTCTTGAAATGACCATTGGCCATCCGATCCCGATTCAGAGTCGGGCAAAGGATGCCTTGGTCCGCGATAGATTCGGTTCACACCGTTTCACCGCTTCGTAAGGGAGAGGACCGCGCAAGCGACCTCGAACTCGGAACCAATCGAGAGACCGGAGAAATCTGGTCACAATTGGAAGCAAGGGTGCGAGAGTCGGCCCGCCAGGTAACTCTGGCTATCTCGCGGTAAGGCGTTGGCTTCTTGCGGGTTGTGACGTAGCTGGACGTTGGATTTGTTCTGTCCAAAGTCTTCTACGTTCACTGCAGGGCGATAGAACGAGAAAATCGTTAAAACGTCCTGTGGTGACGGGCTCGCCCGTTATAGTTGACACCGCAAGTTGTTAGTCAGAGTGCACAATCGATTGGCTTGCGCCGCACGGTGCGCAGACCGTCCAGGAGCGCCAGAGGTTTGATTCCCAAGGGAAACTGACCAAGGCCAGAGTCCTACCCAGGTTCGCACCTCATGCGTGGAGGCCGTCGGATGGGTGTTGACCCGCGAGTGTGACCGACCCTGAACAGAATGGGTCTTCGTGGCCAACCCAGCATAGGCCCATTAGCTCCCAGTATGTAGTAACAGTGTAATAAATAGCAATAAAACAGTATTTATAGGCAAGTCCACGTATGATCACGTGTCCGACTATAGGGCACAGTTAAAGTGGTTGCCAGTACGCCAAAGAAGAAATGTTCATATACTTGCTCTCCTATATCGTGTACTCTCCCAATTAACACCATCCTAACTCAACGAGCTTTTTGCACCACTAAGTTCCCACGGTCTCGTACTTCGGTCAGCCTCTGACAGTTTATTAAAATTTCCGAGTCATAATAGTGATTTCTATTCCTATTCTTTCTGTGTCCATGGTGCAAGACTCTGTAACGATCTCCCAGCAAATATACGAAACTCGCCTTCTTTACCATCGTTTAAGACTCACCTTAAGGATTACTACCTTTCTAAGAAGTAACCAGTTCTTCCCTTTCTCTCCTGTTCCTCTCCCAAATTCCTCCCCTCGGGCATTATTAGTTTTAAATTCTTTCACTTGTCTGTATGTTATGTAATAATCTTTATTTTCACAATGCGCGCATGTACCACTGTGTTTAGGTTAGTTGTAAGACATTGCCATGTGGCAATAAGCTCGCCTTTTTGTATACGAATTAAGTGCAAATAAAGAATGTATTATTATTATTAATAAAATTTTATGTCGTAAATTTTCTTACATGTAGTATTAACTGTAATTCTAAAGGTTTTGGAGATATCTGCTAAAAACTGAGGAAAAAGATATTTCGACGCCCTTCGCCCACGTCGTCTTCGTCCCCACCGCCCTCGTCGGGGTGGGGACCCCAGGGCACTTTTCAATAAAATTTATAGTCGAGTATCGGTTCAGTGCTTGAGCAATGCTCAGTCAAGTATTGCCTGAGTACCGTGCGATACTTAAGTCTTGAATGTGTTCGATAGACGAGAAAGGCCAGTCGACTCCGCTGATTATCGCTCAAGTATTAGGGAATTTATTCGTTTAGAGAGGCAATACTGTCAAGTGTTGTGTATTTAATGTGGAATATTTTTATTTCATACAACGCTTCACCTCTACCTTTAGCGAAATAAAATATCATTTATTATTTTCTTTTGATGAATAACGTTTGCCATTTGCCCATTCGTGGCATTGAATTTTATGTAAGTGTAGGTTTTTACACGAGTGCCCAAAAAAGGGGAGAATGTTCAGGGATCATATTTGTATGTTTTTCGTTTCTTTATTCCACCATAGATTTTAAACGCTTAAACCGATTTAGAAGTGTGTGGTATTGTTAGAATCGTTATGTCATCCTGATAGTCATATGGTACCTTAATTGTTTAAATATTAAGTAAGTAGTTGCCTTAATGTTGAAATGTCAATAAATTAACATAAATATATTGTCAATATGATTATGATAAATAACATGATTTAATCCAGCACTATCCAGTTTGGTCTTTGATTCGAGGTCGCTTGCGCAGCCTCTACCTGACGTAACCGTACTTTAGCTCGATTTTATCGCGGGCCACGCCGCCCTATGCCCATCAATATCACTCAGGTTCGGGGGGCCAACGAATCGTTTCAAGGATAGATAGATACGCCAGATCGACAACTGCCCCCGTTTCTTAGGAAATGTACGTTTTCGGACTCCCTGGTTATTCGGCGGATTGCAGAAGTTAGTTGTACACAGTTCGGTGCGCAAACCGCCCATTTCCGCCCGGGGTGTTTTCCCAGAGCCGTCCTTCTGATTACAACTGCCTTCGCAGCCGCTGGCAGAGTTCACGGCGCTGCGAGTCGCGAATCGCTAGTCGCTACTCAAGTCGCTCTTCGAGGAGGGATCCGGTACGGATGGGAGCTGAACCATGAGGTGGCTGGACCCGAAAGGACACAGACAGACCATCCTCCAAAGATGCACTGAACCATTAGGAACCTGTTAAGGTTAGACAATTCTTAACAAGCAAAGAGCAAATACAAAATTTCAAATATTTTTGTCATATAAATTATAGCTTAGACGACAGTCACGCTGGCCGTTTCTCCTGCCAGAGGGTAAGTGAGTCGGCGAGCTTTAGTTGCCATATGTAAAATTTTAGTCCTATTTGTAAGATTATTATAGAGACTATAAGAGAGTTTTATTTATTTTTATTTATTTATTTGTTTATTAGATTATTACTAATCAACATTACATTAATACCAATGCATTAATAAGTAAAATTAATAAAGATATCAACTTGTAATTATACACATAGATTGTCACTATACTGATACTAGCTATCATATACAAATTAATAATTAATTGCCTGCAATTTAAATTTTGTTGGCGGTAAAAATACCAAAATCTGGTGCTATCGAGTAAATTTCATTTAAGCGCCGCAAAGCACGCGCCAACAAGTTCCACTTCGTAAGGTTAGTGCTCAAGAGCGATCGAGAGCGAAAATAATTTTTAGGTACGAAAAGATCCATCTTGTCTAGTAAGCTAGGGTTATCAGTTTTACCACGAATTAGATTAAAAACATAAGCCGTCACCTCAGCAAATTTTAAGGACATTTATCGTTCTGTCCCCCGTGAGGTAAGCGCAGAAGACTTAGGACAAAACAGTCCACCGCCAAGCTTCGCCACCTGCCCGTCAGAGGCCAAAGCCTTATGGCGAGGCACCAAGAAAGGTACACAGCGAGCAGCCTCGCCCCTGCCTACCAGTTTGGAAGGATATCTCCGTCTGGAATTAACCATCAGTTATCTCTATCCTCCCAACTAGTGACAGGTTCGAGGTCGCTTGAGCAATCCTCTACCTGCCGCACGGCACGGCGGACCACAGTATCCTTTGTCCGGCTGTTCGCCCGGTATTTTGGTAACCGATTGGTTGTTTGAAAAGCAGTTGCCGTAAGGTTAACAACTACCCTCCCTCTATTGAAAACAATACAGTTTCCAGACAATACAGTTTCCCCCGGCTGTCGGTCGGAATGCACAATCGATTGGCTGACGCCGCACGGTGTGCAAACCGTTCAGAAGCGCCCGAAGGTTGACTCCTAGGGGAAACTGAACCGCACGCCAGAGTCCTACCCAGGCTCGCACTTCCGCGTGGAGGCTACCGGATGGGTGTCGACCCGTGAGTTTGACCGATCCTGAACACATGGGTCTTAGTGGCCAAACTGCAACAGGGCCCATTAGCTTCCTGTATTTACGACTATATTTATTTATACTATGCTACAAATATCCAAATCAATACAAACAATAGCACTTAAAATTTCAGAGGGGTCTTTCTGAACTGCCAAGTATGACGTCAGCTTTAATGGTTCGTCATTTGCGGGGGCCGATCCGTCGACATAATGGCTGTCGTGATTGACTTCCGGTAATGGCGGACGTGTCGTCAAAAAATACGACCAATATATGTGGCCGAATCGACGAAAAGGGCACGTATAAATCCATTTTATGACACGTCCGCGATCATCGCCGATTGCGTATTATGTTTGCCGACATCAAATAGAAGGAAAATAGAAACAACGATATCAATTTCAGTGTTACGGCAGCTGTTGTCTTTTTAGGGGATCGCTACATCGTCGACATTTCACAAACGTATAATGAAACATGGTTGGAAAGCAAATCGCACAGATATTAGCAATCGCGATTTTTAATATCTTATAACCTTATAAGATATTAAAAATCGGTTTTATTACTCCAATACTTTCCCGGCAAGACTTTACACTTTAATCTATGGGAGCTAATGGGCCCTTGCTGAGTTGGCCATGAAGACCCATTCTGTTCAGGATTGGTCACACTTACGGGCGGTCAACACCCATCCGGCGGCCTCCACGCATGAAGTGCGAGCCCCGGTAGGACTCTGGCCTTAGGGCTAGTTTCCCTTAGGAATCAACCTTCTGGCGCTCCTGGACGGTCTGCGCACCGTGCGCCGTAAGCCAGTCGACTGTGCACTTTGACTAACAGTCGGGGGAGTCTGAAAGCAGTACTGTTTCCTAAAGAGCGGGGGTGGCTGCGGACCAAGCCGGGCAAAGGATGCCTTGGTCAGTAATAGATTCAGTAGACACCGTATTACTGCTACGTAATGGAGAGGACTGCGCAAGCGACCTCGATCCTGTAACCAGTCAGGAGGCAGAAGGTATCCTGATGGCTAATTCCTTCCAACCTGGTAGTTATGGAGCGAGGCTGCCCGCTATGTACCTTTCACGGTGCCTCCCCGTAAGGCGGGCAGTGGATTGCTTTTCGTCCCAAGTCTTCTGCGATCACCTCACGGGAGACAGAAAGAAACTTCACGAGGTGACGGGTTCGCCCATTGTAGTTGACAGCTCTAGTTAATATTACACTAGGGAAAAAGTAATGGCTTCTTAATTAAAATAAAGCAATAATTTGATTCATCCTAATCCCATGTAACCTCAGGCACGTTACACGTCTAGCTAGGATTACGTCTACCTATTATAGATGTGCGATTTAAGACTTATTTTAGATTGCGAGCTGAATTTAATTTTATAGATTAGTGATAAAGTTATAAGGAGATTTGAAAATATGCCCATTATATTTACAACCTACTATTAAAGACTAAAAACTAATAATGAAATTTTGTATTAAACTGCATAATTAAAATTGCATTTCGAAATTATTCGCTAAGATGAATCAAGATTTGTTTCTGGGAAATGTATTTTGAATTTGTCGTTTTTATCACCTCTTACAGTCGATTATACAACCTCGGTTCAATATAGTTATGGAGCCTCTGGCTATATCGCTTATTCATCTCAGCTATTCAATTATGACAGCTATTCAATAATAAACTGTACAAAACTATTCTCAACAATAGATATTGTTAAACACTTTAATCGCGGTTTTCAATGCGGTGAATGGTTTTAAATCAAGTCAAATATAATCAAATATTTTATCATTCGCCCACCTGGGTGTAGAAAATACAAAAACTTTAATAATCAAAACATTCAGAAATTAAATAATCAATTCCTAAACATAGACGTTTGAATAACAAGTTAAATCTCATGGTAGTGCTTAAATTAAAAGACAAAAAAATAATTTTACGTAATCAAAGCAAAAGAAACAAAACAAAAAAAACACATTATGAATGTAGCCTACCTTAGAGTAAAAAAGACGAGAAATCAGTTCTAGAATACCTACAACAACTAAATAACTACCTTCAACTAACTACGATATAATAGATACAAATAATCGTCTAATAAAATATAATAGTTAAATCAAAACCAGAAAAAATACCCAATAAAACAAAGAACAAAAAGATAAAATAGTCAGAGAAAAAGAAATTATATCCACTCATCAGACTAGGCACATATCTGAAATTATACAGCTCAAAATTCAACTATAAAAGAGATATTACCACAAGAAATAAAAATAAAAATGATGATATACAATAAACGTCTTTGAAATCGAAATTCAGTGAAATACACTAAATAATATACAACATCGAAATACTCTAAAAATAAAGTTAAACTGTTATAACTAAAATACACAAAACCCACTAAGAACATCTTAGATAAACGATCACTAATGGATGTTCGCCGATCGAAGGAGGCTAAAGAGATCATTTGGGGGCAACGTTGCGGTCAAAGATATCCGCTGCGATTTATTGATCTATAAATCAAGCGGTACTAGACGGAGAATAAGAGCCGCCATTATTTTTTTCGCAACTGGAATTCCGATGCGCGATCTGACCTGTCCATTGAAATTTCAACCCTGTAGCGCGGTTCCATTGAATATATAATTGCGTATTAGATTGTTCAACGTCATACTACGATTTGGCAACTAGGATTTTGCTACGAAGCACAACGTTTAGATAACACTAATAGTTCCGAAATTTAAACAATCTTTTGTTATTAGGTTCAATATGGCGACTTCCGTGGTATTACAGTGTAGCCGCGTACTGCAGATGGCGCTCTAAAGACGCTTATATGGTATAAAATAACTATATAATTACAAACGAATTTAAAAACTTTTTTTTTCAATTTTTAATTTATTATACAGGTTTCAAAACGTAATAATTAGGGACTTTAAAGTTCAAATAAACTGCTAGGTGGCATTATATCTCTCCGTAATATTTTTGTAATAAAATCAGCCTATAAAACATGTGATATATAATTGGATGTTAATATGGTTATCATTGGTGAAATTATTGGGTTTTTATAATCAATCAGTCCTTTATAAAGAATCATTCATTATTATAGATGCCCAAGTAAATTTCTATTAGGTTCTCCGTCAATGTTTCAGCGCCACCTGTATTTTGCTGGCGTATAAGGTTTACCAAATCGCACTAAGGAGTTCAATTCAATTCAATTCAATTCACTTATTTCAAAAAATCTTTACAGATTGTCGAAACTAAAACTAGGTGTTAGGTACATTTAATATTATTTACAATTTAATTCCTTCGTGATTTCATTTCCGTTCAGTTCTAAAGTTCACTTCGTAAATTATACACGTCATATACAGATATAAATTAATAACGATAGAGACAGAGTTCAATTTGTAGATAGAAAATATAGATGGAAGTCATGTTTGTTAGATTATATACGCAAACTTGAACAAGTGGCATTTATAGTCTAGAAGATTATTATTAAAATTCATTATTATTAATTATTAAAATTCATTTTTGTCATTAAAACGATTATTAAAGATTATTAAAATTAAAATATAATTAAAATTCATTTATGTCATATAATTACTTATAAATTAGTAGCTTTCTGACTTCTGAATAGAAAACTAATATTTTCTTTTCCCTACATATTAGGTCTTTTAGGTTTTGTGGCAGTTTATAAAAAAAGGACATTCCCACGTAGTTAGGGTCTCTGCGTAAAATTTCTAGGTTCGGACGAGGTAATAGTAGATTGTTCCTCGACCTAGTCAAGTGATTATGTATTTCTACAGGTTTCTTAAATTTAGATATGTTGAGCAATAGCATACATACAATTAGATAAGTTGAGCAATAGCATACGCTAGCATAGAGCAATAGCATACTACGTTTGAAGTAACACAAACTCGGTGCTGTTTTTACATGTGTGGGTAAAGCATTCCGGAGCCATCTCATACGGAGAAGGAGTGCGAGTACAAATCACTACTGTGACCAGGGATCGAGAGCAGTGTGTTGTCTCCAGATTTCAAATGGCGTCCCTGAGCTGATAGATCATTGGACCTACTTATGAGATAGCATTGAACCTACTTATGCGTAGGTGACCATTGAATCTATTTATTCGTAGGTGAGCATTGAACCTACCTATGCGTAGGTGAGCATTGAACCTGCTTATGCGTAGGTTGGGTGCAACGTTTTTTTCAGCATTCCAATTCATTTACATGGGATTAATATCATTATGTAACTTTCAGCTACGCCATTTTTGTCTAATTGTTTAATTTTATAAAAAAAAACGAAAACATCCTTTTAAAAAAACAAGATAAAAAGTATTTATTTCCAATACAACCATACAATTGTGTAGCAATGACAGTAATTAACCCTAAACGAGTTACTCAATTTAGCCAAGAGATGATAAACAATATATAACTTTAAAATTACCAATTTACAGAAACAAAGACTATATGATAACAGTTTATAACAAAACAATTAACGGTAAATAATATGTATTAGATTAAATGGGTAGATACGATGCTATGTATTTTCAAAATATTTTAAGAAGTCGTTATGAGCATACATGTTGATTTTAAGCAGATGGACTCGGATGGATCTCTTGAAAATGTCGATGTTTTTAATCGCTTGTAATCTCCTAATCTCCTAATCAAATTCAAATTTAAATTCAAAATTCTTTATTTATCTATAATATTACATGTATTTTTAAAATTGAAAGCCATCCTAACTAGGCCTCGCCTGTACTAAGGTAGGCTTAATATAAAAAAAAGGTATAGTGGTTTTCGTAACTTTCGGTAATCGCTTAATCGCTTGTAACCACAATAACAATATTATGATATTGATATGTCGATTACAATGATTAATGTAGCATACCTGACCATCTACCTACATACGTCGTTTTTTTAAATTTTGTTTTGAAACTTTTTATTGTGTGATTATTTATTAAGTGCCTAAGATTACTATTAATATTTTTATGATTACTATTTATTTCATATGTTTACCCATATACATGGAATGAGGATAAATATATGGAATATTTCTGTTTGATTAGTTTTATTACACGACTGGCCAAAAAAAAAGAATGTACTGTGTTCAGGGTTAATCTATGTATGTTTTTCGTTTCTTTATTTCACTATAACTTCTAAACGCTCGAATTGACTTAAAAGTACGTAGTATTGTTAGAATCTTTATGTCATTCCGAGTGTGATAGGGTACGTTAACTGTTCAAATATCAAGTATGTAGATGTCTAAATGTCCAAACGTAAATAAATTAACATAAATATACCGTGCCTAGTGTCAAATAGAAGGTCTGATTGAGTTCTTTCAGGAAAAAGAGATGTATCTATATGAATGAATATGTAAAACACAAATATTTCGTAAAAAAACCGTAATAAAAATAATTATAAATACAATAGTTCACATTCTGTAACGGCAGTCGTGTTTTTTATTCCTTCTAATATATTTACTTGTATCAATATATTATTAGCAGCTGGTGAATTCTGATATGCGATAACCAGCTTAAATTGATTATTTATGCTTTTATAGCATATTCTGAATGAATAAATTGATACTGATACTGATACACTACTACGACGCTACTACGACGCAGCTACGACGCAGCTACGACTGTGTTACTACGCAGCTACGATACAGCTACGACGCAGTTAAAACACAGCTACGGCACACACGATGCAATTACGCCAAAATTTAAAATAACATGAAAATGGCTGTTTTTTTTTCAGTAATTCACGCAGCATTGCCCGGTTTGTGTCACTGATTTCATCAAAGCGTGCGTGTTTATACGGGCCGTCTATTTCAGGAACTCGGTAATCACGCCTCGATTGTTTGAATAAAATTATGTAAAAGGGTGTAAGGCACGAAATCAAAACCTCTCCCCTTGGTGCGTCGCTTCGTCGCTGCGTAGCCCTTGCTTGTATTATATTTTATTGATGTCCCAAATATAATATTAAATTGTAGTTCAATTATTAAATTACTTAGATTTTTTTATTTACTTAGTTACAAAGTCCAGGTGTAAATGTTATAGTGCAAATATATAAAGCAATTCAACTTTTTGACGATAATTTATTAAATGTGTCTTTTATTATATTTTTATTAAAGTTTAGAATAGAATAGATTAGAATAACTTTATTGTACTATAAAAACAAACCTTAATGAATATTACACTGGTTTTATAAAAAATACAATTTATCCACAAATGGCGGACTTATCGCTATAGCGATATCTTACAGTCAACTATTTGATAAAATAATTCCTAATTTTTACCGTACAATACACAAAAAAGTAGGGAATTTAAATTGAAACTAAACTTATATGGCATAAGTTATTGACATATACAAATATATGTCAATAACTTATGCCAAGGTTGCCCAGGGAAGGATAAAGGAGAGGACAAGGTGAGGTATTTGGTTAGTGGTTGTGTAAAAATAAATGTTTCTTCAACAGCTTTTTTAAAATTATGCAACGAAGGTGCATGCCTGATAGAGTGATGGAGCTGATTCCATAAATGAACAGAATGGACCGTAAAAGAGTGCGTGTAAACAGAAGAATGATGTATCGGAATGGCGAGTGTGTTATTCCGGCTTGATCGGTGGGAGACCAAGTTTAAATAGGATTAAGGTATTTATATGAAATATGGTATATAAATTAAAGATATTTAATTTAAAAATGAATATTTATTTACCTTTTATCTCAAATCTTAAATGGCATATTTATTTGAGATCAATAAGCTTTTTTCTTTTGTAATAAATAAATTAAAAAACCTAAAAAATAACGTTAATTATTAAGTCACTTCGATTTTTCAATAACTTAGACTTTTGATTTCAGGTGTAAAAGTTACTAATAATAAGCTAACCATTCGTCAAACTGTGGAGTATGCAGTAAGTATCTCAAATACAAAATTACTTACCGGATAAAAGCGACCAACACGCGACGCAGTCTAGCGGTCACTAAGTTGGCGCGAAACAGCGAGTAGGTAAAACAATTAGAAAGAGAGAGGGAAATATTTATAAGATACTCGTCGTTTTGACGAACGATAGCTTTATAGGGTTATCAAGTTAAATGATGAGTGTCGCGAGGTAGTCAAGCCCCACGAACGAGCCGAACAACTGTAGTAATTATTACTTATTTATTTATTTTATTTATTAATTAATAACATACACATTCAAATGCAAGATCATAATAGAAATATAATTTACAACCCAGAAATTACATTTTTTTGCTTCTAAATTTAGGCTTACATCTGTCTGAGTCCAGGCTTAATTGCGCATATATTAATTGTTAATGTTTAATATTCTAATGTGCCGAGTAAACTGAAACTGACCCCGCCTTGCTAGGCACTCCTGTGATAAGGCGAGCTCACTTCCTGAGTCTTATCGGAGTGAGAAAAATAATTATATATACTAAATATAACCGTAAATCATGTCATTCATATGCGATACCGCCCTTTTGCCGTATCAGTGGCCGTCGTGCACATTCATGGGAACTTTGTTTCATTTACAAGCTTTTATTTGCCTTGCAATGTATGTTAGTGTGTATGTCTGTTTGTTTAAAATCAAATCTTGCAAGCTGAATTAAAACGAATCGTATTGTCCTATGAAGTTGAAATTTTACACGTTAGTTCAGTTCCGATGACAATGCATTTTTATGGTGAGCATGACCTGATTCTTCACCCAGGATCGGCTCCCGGAGAGTCTACTCTTCCACGGTCATCAGCACAGACATACAATATTGTAATACGCATTAAATTATAATTTCCCGTTCTAAATTTCACCATGATATGGCTGCTGTACCCAGGGTTGGCGCTCGACAAAGGCACTACTCAACAGCCAACGGCACAGAAAAGAATTTTTCATACGCATTCAATTATGATCCCCTTCTAAGTTTTACCGCGGTAGGGCTGTTGCACCCAGGGTTGGCTTCCAGCGAGGGAACTTCTCGACGGACAACAGCACAAACACAAAATGCTGTATAGCATTCAATTACGATAGCCCGTTCTAAGTTTCACCGAGACAGGGCTGCTGCTCCAAGGGTTGGTTTCCAACGAGGGGACTCCTCAACGGTCACCAGCACAAACACAAAATTCTGTATAACGTTCAATTATGGTAGCCCGTTCTAAGTTACTTTATGACATGGCTGCTGCAACTAGGGTTGACTATGGACAGACCCATTTAATAAAAGCCTGTTTTTAAAACTGTGTTTTTACTATTAATTTATTATTGTAATATTGCCCGGCATACTGAAGGTAGGCAAATAATTTCATGTCCAAACCGAAGTCTTCACCGATTGACAATTTTCAGGGTTTCATAACTGGCGATATTGTATCGAAGATAATATTAATCACACATATAAAACTTTTCCTATAAAATTAGTTATCTAAATGTAAATTACCCTAAAAATTATACTGTGCCAGCTGCCTTGTTCCAGGGAGGTTATTTTTAAAATTTAATTCACTAAATGCTGATAATCTCTACCATGGGGACTCTTTCGGAAATAGTGACATTTTTATCAGTTTTAGAGGGGGTTCCTGTTGCGTGCCACTGATTCCTTCGAAGCACGCGCGGTCTTTTTTGGTCGGCCCGTTTATTTCAGGAATTCAGAACGACGTCTTACTTCCGCTCGTTCGAGTGAAAGTCACTCGGGTTTCTTTACGCGGTAGATAGCCTTTCGCCTGAGTCTATTTTACTGTCACTTTAATTAAATCGTCCAGATGTTTGCCGTCCGCTTGGTCGACCCTAAGTATATTGTATCCGCCACCCCTTCAGCCTACCGAGTCGCTTCGGATACTTCGCTTCCGCTTTCCGCTTCGCGAGCCGATCGTAATTCTCGGGATATTCCTATTTCCTTTCTTTCTTCCTTTGCCGGGAATGTGTTCTTTACTTATGGGGAAGATTTTTTGGGTCGTACTTAGTTAAGATTCCGATTTATTGCTTCGTATTAAAATCTTAGTCAAATACAATGACTGGATAGGTATAGGTATTAATTTTTTTCTGGTTATTATACACGACGACACTGACACTCGACACAAATGTCGACACTAGTATCGATTGCGTCCACACAGTAAGCAATTTTTTGTGTCGACATTAGTGTAACCATCTAGTGTCCCGGTTCAAGTATAATGGCTGTCTACACGAATCGCGACATGCTACACTGACTGCAATTCAGTGTTGTTATCCATCGCAATGAATCGACGTGCTGCTGCCGCGATTGTCGCAATATGTGTTTCAATTAAAATGTGTCGTCGTAGAAAGAGATCGATATGGGTTAAATACTGGATTAAAAGAAGAGCACAGTTGGCGGCATATAATCAATTGTTGTCTGAACTGAAAAACGAAGATCCAGAATGCTACAAAAACTTTCTTCGGATGAAACACGAAGACTTTGAATATTTATCTAACAAGATTTCACCTGCAGTAAAGAAACAAGATACGAATATGAGATTAGCTATTAGTGCGAGATTAGCTATTTTTTAGTTTTCCTAATTCACTATTTCATTGCGTTCGTAAATTGTGCAATTTTCTATTTATTTCTAATGCAGTAGTTACAAATTGTTCTGCCAAACTTTCTACCGCTGCTGAATTCTTCACGCAATGATTATAATCGGGGTTTGATATTTTCCATAGTTCTGGCAGCGCGTCATAATATGAAATGAAAGATTTTATTTCCTCTGCAGTCGTGGCGTCATATGGGTCTAGCAATAAATTTCGCACAGGTTCGAAATTAGCGACACCTGTGTCGGACACCGCTCACGTCATGTCTCCACTGCAGCGACACAGACACTGAGGGACACCACCTTTACATCTGCAACTAAGTATCACGGCAGTGGACACACGTAGACAGTCGATGTATGCACTGAGTGTCTATAGTACGGGCCAAAGGAACGTTCCAGTGAGGCAATAAATCTTCAGACCGGCCCCGCCCCTTTTATTACCTGCTTGTAGGGATGCGTGTCGCAATATTCGCAGATTATCTATCAGATTATTATATTATTGAGATTGAGCAGCGAAAGTTTTGTCGGGTCACTTTTCAGTTCGTCAAAAAATATAAAGCACCGAGTCTGCATGTTAATATCACCCTTTAACTTCAATAGCTCCAGGTTAGAAAATATGATCTCCATTGATCAACTGATAGGCAAGTAATGATGTTTTATCCGCGCAGCATTTTAAAATATACATATATGGGACTCATTATTACAAAATGACATGATAACATTTTACTAATGACTATTTGGAAATTAATAATGACCTATGATATGCCATGCTATGATAATCAGTTATCTCTTAAGTACTCATTTTATAACACACATCACATAATTAGGTCATTATTTAATTACTCTAAATCTAAAATATTACTAAAACCGAAAATATGAATAAATATAGCAATCGGTACTATAATAAAAACAGATGTATAATACTGTTTCATCGAGCAAGCGTAATTCATCGATAAGCAATATTGAATTTAGCCGCATCCTTGTTGACAGCTCGGTTTATTACCCCATCGGAACGTTCCTTTGGCCCGTACTTTAGTGTCTGGTGTCGTGGTGTATCATAACCATACACTCGTACGCGATAAATTTATAGACTGCGTTACATGGTATATTATTTGTCCCGCCTGAAAGCAAATCAAATTCGCCGCGAGTGGTATTGCCACCCGCGCGAAAATTATTATATTATTTAAATAAAAATCACATCGTAGTCACAAAAGAGCATCAGCGGACACGGTACTCTGAGAAGAAACTAGGCGACCAGCAGTAACCTTAATGAAACTAGGCGGGACTGAGTTTAGGAGTTCAATTCATTTATATTTAATGCAATCATGTAAATTAACACCCACATTTAGAAGACAAGGGGATTTACCAAGGAGTTAATCACGACCTTAATTTACTAATGGAGGGCATCTGCTGCCTTCGCAGACTACTTCAAATGCTCCAGACGAGTAGCCTCCGTGAAAAATCTTCACAGTTTTAAACGGCGAGAGAAGTAATTACTTACATTAGGGGAAATAGTGAAAGGTTGTATTAACGACAAAATGATGGCGTGGTAATATATGCAACCATACATAATAAGTGAAAGTTTACAGATTTGGCCAATTTTAAAAAAATTATTACAAAATTTTAAAATGGAACTCTTTGGATGTAGAATGTAGTTTTTTAGACCCAACTATCATTTATTTTTGCATTGAACCGTAATTTTAAAAATAGCTTTTCTGTATTACGACGGATTTAACTCGTGAAAATGTTGCTGTACGACTTTATATTTATTTATTTATTTCGTAATGCAAAACAATTTTATACAATTTCATCTTAGAAAGTATGCACAAGAAATATCTACACATTGAATAAATAACAGAAAATGAATACTTTGTATAGTCCAGTGGCAACGTCACCTAACTAGACCCGAGCCTGTTCTAAGGTGAACGTTTAATTTTGTGCGAGCTTGCTCCATACTGTGGATTGACTTTTGTGCATTATCTAACCGTAACGTTTGACGTTTTGGAGTGGGCGTGCCTAGCGCATTATAGAACGCGTCAGATAAGCAAATTAAATTGTATACCCACAGTTACACAGCCACTCGATCGTCAAAATATATTTCTAAGTTTTTAACTCACTGTAACTGACTGAATATACTGGGAAACATCACAATTTTATCATCAGCGGAACTCCCACTTCTTCTTCTCTGAACTCCCACTATTTTAACTTTATCAAACTACTTTTCGAGATAAATATTAATTAAAATTTTTACGCAGAAACTGTTAATAGTCGCGATGACAGATTCGAATTCTGATATGATTTTAAATTTAATATTTAGTTTCAAGCCGAGCGAAGAGTCGATCGGCTCCAAACTGCTTTTGAAGATGAAGCACCAAGCAATACGATAATTTATAGCCGGCTTACAGAATTCAAACGCACTCATGTCAATCTCTTGACAAATTTCGTAAAGGTCGCTCCTTTACTGCTGTCAATAATAAAAGCATCGATGCTGTGCGCCCTATGATCGAAACCGACGCCCATGTGAACTACCATGAGATTCGGACATGCTTAGGCATACACATGAGTTAGGTACTCAGGTACAGGTTAATTCTATACACACATTTGGCTGTGAGAAAGTTGTGCTCGCCTCATTAGAATACATTAAGATGAAATAAAACGTCCAGTGAGAAATATCGACTGTCTGCGAAAACATATTGGACAGAAAAACAAACCATTATAAGTTGCAAGTTCATAAACCAATTATGCTCTCTAAAGCACAATTCTATCTCCCGCGAATAATCAGGGATGCAATCGAAATCAGAAGGACTCAAAATTACAGACGAATACTTTCCACCAAAGGGTGATGTCTAATTAAGAAATTCTCGTCGACGACCCCTCACAATAGGAACATTAAGCATATTGAGATGTCAACCACAACGGGCGAACCCGTCACCGCAGGACGTTTTAACGATTCATCGTTCTATCGACCGTGCAGTGAGCGTAGATGACTTTGGACATTACAAATCCGACGTCTAGCTACGCCACAACCCGCAAGAGACCAACGCCTTTACCGCGAGATAGCCAGTATGTTACCTGGCGGGCCGACACTCGCGCCCTTGCTTCCAATTGTGACCAGATTTCTCCGGTCTCTCGATTGGTTCCGAGTTCGAGGTCGCTTGCGCGGTCCTCTCCCTTACGAAGCGGTGAAACGGTGTGCACCGAATCTATCGCGGACCAAGGCGGCCTTTGCCCGACTCTGAACCGGGATCGGATGGCTAATGGTCATTTCAAGAGCAGTCGCCGACTGTTAGTCGGAGAGCACAATCGATTGGCTTGCGCCGCTCGGTGCGCAGACCGTCCAGGAGCGCCAGAGGTTTGATTCCCGGGGGAGACTGGTTGACCCAGTGTCCTACCCAGGTTCGCACCCCATGCGTGGAGGCCATCGGATGGGTGTTGACCCGTGAGTGTGACCGACCCTGAACACATGGGTCATCGTGGCCACCTCATCATGGGCCCGTTAGCTCCCAAAGCAGGGCACGGTGAGTTAATAAGTGTAAACAGTAGATTTTTCAAAATTCGCACAAAAATATTCATCGCTAATATTTTTGTCAGCTGGCGCCGGGGCGGAGGAAATAGAACTATCCGCTCCCGTACATGGCAGTAGCATTTTGATTGTCCCCTTGAGGATGGTAAATGAAACTTTGTCGAAGGACCGGGAAAACTATCGTAACAATTCCATGCTGTAATGATCTGTTTTCCTTTTAATTAAAATGCCGAATAACCGCTAAACTTTAAATTTTATATTGTATTTTATTAGTTTTTAAACACCGAATATTTTAGACCGTAGAATTAATTTTATCATGTATAAATATATTTTTAAATTGGATTTATATAAAAATAAAATAATAAAAATACGTGTGGCACTCGGGGACTGCCGCGGTAAAGCTATTGCATAGCATTTTTAACAACTTATGCAATTATAATTAATTATTTATTTTATTTTTTCTGATATCAGATAACTGCGCTCTATCGGAAAACGTGGAAATTATTCCGAATCATTTGCGGCTGCGGAAACAAATGATTCGGAATAATTTAAACGTCTTCCGATAGAGCGCCGCACACGAATTTTTTATTCGATAAAGCAAAATAACGGATTATTCGAAAAAATTCGTAGATAAAAAGATAGATAATTACATTATCTTTAAAATGGTGCAGGTTTCATAATAATACGCCAGATAGTATTTGCGTAGTAGTCGTTTTTGTCTTCGGTTAGACCTAATTTCACAAAATAATTACACTATGTAATATAAACAAAATCTAAAATATTCAAAGCTAAGAATATTAGGAAAATGTTCTTGTTTAACAGATATTTTTTTCGAATCGTAAGCAGTACTCGTTTAGACGTAATTATCAGTTTAAAATCATTAATATTCGTTAAGAAATTTCTTCATTCGGTGGCCGCGCTGGCCTCCTAGGCCCGCGATAAAAGCTATGCAATAGCTTAATTATAATATCGAGAGGTGTACGTTGTCACTTTATCATGATGACGATTACGGCGAAACAAAAATAGCTCTTAATACTGTATTCTCTGAATGTCTGTTTGTCTGACTCCATAGATAAATGCGATGTGATAGTGAAAGTCCAAATACCGAAATATATATGCTAGATTGCAAATTCCTTTGTTTGACGTACAAAGTGCGTTGCGCGGGTGCACTCGCGATGCAATTGCAATTCCTGTACGCGCGCGTTGCTTCCTTGGAGGAAATATGAATGGTGGCGCTGGCAAGAGTGTCCAGCGTCTATGGGAGCTAATGGGGCCTGTTGCAGTTTGGCCACGAAAACTCATGTGTTCAGGATCGGCCATAATCACGGGTCAACACCCATCCGACGGCCTCCACGCAGAAGGGAGAGCTAGGGTAGGACGCTGGCCTGCGGTCCAGTCTCCCCTAGGAGTCAACATTCGGGCGCTCCTGGGCTGTTTGCGCACCGTGCAGCATATGGCAACTGCTCTTGAAACGATAATTCGGCCACCTAATCCCGGGTGAATAAGCCGGGCAAAGGATGCAGCGGTCCGCGATAAATTCGGTAGACACCGTATCACTGCTTCATAAGGGAGAGGACCGCGCAAGCGACCTCGACCCTGTAACCAGTCAGAAGGCAGAAGGTATCCTGAAGGTTAATTCCAGACGGAGATATCCTTCCAAACTAGTAGTCAGAGGCCAGGCTGCCCGCTGGGTTTCTTTCCCGGTGCCTTGCCGTAAGGCGTTTGCCTCTGACGGGTAGGTGTCGTAAATAGAGAGTGGATTGTTTTTCGTCCCAAGTCTTCTGCGCTCACCTCACGGTAGAGAGAATGATCTTATATCGTTAAACTTCCTGAGGTGACGGGTTCGCCGGTATAGTTGACAGCTCTAGTTATCCAGCGTCTGCGGGGAAAAGCGGCGAAGGGTGCGCAGATATGATGACGTATATGTTTGTTCTACGGATTGCATACATGCATTTGTTATCTACATCTTATATGCCGCTACATAATATTTTTTAGTTTAAAACAACTAATACAGTAAAAAAAAAGCTAAGTGAAAATCAATACTTGTGCGCATTTTTTTACTTGCAATGTCGTGTTGCTGAAAACAGTAACATATGTATTTTTGTTTATTTTCAATACAGTGAATCATACTACGATCAGTGCTTCATTTGAGTACATTTTCAGTGAATATCATATCAGTGTTTTATAAGAATCAGATTTAAAAATATGTGTATTGATAGCTATTCCTGTTCATGTGTTCGTTGGCCATAAAATTTGTTATATCAAGAGGTTCGTTCGTTCCCCGAAACGGTCCAAGTGATGCGGCGGAATAACGGACGTAATGGAGCGCGGTGGGTTAGCTCGGCAGGCACGGTCTACCCCATAAAGCGTTGCGATCGACGATTTGCGCGAAATTCGAGCCGATATCTCGTTTGAGAAGAACGCCTCCAGCCGCCAGTTACTCGACGGTTATGGCCCAATGTCTCCTTAAAAACTTTTCAAATAAGAACTGGCGCAGAAGTTTTGATCCTCTGCGCCGTTTCAGCATATCGCCTAGAGCACTACCGTCGAGAATATCTGGTAGCATCTACCTCTCAAGTTTCATTAGTTTAATTATATTAGATCACAGAAAATACACCGTTAGATTTAAAATAAGTTTGACATTATAAATAGGATAACAGCGAAATTTACTGTGTGAAGTTTTTAGCGCCCGATGGTTTGGCGATGTTGCAACCGCCGCGCGCGCCGTGGTCTAGGGTAGACTAAACTGCTGTCTACTATGACAAGGAGTAATAAATAATTGAGAAGTAATTAATAATTGAGAAGTAATAAATAATTGAGTAATAATTCAAAGGTCATAAAGGTTGAAAAAGGAAAATCGTTTTTTTTTGTTTCATATTCTAAAAACTTATATCTCTCGATCCTGTAGAGAATCTAATTACTTAGACAGAATTGTTTTCAAATAACATGTAATGACGATGCATAATTCTTAGTACAAGAATCAAATTTACGTTCACACGGTAAAGTGACAATTTATGATTCATAGTATAGTAGATCAAATTTATATTCTTACGGTAAAAATTATAATAATTAGGCGGTTTATTCGCTTAATCAAAATGGCGAGCTTATTGCCTAAAAGCAATATTTTACAGCTAACCTTAACCTAGTGGAAGAACATGTTATGCGGAAAAATAAGATAAACCAATAAATTAAATTTATTGGTTTGTCTTATTCCAATTCAAACCTTTAAATTCAGCAAAAAACAATACATTTAAGAAGAAAACAAACAATAAAACTATAATAACGCAGGGGACGTAAAAGGGAGTGAAAAATAGAGAAAAATAGGGAAAAGTTTATGAGCGTAGGTTCAAGTGTTCTTTGAGCCTGCGTTTGAAGCAAAACAAACTCAGTGCATCCTTATACGTGCAGGTAAAGCAGATACGGGCTCCACGAACGGAGAAGGAGTTCGAGAAAGAAATCACTACTGTGACCAGGGATCGAGATCAGACCAGGGATCCAGTAGGATGTCTTGAATTGCACTGCATTGTTTCTGGGTGGGCCTGCTATCGTCCAATTGATACGATATCGCCAGGTACAAATGTTACATTTGACGGTTACCATAACGCTCCTGTCAACTGTGTTGCAAACCAGAAGGGAAATAGAGTAAATCGAGGAAGACTAAAAAATTTTATACAGCAGAACCGGAGAATATCACTTTGTCAAAGTGCTGCTTGCAGTCACCCGAAGGCAAGCTGCAAAGAATCTGGCAAACATGTCTTCGTTCATCGGAAAACAAAGTTGAACTATGAACTTCCTAGCCGACGGACTCCAGCAGATTCAACCTGTTAAAACTATTGTCGTAATTGAAAAGGAAGAAGTTTTGAGTAACGGCATCGCAGACATGTCTTCTATGAAGTCGAAGCAAGCAGAAGCTGATTTCAGGCTCCTCCTTCATATTTTCCACACTCTGCAGGAACGTCACACAAACATTTTAATTAGAGCTCTGAATACAGATATGGTTGTTATTGCATTTCCATGTACGCTGAGCTCAAAACAATTAGGTTAAAAGAATGTTGGATGTCGTTTATTGTTATAAAAGCCTCACGTGTTATTGCTACTCACCAAATTGTAAACACATTTGGTCCAGACAGATGCAGCGGCATGCCGTTCTTCCATGCATTTACAGGCTGCGATACTGTATCGGGATTCAGTAAAGAAGTCGTTTTGGAAAACATGAAAGTCCTTCCTTGGTATCACCAAAGCATTTCAAGAATTGTCACGGCCTTTATAGTAATTGGTAATTGAAACCCATCATTTGGATCTTTTAGCTAGATTTCACATCGTGGCTTACGATTAAACAAGCGACATGTAAGATATAGACGGAGCAAAAAAGGCGTTTTTCTTCAATGGATTGGCTATCGGTAGACTACCTCCAACATTCCGTGCTCTTCTTCAGCATACTAAACAAGCATGTTTGCAAGCAGGATTGATGTGGGGGAAGAGTTGTAAAGCAAATCTCGGATATCCCAAATTCGAGGATTAAGGATGGAAGAAAGGAGGTAGGGTTTGTTCCCATTTGAAGTATTATAAAAGAAACATCAGCATCCGTAAAGGAGTTGACGAAGTTTGCTGCCACAGTTGCATTACAGTTTACAGATGTCTGCAGAAAATCAGGGCTTTCCTGTACTGGCCTTTGTATATGTGGGGAAGATGCCTGCAATATGGGTTAATACGCTTATTTGCTGTATACGCGGTGGGGTGTAAATCAGGAACCAACCCTCTTACGACAATGTAGCAGGTTTTATTCGGTAGGTAATTGTATTAGCTCCAATACGATTTTATGCTATTTTAACTTAGCTCCTATTAGTTTCCTATAAATCAAGGACAAAAAAAACTTGTTTTTTTTGTTTGTGAAATGATTATGTTTATATTTTGAAATTTGTAGGTCCTATAACTGTACAAACATTCCACAGTTTTCTCGTAGCATTAGCCATTTTATTAAAAAAAAATAAAAACCAAGGTGAGGGACACAAAAGAGGGGTGTCTTACGGCATCTTACTGTGGGGACAAGCTGCAAGTATTCCCTCAATCTTTATTCTACAAAACGGGCCGTTAGAGCCATATACAACTTGCGCAGACGTGAATCCCTAAGAGAAATATTTAAAGAAATTAACATTCTTACTGTACCTAGTCAATACATTTTGAAAACATTATGCATGCACAAACATTATATCTCATTATTCAAAAAACTGTGACAATCACAAATACAAAACTAGAAATAAAAATAAATATATAATGACAAAATTTAGACTAAGTAAGCTAAGCAAGTGTTACATGGAAAACTGTATATGGTTTTGTAATAAAATTCCAGAAGACATACAGGGTCTATCAGACATTCAGTTTAGAAGTAAAATTAAAGAGATTCTATGTAAGAAGGCTTACTACAAAGTAGTAGATTTTATAAATGATATTGTTTTTTTTTTGAATGATTATAAAATCGAGATTTTAATATTCTTTTCTTATTTTATTGAAAATTGTTAACTATGTAGGTATATTGTTTGTTTATCCTCTTTATGACGATTGTTATTAATTATGACTATTTTAAATTTTATGACTATTTTAAATTCTAACTGTAACTATATTTTAAATTGTTTTAAAATATTTCTGTTGTTAAATATTACATTATATCGTGATTATATAATGTACCTATCCAGTATCTATAAAGTATTTGAAATGTAAGCTAAATGACAAATTATCTATAATATAAACCATAAATTGTATCTCATATTTTGACGTCACAAAGCAATTTTTAAAAAAATTCTATTGTGAATAAAAACATTTTGATTTTGATTTTGGGCGGATGGGGTGGCGGGGGTGGGGGGCGGACAATAATCTCTGAATGTGTTCCTACTTCTGCATTGAAGCATATATATGAAAGGTACATGCGTGCCAAGTTTCATGCTTTCTGCCGGATGGGACCGTATTTTCAGTTAAGCTGGACAAACATATAATGATTAAAATAATCTTTTAACATTACCGAACTACCAACCATTAAGGAGGTTGTCGCGAGGGTTTCCGTCATTCAGAATGAAACTCGCGATCGATGTTTGAATTGCAGTAGTCGTTTATTTCGCTCAAAATGCAGAGTACAAATTGATTAATCTCTTACATACTTTCGCCTATATATATTATTCGTCGTGACCACGGTCGCCTCGTCTCCCTCTCGCCTCGCGCCGTCTCCTTCACTCGCGGTCGGGCGCTAGATATACCCCGGCCCGGGGAGCGACACACTAGTCGCCTGCCGTCTGCCCCTGTGTGTGTACGTTTCTCGGGCGGCGCTTGAGCTTCGGTTGTGTCATGTTTCGCACATTTAGTTTCGCACGTTTATCACTTCTGGACGCCACCGGTCGTTACCCTCCCCCGACCTACTTCGAGTAGCCACCGGATGAAAGGCTCTGGATTGGAAAGTCGCCAGAAGTGATTCGTGTTTGCGCGGTAGTTTCTTCGTGTTTTTTAGTCTATGCTGCGTCTCGACGCCCTCAGTTGTTACCTTCCCCTTCGCCACCAGTCTTCGGGCTGCCGTGGTATAAGATGAAAAGCTCTCTGCTGAGAAGTCGCTGCGATGTGGTTTTCGTTTGTTTTCTTTGTGACGTTTGCGTTCGAAACACGGCGGATAGATTCGTGACGGTTTGTACTGTTCTCTTCCATTGATTTCGATGTTTGCTTTAGCTTCTCGTTGACGGCTTGTTTGTGATGTTAAAATAAACGCCTCGTTGGAGGCACTTAAGATGTGTTTGATTATTGGGCGTTCGGGGTAGGTATTCCTAGTGATGGCATTGCACATCGCCATCTCCTTATTCCCGGTCTTGCCATCGCACCTCGGCGATACCATTTCCTGCCGCTTTCGGGTGGAGTCTTCTTCCTAACCTTTCCTTTTATAGTACTTTGAGTAGGTGGGTTTTGTGTATGTTTGTTGCTCCGCTACAAGGTGATAGTGAACGCGCAAAATTTTTTTTTCGAGATGAAGACGAAAATTTTATATGGTACATTTTAACACCCCTCCCCCCTACCCACCGAGATGATTTAGAACAGTTCCAGATTGAAGTCTGTCTGTTTGTGTTTGTGTGTGTATCCCTTCACGATATCGCCCAAATTATTTTTCCGATTGAGCTGAAATTTGGCATGCAGACATCATTTGGTCATGGCAAGAGTTAAAAAAAGGGGTAGTGTGACTGCTGCATAAATGGTTTTTTGACCGCATTACCAGCATAGACGTCATGGACGTGCCCATCTGATCATGTGATTACAACCTGGGTACGTAATTTTGAAGAAACTAGTTCAGCATAGAAAAAGAAGCCTCCAGGTGGCGTTCGAGTGGGAAGTAACCCGGAGAACATTGCAGCTGTTCGAGTTTCTGTGAAAAGTCGCCCTAGCCGCTCCGTTCGACAACATGAGTCTGCGCTAGAGATTGAGCGACGAAGCGTATAAATAATACTATACGAATTTATAATTGTATTTATATATTTTATAAAATTATAAATATGTTTATACCATATATCATTTATTATTTATTGATATCGTATTTACGTATATGTGTATTTGCCATATTGTATTACCTACAATGTATTATTCGTACAAATTTAGTGTTTGGATTTGTATTATAATGTTATTTATTTATAATTATATATTATTCAATCTTAAAATAATAATTTAAAAAAAAATAATTAAGTACATTGATTTATTATAAAAATAAAAAGTTTTTTCAAGTTAATTAGGCTAATTGTTACATAAGTTTTATTACTTATTTTAATTACTCTGACCCGCCTAGATACGGGACAGTTTAGTCCTAGTTAGGTGGGCAATGAGCATTAGCTGCATTTCGGTGTTCAATTTTTCCGAGTTACTTATAACATTGATAACAATGGGGCTAAATGTACAAAAATAAAATGAATAATGTATTAAACCATAAAAAAAAAAAAATTAATGATAATGAAAACATAATGCACGAATTAATAAAAACATAAATGGTATACTGTATACATGTATTTTAATCGACTTTAAAAAAAGGGGGTTATCAATTCGGTTGTATTTTACAAAATGTTTGTTACCCTAGAACTCCGTTATTTATGACATTTCGAAAAATATTTTTTATTTGGTAGGATATACTTCCAGATTGCTCCCATTATTATCAAAATCCTGTGTTTATGATGGAATCCATGAGGAATTTAGGGAACTCTTCAAATATTATCATATGAAGATAAAAATTTACATATTGCTTTAGTTCCGAGTACAATGCGTTTTTTATGGTAAGCATGACCTGATTTTACACACAGAGTTGGCTCCCGAGGAGGGAATTCTCAACTGGTCAACAGCACAGATACGAAGTTTTGTATACGTATTCAGTTATGTTAGCTCGTTTTAAGTTTCACCAAGACATGACTGCGGCAGCCAGGATTGGCGTCCAACGAGTGAACTCCTCAATGGTTATTTTATTTTATGTTATTTTATTTTATTTGGTTAACAAACAACGTTTATACATAACAAATACAAAATATAACAATAAAACTATGACTAATTATATGTTAACACTATCTATCTATAATATGTACAGTACATATCCCCGTTGTTATACCTTATTTGAGTATACATTTTTAGCAGTGATTTAATATTATAGAAAAAGAAAAAGAACAAAAAACAAATGAAACGAAAGTGACATTTTACATTGAGATTATAAACAATATTAATTATTTTGTACCAAAGATATATTTTAAAAAACAAAAAATTACAAAAAAGCTATTCATGGAAACTGTTCAAGCGATTAATAGTCATTATATGAAATACTGGGGAAAAAGGACTCATAAGATTTTTTAATGGTTTCCTTAAAGTGACTTTTAACTGATGAAAAACCCGAACCTATCGTTATACGTTGTAATAGCTCTGTTTATTAGGGAATGCTTCGTGTAATTAGAGTTATATCTCTTTATATAAAACAGATTCGGGTTCCGAGTAATGCGAGGAGGAGCGAGAATGTATATCTTTTCGACCAGATAAGCACTGTCAAAAATATTATTTATTACGTTGTAGAGAAACATCACATCACAAGTTGTACGCTTATCTTCAAGACTATCGAGTTTAAAAAGAGCTAATCTGTCCTTGTACGATTCAGCAGATTTATTTTCCCTAAAGCATAAGTGCCTTAAGAATTTTTTTTGAATACGCTCAATTCGTTGCTTGTACAAATTGTGTTGGGGGTATCAAATACAAGATGCAAATTCAAGTATACTACGGACATAGGCTTCGTATATTACTAACAAGGTGGATATATCGGAAAAGGGCTTGCACGCCCGTAGTAGAAAACCTAGCGATTTGTATGCTCTGGTGACAATACTTTCAATGTGCTGGTCGAATTTTATTTTGGAATCGAGTAAAACCCCCAAATCTCGGACAATGTTAGTCTCCTTAATGTTATCTCAACCAATTTTATAATTGTATAATATTTTATTTCTGTTTCTCGCAAACGTGATTCGATGGCACTTCTTGATTTTTCTTGACAACATTGTTAACAACATTGACACGAAATTATGTATGCGTATTCAATTATGACAGCCCGTTCTATGTTTCACTATGACATGTTGAAATTTTCACCATGCCTAAAAGTTTTGGAGTCGGTTTTTTAACATTAAAATGTTGTTTGTACAAAATTGTCCATAAAATATATTTTCTTGTGTTCATTCGGGAAAATTACGTTACTTCGAAAATTCGCTTTTCCCCAAACAACACTGTCTCTGCTATCATTAAGTATGATGGTTGACAAGACAATGAGTTAAAATTAGTGAGGAGACTTTACTGTTTGTATCAGCCATATTAGTAATTATCTAGCACACACATTTTAATAATAAAATACTCATTAGCAATGGACGACGCTGCATTACTTCTCGTACAGGCATTATTAATTTCCTGAGACGTTTGATCCGATTAGTACAAACAAGACATCGGGCTTAATCTCATGATATTATACTTGTACCACGGCGAGAAACAGCGAAACTCGAGACGAAAATCAATTTGCTAACACTAAGGGGCTTTGCAGCAAAGATAATGAACGAGAATAATGTAAATTCAACCCTCCGTAATTTATATATGTAAGTGATAATGTTATACGTCTATATTATTAGGCATTACATAAAATACAATATCTTACAATCTATACTAATATTATAAAAAAGTAAAGTCTGTAAGATTGTATGTAGGAGGTAATCTTCGAAACTACTCATCCGATTTCAAAACTCCTTACACTAGTGGAAAGCTAAATTATCGCCGAGTGCTATAAGCTATGTTTTTTGTAATGAACATTAGTTTTCAATAAGAAATCTGGATATTTGTAAATCAAGTCGGAGAAAAATAAGCTGGTCAATTGCTTTATCTGCGTGCGCTAACGAAGCGGTTTCATGTTTGTAAAAATAATGTATGATAAAAACATCGGGCTTAAAAAGATGTACCTATAAAAATAATCAGCGACGGCAAATATCCAACTTTTATATTTATGCTACAATAACTGATTATATGTCTTAGGAAAAGACTTAGGCAACGTTTAGTTGAAAATATTAGCAATAAAAATGAATCCTTATCAAACTAAATTATTTGAACATCACAATTGGTAAATGGAGACAAAATTAGCCATATGCCGTAAGTTTTCAGGTGGTATAGTTTAAGATATATCATGGAAATTAGTAACGCGTGCAAGCACCTCGAAATATCTAGGCAGCGCGGCTGCGGCTGGCCCAGCAAGGTCAGCGTCCAGCGGAAGGCAGCGGGTGGCGAGGGATAAGACACGTACCTACGTCTAAAAGATAGGTAGCATGCATCTGCAAATAAACGGTACCCTACTTTAACTAACAACTCCATTAGAAACTCTACGCGAAGCGAAGCCGCGGGTAACAGCAAGTCAACCTATAAACGTGTTAGGTAGGTGAAATTGTTAGGCAACATAATATATTGTACATTTACTACGTATTTGATTACAAATTGTGCAACACACCTATTTAACACACATATTATGCAAACTTAAACCACTGGTTACATAGCGTATTAGATTGCTCAGTGCCGTAATACGATTTGGCAGGTTGAATTTTATAGCACACATAGTTTCAACAATTGATTAATATTCTCTTACCTTCAATATGCCAGTGCAGTAATAGTATGGCAGTGCACTTTAGATAGCGTTCTAAATAAACCTCTACAGTACCCTATCTCAAAATAAAATAATAATATAATAACAGACGAATTTTTAAATCGTAGCTCTTATAGTTTATTATTATTTACATAAGGATGTCAATTTTTTATTTGGTTTACAAGGTGCAAGTGGTATAAGTAATAATTACTCACTTTAACGTTCAGATAGACTAATAGATGCATATATGTAATGTAATCAGCCCTAAATGCGATAGATAACACTTATAATTAAATGTTATTATTATTTTTATAATAAATAAATATATATATATTTTTAATCTTTTTTTTGATATACACATATTTATATTTACCTTATTTAAGTACTTAATATATAAGTATTTTTACTAATTATTATATATTATTAGTTATTATTATAAATGATTATTTATTATTACTATTACATATTATTATTTGTTATTATAAATTATTATTTAGTGTTACTTGTTTATAGTTGTAGTATTATTTTGGTGTAGTGTGAATTACATTTAAACCTAATTAATGCAGATTTTTTATTGTTATTTTGGAAGTTATGTAGTTTATAATCATTTTTATTGGTGTTCTCCTTAGAACAGGCTCTGCCTAGTTAGGAGCAACACAATCTATATTAAGTGCTAACGGTGTATTTTTTTTTGGACTAATAAATAAATAAATAAATAAAATCTTTGGTTAATTTATTGTGTATATAAATAATCAACCTTTACAAATTTTTATTAATTATCAATGTTATTATAAATGGTCATATAAATTACTATTAGTTTCATCTGGCAATGCTATCAGCGCCACCTGCATGTCATCGGTGTAGAAGAGTTGCCAAAACATACTATGACATTGAGCAATCTGACACGATATATAATCAATGATATTATGCAAACTTAAACTAAGACTCGTAAAGTTGATAATATCCAAAAGAGCTTAACCAAAGTTAATTATTAGTACTTGTAGCAAACACTGCATTTTAAAGAGTTAAAGTAAAAGGAGAGGATTGGGAAAGGGATAAAGTAACTTCATTGAGACAGGTAATGTTTTTCCATATCATTTTGAAACTGAAGTGCGTTTCATAAGTGAGCTGCATGAACTGTAAAAAATATGTGAAAAACAAAGTTCTATTATATAGAATCGAAGACTAAGTCGCTATTAGCGAAAAATCCATCGTGGCCTCGTTTCGTTAATAGATAACGACATACATAGAACATTTTGAGGAACTAGCCATTAAATTTCAAAACCAAAAGACGTTCCCTGGCTTCGCTATGTGAACCAAACCGTCTACATCCTGAAGGGTAATATACAAAGGCTGGAAGAATTCCTGGGTCATTTAACTTCATACACCCAAAAATTAGATTTACCTATGAAGAAAAAATGGACGGCTCCCTGGCGTTTTTGGATATCAAAGTGACGAGAAGAAGAGACAATGCTCTCGGACATACAGTATATCGAAAAACTAAACATACGAAAAGATATTTGCATGCCAGCTCACACCATCACCCCTACCATCTACGATCAGTGCAAGCGTCGCTCGTGAATCGAGCACGCGATCTATGCGACACTGAGCATTTCCCGTAGGAGATGAAAAATGTCAATGATGTCCTTGGGAAAAACGGTTGTGGAAAAATTACGAGACATTCACATCACCCAATACAGATGAAACCGAGTAGATCACGCGCATTTTTACCAGGGTGTAGCAGATCGAATAAGTAAGATGTTAAATGTATTTGAAAGTATTGATTTTTCTAATCTTCCATAGTTATTTATATTACAATCATTTCTTATTTTTTTAAATTTCAAATTTTGATTATTTACATTACTAAATACAATCATTGATATCAAAGATGGATTATAAAAATGTTTGTAACCCTTGCTTTCACCGCTGCTTCGCTCACTCGCCGTTCACACGCGCAGGATGATCACGTCAGATACCGGTTTCTATACTGCATTTTCACTAGTCAGCTATGCTCGCCTATATCGTCTGCATACCCTGTTCGTACTAATTTTATTGTTTTATATTTAATAATTCATTTATCACTCACAATGCTACTAACTAAATAAAATTAATCTCCGTGTTCCTTCCAACCCAATAGATTTAACCCTGCTCTTCATGTTCCTCATGCTGGTACCAACTATAGGCAAAATGCATTCTGTGGCGAACTAGTGACAATTGTAATTATTTGATTAAACGCTTTGACTTTGATCTATTCTGTACGAGTATTAACTCAGCTAGGCAGCAGCTGAAAAGTGAATTCTTTAGCATTAATTGTGGAATATTTTTTGATGTATTTTTAATCGTTAGCTTTATTTGAAAGGTCACGCATGTTTCTACAACGTTACCTAAACGTGAAAACCTTTAATTGGCTCTCTGTTATCCTACTCCTCTCTTTGTTAAATTATAATTAGCTGTTGGTTTTCCTAAAAATAAATAAATAAAATAAATAAATAAATATTTTAAAAAAATATATCGACTATTTCTATCGCGACATTGTTATTGATGTAATTTTATATTCTTTATAATTTTAATTTTACTGTTTTATAACCGACTCTTCGTTTTTATATGTTGACTATTTGCAGTATTTTAGCAGCTCCAATTATTTTTAAAAGATTTTAAATCTTCATTTTAAATTTAAATAGTAATTGTTTTTGCAACAAAAAAAAAGTCGATATTTAAAAATGAATTATACCACATAAGGTATAATACCAGTTATTCAATTTGACTATACCAAAGTAGGGATTCCTACCAACTGGCTTATTTGAAAAAATAAAATAAAAAAATAATAAAAGAAATTCGACATAAAAACGATCTTCAAACCGTCCCAAAAAATAGCTCAATCTCTGAGGCCTTTGAAAGACAGTACTGCAAACCATGTACTCAATGAGACCTTTCAATTGATCTGAAATACGATATATTTATGTTAATTTATTTACATTTGGAGATTTGAACATTTAGACAGTGATTCTAACGTTTAGAAGTCATAGAGAAATAAAGAAACGGAAAACATACATAGATGAACCCTGAACACATTACACAACTTTTTTGTTGGGCAGTCGAGTAAAAAGGTGATATTATCTCTTATATTATAAATATCTTTGTCATATTATGGTTTACCACCAAAGTGTTTTTCAACCACATGATTTTGGGGCCCCCTTGAATTGCCGCTAGGGCGTGGTTGAATATACAATGGATTATTACATTTTAAAAAAACTTTATGGAAAAGGCAGTAGTGCAGGGCACACCCACAGTCGCAACCGAAGCAAACGCAAGCGAAGCCGCAGGGAACATCGAACAAGAGAACTTAATAAGCGATGTCTTGGATAAGGACGCTCGAGCAAACTGCAATCGCTCGGGGGCATTTTACTAAAATTATTTCCGGCGAATTGCCGAAAGTTTCTCCTGTTTCTCCGAGACGGGCGGCGGAAATTGCGAGTTGCTTCGGAGCCGCTTCAACCGGAAATGGCCCCGCGATAAAATCGCCGCTTTGTTCGCGGCGAGATAAGCGCCGATATCGGTAACGTTGTCGCTTAATTGCTCGTTGTCTTTTGTGTGCTCGTCGCCTCGTGGGGGCTGGGTTTAAATCGTTGCGGTAGGCAAATATGTCTAGTTCTCTTCTTACGTGTTGGGTCAATCGATTGAATATTTCAATCGGCTAATCAATAACGATTGATTTAGTCACGATTGATTTAGTCGCGACTATCACTAATCACGATTGAAGTAATCGTGACTAAATCAATTAGTCGTTAATCGTCAATCGTCAATCGCGACTAACTTGCTCTTTAGATATTATACCACCCGAAAATTCATTCTCGTCGGTCGGTCGGTCGCGTTCGCGGTCGCATTCGCGGTTGAGTTCGCGGTCGCGTTTGCGGTCGCGTTTGCGGCCGACCGCAACGACCGACGAAAAAATGCAAAACTGAAGTTGACCGCTGTCGAGAATATCAATCGCAAACTATTAATCGTCTGATCTCTAACTATATATATTACTGACAATTGATTGGAACTAATCAATTGTTAGTCGCCGATTAATCGTTAGTCGTCAATGGCGAATAACGTATTAAGAGGCCTATTACAAAATAGCGTAGGTATTCTTTTAAAATGAGTTTAAAAAATGAACGCATTTTTTTTTGGATGTAACTATAAAAGATAGGATAAATAAATAAATAAATAAATAAATAACTATTCAACCCTGGGAGAAAACCGCGGCACTGAGCGCTCTTCTCTTGCGCAAGCAAATATATACACAATTTCTAATTGTTTTTTGCAGTGTTTTCTCCTTTCTAATGACAATAATTTATATTATGTCGTATTGCTAAAAGAGTGAACTTTAATATAGTATAAGTATTATATAAGAATCTTATTTTATTTCTGAGAAAATTAGAATGATACAGGAAGTTTTTTTTTAAATTTTGTGTAATTGTAAGTAATGTATACCTTGGATATGTGGTCAAAAAACGAAAAAATAAGGCCGCTATGGTCAACAAGAATACATGACGGACATAAAAAAAAATAGTATACGGTTTTCGTTGTAGTGATATTACTGTATTAAGGAGCTCAAAGTTTGCCTTCCGAGCGTTTTACGAATAACGACTTTCGGAAAATGGGCTGAATAAGTAAATAATATTCGTTATATCTAAAATTAAAGGCCGCTATGGTCAACATCAAGAAATGGTCCAGGTAATTCAGTAATTAAAGTTTGTAGAAATCTCTTCATTTCTTGGAATTAGAACGCCAAAAATCCACTTTTCTTGCCTTTCTGGAAAAAATATGTGATAGGGCTCTTAAATCGTCAATATTCAATCGTTAGTCGACTAAATTTTGCCCAACACTGTCTTCTTACTTATTATTGTTAACCGACTTCAATAAAAGGAGGTGGTATTTTTAAAAATGTTTGTTACCCCACAACTCCGTCATTTATTAACCGACTTGGAAATTTCTTTTCTATTTGAAAGGATATATTTCTATATTGGTCCATTTTTTATCAAAATCCTGTTCTGATGATGGGATCCACGAGGAAATGAGGGAAATCCTCAAATATTATCATATGAAGTTGAAAATGTACATGTTGCTTCAGTTCTGTTTACAATGCATTTTTTATGGTAAGAATGACCTGATTCTACACATTGAGATGTCAACCACAACGGGCGAACCCGTCACCGCAGGACGTTTTAACGATTCATCGTTCTATCGACCGTGCAGTGATCGTAGAAGACTTTGGACATAACAAATCCGACGTCTAGCTACGCCACAACCCGTTAGAAGCCAACGCCTTACCGCGAGCCAGGTATGTAACCTGGCGGGCGGCACTCCGGTCTCTCGATTGGTTCCGAGTTCGAGGTCGCTTGCGCGGTCCTCTCCCTTACGAAGGACTGAAACGGAGTATACCGAATCTATCGCGGACCAAGGCGTCCTTTGCCCGGCTGTTCACCCAGGCTCTGATGGCCAATGGTCATTTCAAGAGCAGTCGCCGTAAGGTAGGCAACCACCCCCGCTCTATAGGAAACAATACAGTTCTCAGACTCCCCCGACTGTTAGTCGGAGAGCACAATCGATTGGCTTGCGCCGCTCGGTGCGCAGACCGTCCACGAGCGCCAGAGGTTTGATTCCCAGGAGAGACTGGTTGACCCAGTGTCCTACCCAGGTTCGCACCCCGTGCGTGGAGGCCGTCGGATGGGTGTTGACCCGTGAGTGTGACCGACCCTGAACACATGGGTCATCGTGGCCACCTCATCATGGGCCCAAGACGGGGTTGGCTCCCGACGAGGGGACTCCTCAACGGTCAACAGCACAGACACGAAATTTTGTATACGCATTCAGTTATGATAGACCGTTCTAAGTTTTACCATGACGTGGATGATGCAGCTAGGGTTGGATCCTGATGAGGGGACTCCTCAACGGTCAACAGGCCAGACACGAAATTGTGTAAGTGCATTCAATTACGACAGCCCGTTCTAAGTTTCACCAAGACAGCTTTCAACGAGGGAACTCCTTAACTGTCAACATCACAAACACAAAATTTTGTATACGTAGGTATTCAATTATGATAGCCGGTTCTAAGTTTGTTACATGGCTGCTGCACTTATTAAAAAAAATTGAGTGGTTTTTTTTTGTAATAATATTTAATTTTAAAAAAATTATTTTCATTGCATTATTATTTAGGAAACATTCAACTGTTTTAAAACATTAGATATCAGATTTAAAGAGCAAACATGTTCGATTTTAGGTATTAAAAAAAATTTAACACATCCATATATCCTACTCTCCCAGCCCCACGGCTGGGAAGGCAAGGAAGGCGTCATAATAAGTAAATAAATTTAATGTGAACACAAGTTATATAAGAGTCTTCCGATGGGGTACTTCCGATGGGGTAATGTAACAGGTTTTATTTAAAGAACATTTAATTAACATAATAAAAAAAAAAGTTAGTTACGTTCAAAGTAGCAATACAGTTATCCAATCTGTGTTTCCATTGGTCAAAACATCTTTGAAACTCCTCGATTAAGATGACCTTTAGTGCCGCCTGCGAAGTTGCTTCCACCTCCTCCACATCTTTAAATCTCTTCCCTTTGAGGTCCCTTTTCATTCTCGGGAACAGAAAGAGGTCAGAGGGTGCCAGGTCGGGTAAGTAGGGTGCGTGGGGAATTCTTATATTATTTTTATACTTATTCTATTTCTTATTCCTACTCTTATTGCTATTATATAATTCTTATTCTTATATTAAATCAAATCGCGGTTCTTGCTGCTGCAAAAGTCTTCAGCCGTAAAGGATATCACCGGTGTATAGTCACAGAAAAGTGTTTTCTATCTTTCTATTTTGTGCGTCGTGCGGGCGTGAATTTTCAAATTATCAAGTGAAGTAACTTCTATCAAGCCTGAATTGCATCGTCACAATACTTAAAGAACTGACTCTATTTCAAGCATTTTACAATAAAATACTCTTATAAATAAATATTCTATAATAAAATATTTTAGAAATATACTACAATAAATTATAAAGCATTTTACAATAAAATATTCTTATAACTAACTATTCATATAACTATAATAATATTACAAAGAAGTAATATTTGTAAATTAGTATGTAAGGGGTTTTCTCCAAAACTACTTATCCGATTTCAAAAATTCTTTAAGCAATGGAAAGCTTCAAAATTGACGAGTGCTACAACTTATATTTTATTGTGATACATATTGGTTTTCAATAAGAAATGACGATATTTGTAAATTAAGTCGGAGAAGAATGAGCTGGTGAGTTGCTTTATCGGCGTGCGCTGAAGAAACGTTTTGATGTATGTTAAAACAATATATGATAAAAACATTGGCCTCAAAGAGGTCTATAAAAAAATCAACGACAGCACATATCGAACTTTTATATTTAAGCCACAAAAACTGCTTTTATGTCTCAAAAAAGTAAGAATAAATAAGTAGGCAGTGTTGCTTGATGACATAATCCTTTATCACGGGTGTTAAATAGATATAAAATTAGCCATTTACTGTAAGTGTTTAGGTGGTATAGTTATAGAGATATCATGAAATTAGTAACGCGTGGCGAGATACGAGATAGGTAGCGTGAATCTGAGGGGGGACGTCTTGCACGATATATATGTGAGGGACCACCCCTCACTAGACTCCAAATTGTTCGGTGTGAGTTACGAGTTATCTCCGTATTGAAAGGCGGTTTTGAATGAAGTAGAAGGTATTTATTGATTGAAAGTTTGATATTGCCAGTTATAACGCTTCCCGAACAGTTTACGTTGTCGCGAGTATATTGATGCGCGACTGCGGTTACGATGATATATGGATGAGGATTGTATGTGTGCGCCTAGTATCTTGTACTGGGCACAGCTCGAGTCTGTGAGATTGCAGACTGATCCTTCGTGACTGGGAAAGATAAGGAAAGGAAACCGAGGAGCCGGGCCCGTTGACCTAACTCGTGAGAGAGAGTGCCGGGTATGCCGTCGCAACCTTGGGGGAAGGTGATCACTCGGGGAATGATACTTTGGTTGCTTTTTCGCCGGTTTATATAGGCCGGTAAATGATGGAATCCGAAATATTCCGAGTAAAAGTATTGTTTCATCGTGCTGATTCATCGCTTCACGGGTTAAAATAATAGCTGAATTGTGTCAGTGTGTTTCACTGGAAATCGATTCATTTGTTGATCGCATGTAATGGACTTAATGGCCATTACATATCTAAAGAGGGCATGTCTAAAGAGGGCACGATATGTCTAAAGAGGGCAAATAAACGCCACCCTACTTAAATTAACAAATCGATTCGAAGCTTTAAGCGAAGTGAAGCTGCGTAAAGTTTCGAACCAAACAAAGGAAATCAGCTGCACAGCACATAATCGGTGAATAACCACAGAGAAGTATTTTCTATCTTTCCATTTTGTGCGCCGTCCGGGCACGAATTTCCAAATTCTCAAGTGAAGTAACTTCGATCGAGCCGCTCCCCTCGCCCAAGTTAAGTAGGCGTAGTTAAAAGGTATTTGGAATAAATATGCTCGGGTTTCGAGCAAACGGGACAGGGGCAGCGAAAATGAACATTCAAAGGGGTCCGATCGTCAAAGGCAATTTGCCCTGATTGAGATGTTGGGGAATGTTTGCTGTCTGTCGTTTGATCAGTAGACCGTACCGGAAATACCCAACACCCCTTACCCCCTACTCCGATTTTCTGTATCGAATCGTTGTTATTTCTTTGACGGATTTGTAATTAGGTAATGCCGACTTAGAAAATCAGTTCGCGTTTTACAATTTATAAATACTGTAGGCAGTGCCTTAGGCGCCGACAAACAAAACTGCTATCAATTGACGGACTTACTCTTCTGAGCTTTTATTTTATAAGATTAAAATGTACTAGGGAGATACATAGGCCTATCTTTTGATTGAATTACATATTTTGTTACAACAATCTTATCAATAACATTTTATGAAAACATTCATCTTAGTTTTTCCGCCGTTGTAACTCATTACATAATAGATTTAGAAGAAGATTTTATTTCTAAAACTTATAAAAATTATCATCCATAGTTTTGTCTGTGAACATTTTGGTCGTAAGATTAATCGTTAAGAAATTAATAACAAAAATTACCCAAAATAGCACTTTTTATTAAATTTCGAGGGTTGCGCGTCCATCACAATGTCTAAATCTTAGGGGCTCTCTAAAGATGCGATTCCACCAGTGTGCAGAACTGTGCGGCACTGCAATGTACATTGTGCGACACAAATGTTTATTCTGGTCGACTCACTAAAGCAAACAATAACAAATTGTGCGCGAACATTCTAGAAATGTTCGCGCACATCTGTATACTTTTGTGCGCGCACACATGCAGGCAGTGGACTCGCGTCGACGTGTACAAACCTGTTGTGCGCGAACTCAGTCTTGCTTCCGCTACCGGAGTGAAAACATTGATTTGTGCGCGTACATTGTTAATTAACCAAGCTAAATATGGATTGGACGAATGATAAAATTATTAATTTTATTCAAGCTATTGAAACTTATCCTGTATTATGGGATTCTAGTCACAGTGATTATAAAAATAAAAACAAAAAACACGACGCCACTCAAGAGTTGGCGCAAAGTTTCAATTGTGACTCGACTGAGGTAATGAGAAAATGGAAGATTATTTTGGCTCAATACCGAAGAGAAAAGAAGAAAATCGCGGACTCAAAATCTTCAGGTTCTGGGATTTTAGATATATATATAAGCCGAAATGGTTTGCTTATGCATATTTGAATTCCAGTAGCAAGATATCTTAAGGTGATTGCAAGCCTTATTGAAACAGGGACACATTTTCTGTAGTTGGTATCTTGCTTAGCAATAAAAGGACTAGTTACATTAACCAGCAACTCAAAATCTTCGCAAGATATACGTGTGAAGTTTTTAAATCCACTCAATGGATCTATTTTTATTTCTTCTAGAAATTTATTCGTTTCTTCATTCCGTCGCTGTAGTAACGGCCTCACCCAACATCGCGGTTTCTTCCTTCGTTTCTTTTTAAGGAGACTACATAGTAAAACACATGCTGCAGCACAAAGCACTACGTTTTCCTGCCCGTTCATATTAACTACTGAACTGTCTCGGCAGAAACTCTGCTCAGTGAACATGTTCGCGCACAAGTGTGCTGAACTGTGCGCTTACAAAAGTTACGCACAGCCTTACCAGTGGAGACGGAAGCCAAATGCGACACCAGCTTAGTACCTGCACTGTTGGAGTTTTGCACAAAATGTGTGCAAGCAAATGTGCTGCACACTATTTTGGTGGAATCGCACCTTTACGATCAAGCATGCCGCGTCGCAGGCTGGTAGGGGATCGTCAACCGCAGGAAATATGCAAATATTTTTAAAAAATACTTACCAAAAATGCCTAATTTTGTAGTTTATCATTAATTAGACGTAATTAATTGATGAATAACGTGACTTTCTGGTATAAACTACAAAATTAGGCATTTTTGGTAAATATTAAAAAAATATATATTTGCATACTTCCTGCGGTTGACGATCCCCTCCCAGCCCGCGACACGATGTTTGTCAAGCATGCTTGATCGTCTAGAGAGCCCCTTAGATTTATGTAATTTGCCGGCTTTGGAGGTAGTCATGAAGATAGTTAACACCCTTTGTTAAGCATCAATTTAGAGGTAGAAAGCAGTAGAGCTATTTCCAAACGAATAATTTAAAACAAAGGCGATCGGATTAACTTCGTGGCAGACCTGAATCTTTCACGAGTAAGTTGCGTTTGGCCGATTCTAGCATTGTTTACAATAGCGGAGATTGCAACTCTGCTGTAGAATCATTTTATGACAATAGTTATTTAGTAATGTATGAATATTTTCCTAGCATACGTAATTACCTTAGTCAGGGGTCGGCAACCTGCGGCTCTATTGATGTAAAGGTGCGGCTCTCCAGTTCCATACGCAAAAAATAATAATTTATTATCAAAACCCTTGAAAAATAGGAAAAATATTTTTAAGTACCTACATAATTCCTCAATAGCTTCTATTTTCATAATTGTTAATTACAAACCGCTACTCAACATGACCGTAATGAGATCAATTTGAATCCATAACCATGTTTATCCTTCAGATAATTGCATTCCATTTGCTGGATTTGGAAACCAAAGACTTGTGGAGTGGCAAGTTCTCAAAACTCAAAAACAAGTTGAAAGAGTTCAGAAATGCATGCACATCGCGCAGCACAAGTGGACAGTGGACAACAAAATACCGCGAGTTGAGGCCTTCATATTCGGCACATGGAATGTTTTCCAGAATGTTACAGTGAGGTGGAGAAATTGGCATATGGAGTGCTGACGATTTTTGGGTCGACATATTCGTGCGAGCAAGCGTTTGCATTATTTTAATAAAAAGTAAAGTTAGAAGTCAACTAACAAATAAAAACCTGGAGTCCTGTTTGATACTTAAAACAACAAATTATAAGCCAGATTTAATAAAATTTTAAAAGGCATGCAAAGCCAATGGTCCAATTAATGTAACTATCTACTATATTTGTGTTTTATATAAATAAAAATTATTTCGTATTTAAAGCCGTTTACTTTAAATAAAAAGTCTAATATATATTTTATTAATTTTTTTATTTTAAGTCCATAAAAAATACATTTGATTACAAAAACATTCTCTTAGCCTAATATTTCATAATTAATTAAACAGTTTTTTTAATTTACCTAACTCGGAAAGAGATTCAGAAATAATAGTTTGTGGTTTACCACCTCACTAGGAATAACCTGTATCGAGGTGGTACCAACAGAAATCGTATATTGCCTGCCGAAAGAGCATGATATACCCGCTCTTAGTTTTTCATTTTATTTTAATATTTTTTTTAAACTTTATATTGCAATGGTATTTACAATTAATAATTAATAATTACAAGGATGGGGGTAGTTACTTTATTCTAAAATTTAACAATTTTGAAGATACCAAATTAAACAGAAGGTATTTTTGTTCAAATATTCATAAATAAATATTCTTACATCTAATATAATATAATACATACATAGATACGATTATCGCATAAACTTTACATGAATTTATATTAAAAGTATATATAAATAAAAATTATTATAAAGAAGTACATACATATAATATGATAATTAAAAAATAAAAAATAGAAAAAATATTATTATGATAATACGAGTATATATTTACATATGCAAAAGTGCCTTGATAACTATTTATATATATATATATATATATATATATATATATATATATATATATATATATATATATATATATATATATATATATATATATATATATATATATATATATATATATATATATATATATATATATATATATATATATATATATATATATATATATATATATATATATATATATATATATATATATATATATATATATATATATATATATATATATATATATATATATATATATATATATATATATATATATATATATATATATATATATATATATATATATATATATATATATATATATATATATATATATATATATATATATATATATATATATATATATATATATATATATATATATATATATATATATTGAAATATTTGATAGTTTTGTGTATATATTCTTTTTAGAATTGATCAATAAGATGATTATAAAGTAAATAATTATAAAAGCCACTTACATCGTGACGAAGGATTCCCTTGATCGGATTCGGGAATGCTTTAGGTGTTAACGAGAATGATGAATGCCTCTCACTTGCGGAAAGAGGAGTAGGTTTAAGTTGGGCCCATTTTACAATAGTATATATATATATATATATATATATATATATATATATATATATATATATATATATATATATATATATATATATATATATATATATATATATATATATATATATATATATATATATATATATATATATATATATATATATATATATATATATATATATATATAAGGAGATAATATTGAAATGATTTTTTTGTGGCTTTTTAAAAACTGGGATATTTTGTAACTTGCAACTTTTGGCTTTTCCTTCTCATTAGGTTGCGGACCCGGTTCACGTCGGAAATTAAAAATATTATCTAAATAAAATAAAATTGTCATAAATAGTGGAAAGCAGTAAAGGATACATCTATTTATAGCTTTTTTCCAGCTTGTCGAGCGGAAAAGAAGCATTGCGTTGAAGTAGCGTTTGATGGTTTTGTACGGCAATTTGAGACAGACATGATATATAAATATTTAAAAAAATGGAGTATCTCCAAGCGACGAAAAAAATTGTTCCCACTGTGACATTTAATAGCAAAACTTTTAAAGGCGACATATACATTTCAAAAGCCCTTGCAGAGTATTTTAAAACGGTATACAGAAATACCGAGCCCCTGTTCAATTTAGATGCGCTCATTTGTGATACCGACAGTGTGATATAGTAATAGACACATGTTTGACACTCCACAGGTAACTCCGAATTAGGTAAATCGTGAATTTTCTAAAATGAGCTTCAAGAAATCCTTGGGACATTATAACATTCCACCTTTCCTGGTTAAGCACTGCGAGATGGCCTTACAAATACCTTTATCACATATATTCAATATTTGCCTAAAGTCACATTGATTTCCGCTCAAATGGCAGGTTACTCGTCCTACACCCGTTTATAAAATTGCCTTGATTATCGTTTATCTTCAAGCGAAACCACAAGCATCATATACGAGGATACAACTTTAAACTTGAGAAAACACGATTCCACGTGAATCCCAGGAAACTTGTCCTAACTAACAGGATTGTGGACCAGTGGAACAGTTTACCGCTGAAGTGGTTGAAGCGTGTATTCTCGACATATTCAAAAACGCACATCTTAAAAATAAATTGTAATTGTACTCAGTTTTATATTCAGACATATCAGTTTGTAAAAGTAATCATATTATTAATAAATTAAAAGCGTTCCTAAAAACGTAACTGAGAATTATTATCCGATCAGCGTTATGTGAACATTTGCAAAATTATTCAAGTCTATTATACATGAACCTGGCTGTAGGAAAGCCAACAAGGAACCAGAGAGAAAAGGTCAACATGCAAGATTTATTTTCATTGCCAGAGTACGCCACTGCCGCCCTGGCCCGGGGCCTGGGCGGTAGTGGCGGTTTGGGGCCTTGCTGAGTTAGCCACGAAGACCCATTCTGTTCAGGGTTGGTCATACTCACGGGTCAACACCTATCCGACGGCCTCCACACATGAAGTGCGAGCCTGGGTAGGACTCTGGCCCTATGGTTAGTTTCCCCTGGGAATCAACCTTCTGGCGCTCCTGGACGGTCTGCGCATCGTGCGGCATAAGCCAATCGATTGCGCACTCTGACTAAACAGTACTGCTTCCAGACTCGGGAGAGTCTGGAAGCAGTACTGTTTCCTATAGGGCGGGGGTGGTTGCGTACCTTACGGCAACTGCTCTTGAAACGACCATCGGCTACCCGATCCTGGGTGAACAGCCGGGCAAAGGATGCCGTGGTCCGCGATAGATTCGGTGTACACCGTTTCACCGCTTCGTAAGGGAGAGGATCGCGCAAGCGACCTCGAACTCGTAACCAATCGAGAGACTGAAGTAATCTGGTCACAATTGGAAGTAAGGGCGTGAGTGTAAGCCCGCTGGGTAACACTCCTAGCTATCTCGCGGTTAAGGCGTTGGCCTCTTACGGGTTTGTGGCGGAGCTAGACGGTGGACTGTTTTTGTCCTAAGTCTTCTGCGCTCACTCCAGGGAGATTAATCGTTAAAACTTCCTGAGGTGACGGGCCTGCCCGCTGTAGTCGACAACTCTAGTTGGCCCGGGGCCTCTAAGTAGATGTTGTATACTTGGACTTGGCCAAGGCATTTGACAGGGTTCACAGAGACATCCTGTTACAGAAGCGTTTTGACTTCTATTTCTTTGTACATCTCTGTATATCTTGACTTCTATTTCTCTGTCAAATTCTTCACAAGTTACTTCAAAAACAGGAGTCATTTAGTCAGTTTTAGTTCCTCCGAGACAGCCCTCTTTAAGGCTAATTCGGAATGCCGCACGGTGCTAATCTCTCTACAATTTTGTTTCTCATTTTCATTAATGATTTGCCTAAATTTGTAAAATGCAGTCACTGCTCTCTATTCGCTAATGACGTGTTTTTTTCCATCAAACAACAGATGCTTGAGAAGCAGAAAAAGCGCAGCAAGATATAGATGCACTTTTAAAGTGGGGTTCTGTCAATGACATGGAATTCAACACTAACAAGTACTCTGTTTTAATTGTCACTAAGAAGAAAACACCTTGCTTTTTCCCATACAAAATAAACCGTAAATTTTATAAAGGTCAACCGAGGTGAGGGATCTGGAAATGACATTTGATACGCAGTTGAATTTCCGTGCACACTTTATTGCACAATATTTGCAGTCGTGCTAGCAAAATGGTCGGTTTTGTTATTCGCATATGCAAACAGTTTAATAACATTCATGTAATGTTTTCACTATATAATTGTTTAGTTTGTAACATACTTGAATATAAGTCGGTCATCTGGCTTTAAAGGTAAAAACTAATACATTTAGATGATCGAGCGTATTACAAAAAACACAATATTTATCCATATTTAATTCCGTCCGATTTTGTGCATGGAATGGTAGGTTACAACGTTCTTGAAACGCGTATATTTCCGATATATTTCCCTAATATTGCATATAAATAATTCAAGTAATAATTTATTTACAAGAGATACTATGTAAGTTTGAATTGTACGTACCGGTAAATTATATAGCGAGGAGATTGCATCTACTGTTTAATATACGGTACTATCGTACAAATGTTTTTGTACACAGACCAGTTAGCAGGTTCATAGCTCTCCTTAATTCCTTACCCACTGAGATAGGTATCTTTTGTATATCCCATTGGCAGATAAGAGTCAACTCTTTGCTATCTCGTGTTTATCATAATCTTTGTTTTACTTAGTATTTTATTATGTCAGCATTATTTTACTTATTTAATTAAATAATCATAAACTTACATTCTAGTTTTAATATTCAATGGCCAATTGGATTCGTCTATAATGCCCCTGAATAATTTTTAAAATAAATAAATAAATAAATATTAGTATCATAGATTTTCATTTTAACTTAAAATTGCATGTGCATAAGAAACTCTGAAATGCAATAAAAAAATAATATATTTTAGTACGGGCATAAGGTATTTTTTCTGTGTATATTTTTTGCTACTTTTTCTCAAAATAAAGAATTATTATTATTTAAAATTATGGCGACCAACTTTTTCTATGCGATCTGTCGTCATAACGCTTTAAATATACATCAGAGCCCTCTGTCCAATGCATTCGAAACTACACTCGATATGAGAGAAATGAGGGTCTAATACAACGCAAGCAAATTCATCTCGTATTTCAATTCGCTAATAAAAAGGTTAAGTTATGTGATACTGTCGCAGCGTAACCGAAATCCCTTGGCGCGAATCCTGAGTCACACTCGTCTGTTTGTGCGTAGGCGACATTGCCATACCGAAACAAAGGGCGAATGCCGCCGAGAGTCGCGTCGCGCCCGCAAATTGAAATGGAAAAGTACAAAGCGCTCTAAATGATGATTCAACTTTTATTGAGAAAGAAATAACTCTTGTATTTTCCCGCGGGCGCGCGGCAGACTCCTTACTTTAATATAAAACCAATTTTATTGCGCCGGGGGAGCTTTTCCCTTTTCTTCGACTACGAGGGTAAGCCTATGTATGCTTTGATGGGCGTTCAGATCGATGTTTTAATCAACGAGGAATAACTGTATACGTTGTGTAATCAACAAGAGACGCAACGTTTTAGCAGGAACCACTTCACGATTATGTATGACTAGCTATTGCTATTGATTATATACGGTATTAGATTGCTCCACTCAATACTTTGGAGCTGTTATCTCCAACGGCCGAACCCGACCACTCAGGCTGTTTTTTATTTAATAAAATTATTTATTGAGTTAAAATTATGGGTACATTCAATATACAAAAGTCTTAACCTAACTAGGATGCCGCCTGTTCCAAGGTAGACAATTTATTTTAGTTATCCTAAGAAATCTATAATATTATATTTATATAAATAATCAAAATCATACTTAATGTAACAGAAATATCTTAATTACCTAATAAAAATTCGTAAGAAAATGTCATGAAAATTGTCAATATTATTTTATTTTAAAACATGATAAAAATATATATATATATATTTATATTATGTATTAAATAATATGTATTAATAAAATACAAAATAAATTCACAAAAATTAAAATAAAATTACGTTTAGAAATCATCAATTTATATTACTACATATACTATTATGTTTTTATTATAAAGATTATAGAGATTCAATTATTTGATAATGTTTTCAATATCTGCATATATACAATTTAAGAGGTAGGCACTCAAACTATTTTTAAATTTATATGATATTTTAATGTCTTTAATGTTAGGTGGTAGGCAATTATAAAATTTGGGGGCAAGATAAGAGAAACTGGATTGGCCAAAAGCGGATCTCCTGAGTGGTATTGCAAAATTTGTTTGTGTCGATCTTCTTGTTACACGAGATTGCTGGCTTTTTTTCTGTTCTCCTAACTTACTCTGGAATTTAGTGAGAGTTACCAGCACAAACATTTTTCTCACACTCAACACTCTATACTCTCGGAAAAGGTCATCGGAAGAATATGTTTGGGGTTTTTTATTGATCACCCTCAGTATAGCCTTTTGCGCTTTGTAAAGGGTGGCCAGAAGCGTTTTTGCCGCACAGCCCCAAGTTATCCCCAAGGTATAGATCGTTCTTTCAGCCGTGAGGTGATTACACAGAGACTGTGGACAACACAGTACATAGTTTAGCTACGAAGCACTGAAATGTGGCCCAGCGGGTAAACCTCACGCCCTTACTACCAGATTTGGCCACATTTGGCCAGATTTCCCCATCCCACGGTCTGAATACGGGTTCTAGGTCGCTTGCACGGTCTCTACCTAACGTGAGCGTTTATTCCGTTTGAATATTTTACGGACCGCCACGCCCTATACCCGTTATGGTCACTCAGGATCGGGTGGCCAATGGATCGATTCAAGGGTTGACGATGTCAGGTCGACAACTACCCTTCGCTGTCATAGGATACATACATCTCCAGACCCCATGGTTATTTGCCGGATGGACATTCAACACCTAGCAAACCGAATGGTGCACCAACTGTCCAGTTCCGCTCGAGGTACTCCCCCGAATCTGCGATCTTATAATCCCAACCGCCTCCGACTGCATGATTATAGCTGGCATTCAATCCATTCGCGCTGGAAAAAATGCAGGTGGAGCTGATAGGGCATTGACGGCGAAACTAATAGCAATTTATTTGGAGATCTAAAATAACATTGATAATGAATGGTTTTTTAAGAAGGACTGACTGATACTACGGTCTGGTCGTTTATAGCGGTGATGTTTGAAATTGCATTAACACAATTTATTTCACGCAAGATAAGATCGGCGTGCGTGGCCACCCAGGGGTTAAAGGGTTAAACTATCTATCTGCTATTTTGTACGGAGTTTTCAATAAGATTGTATTATATATGTGAACACATTTCTAACCAATATCCGAGGGACCAAGATCTTTGTCGCGGCCAGTAAAATGTTATCAACGTGCCAACTTGTGAGATATTTGAGTTGCGCCAACCTACCCCTGCGCCTACCAGCCCCGGTCTCCCTTAGCGGTTTACACTCACAATCGTACACCGTACCTCAGTTGGGATTTGTCAAGGGCGTTCGTTACGTAGTAGAAGGAGGCAACAACTTCGGTCCGAGATTATATTATTATTGACGTAGCTAATCTTGTTATGTTAATTCAGGCGATCGTTTACTTACTCCTAAAACTTTGACGCCTTAGTCTATGTCTATGTTGTGACTCAAGCTTATAATAATAATTTTAGTACCTACGTGATGAAATTTAGTAACACCGTTTTCCAATTCTTCATTAACATATTTTTGCAGAACCAGTCGTATATTCCGCGTATTACTGTCCTTTGTTGTTTCAATAATTCATCTTACATTGGCGGGGTTTTGAACTGCTTTGCATTGACCCCTAATTTATTACTACAATATTATTTTAAAATTATTTTTATTTATAAACCAGTTGATGGGAATTCCTACGATTGATAGAAGCAATATTTACAAAAATTACTACTACAATGTATATATATCCATATGTACTTACATTATAAGGTATATCAATATGAATAGAAACAAATAAAAAGTTACAAAATGCTTCACGGTTATTACAGTGTGTCCAACCTCGAAAACATGTATACCATGAACACCAAAAAGCACCTGCGTGGACACTCATTGAATTTGGATAAGGCTATTGCAGCATTGAACCACATGAAACACTTTTTGAAAAATCGTGTAGTGTACGCATGGAATGCTTTGCCAGAGGAAGTGGTAGTGCTGACTCCGTCAATAGTCAATAGAATAAACTGGACATTTTTCTAAGTTGCAAAACAGACATAGGTTTTAAAAGAAGTGTACGTGATAAACATAAATTAGCCTTACGCTGCTAACACTAACACTAGCATTATATACACATACAATAACAATAATAATAATAATAATAATGAAGGATGAAATTTAAAGTGCAGATTTTCTATGTCATAATCGACAAAATTTTCCGACATTTAAAATCAAAATTATTTAACAATTCCACAAATTATCTTATGTACAAAAGTACCTACTAACAAACAATCAAATTTTTTTAACAATTCCTGAAATTATCATATGGACAAAAGTACCTACTAATGATCAATCAAAATTATTTAACAATTCCACAAATTATCACATGGACAAAAGTATCTACTAATAATCAGTCAAAATTATTTAACAATTCCACAAATTACCATATGGACAAAAGTACCTACTAATAATCAATCAAAATTATTTAACAATTCAACAAATTATCAGTAATAAAAATTTACCAAAATAAAAAACTGACTCCATTCTTTTCAATAAGTGCAGCAGCCATGTCATGGTGAAACTTAGAACGGGCTATAAAAATTGAATGTTTATGAAACATTTCGTGTTTGTGCTGTTGACCGTTGAGGAGTTCCCTCGTTGGAAGCCAACCCTGGGTACCGCAGTCTTGTCTTCGTGAAACTTAGATCGGGCTGGCGTAATTGAACGCATATACACAATTTCGGGTCTGTGCTGTTGACCGTTGAGGAGTCTCCTCATCGGCAGCCAACCCTGGGTGCAGCAGCCATATCAGGATAAAACTTAGAACGGGCTATGAAAACTGAATGCGTATGAAAATTTTTGTGTGTGTGCTGTTGACCGTTGAGGAGTTCCCTCGTTGGAAGCCAACCCTCTATGTAGAATCATGCTTACCATAAAAAACGCAATTTCATCGGAACTGAGCCAACATGGAAATGTTCAACTTCATATGATAATATTTGAGGAGTTCCCTCATTTCCTCATGGCTCCCATCACCAGAACAGGATTTTGATAAAAATTGGACCAATTTGGAAGTATATCCTTTCAAATAAAAAAAGATTTTGCAAAAACGGTTCATAAATGACGGAGTTCTGAGGTAACAAACGTTTAAAAAAAATACAACCGAATTGATAACTTTGTCCTTTTTTGAAATCGGTTAATAATAATAGCCCATCGCCGTATATTGAGTTTAAATTCACTATTATATAATAGTCAATAATAGAAAGAATATAGATAGTCAAGAAAGTCAAAAGAACTGATATTTGATATTGTCATGCCAATCCCTAATGCCATAAATGGGGTATTTACTTAAATAAACTGTACTTTTTTTTAAATGAACCTCCCCATGGCCCTTTCTGCGTAATGGCAGTTTATTTTAAAATAGGTTAGATTGACGAAGAAAGCTGAACGAGGAACTGCTCAACAAACTTGAACGTTTGCAAAATGTATGCATACGATTCATCTTCGGTCTACGTAAGTATGATCACGTGTCCGACTATAGGGCACAGTTAAAGTGGTTGCCAATACGCCAAAGGAGAAATGTTCATATACTGGCTCTCCTATATCGTGTACTCACCCAATTAACAACATCCTATCTCCAGGAGCTTTTTGAACCACTAAGTTCCCACGGTCTCGTACTTCGGTCAGCCTCTGACAGTTTATTAAAAATTCCGAGTCATAATAGGGATTTCTATTCCTATTCTTTCTGTGTCCATGGTGCAAGACTCTGGAACGATCTCCCAGCAAATATACGAAACTCGCCTTCTTTACCATCGTTCAAGACTCACCTTAAGGATTACTACCTTTCTAAGAAGTAACCAGTTCTTCCCTTTCTCTCCTGTTCCTCTCCCAATTTCCTCTCCTCGGGCACGATTAGTCTTAAATTCTTCCACTTGTCTGTATGTTATGTAATAATCTTTATTTTCACTATGCGCGCATGTACCACTATGTTTAGGTTAGCTGTAAGACATTGCCATGTGGCAATAAGCTCGCCTTTTTTGTATACTTTTTTTAAGTGCAAATAAAGAGTTTATTATTATTATTAAAAAAGCTATTTCGAACCTTACTCAGTCGCACTTTGAGATTAGCAAGTCCTCTTTTATAAATATTCGATTATTAGAAGTAGTTAAGATATTTTTTGTTGTATACGTGATGTTTCGGTATAGATAAATGATGCTTTGGCGTATACGCGGTATACCTACATCTTCATATTATGCACGGTGTCACGCGAGAGGCAGTAACCATTCAGGGGGTTGGAGGTATCCTGATGGTTCGTTCCAGACGGATGTATCCTTCCAAAGTGGTAGTCAGGGGGCGAGGCTGCATGCTGTCTCTCTTTTCCGGTGCATCGCCGTAAGGCGTTGGCCTCTGACGGGCGAGTGGCGTAACTAGACAGTGGACTGTTTACGTTCCAAGTCTTCTACGCTCACCTCACGGGAGACAGAAGGATCTAATATCGTTAAAACTTCCTGAGGTGACGGGTTCGCCCGTTGCAGTTGACAACTCTAGTTGTAGTAATACTAAAGAAGCGATCGTAGTATATAAAATATACTATATACGTTATGTCCTACGCTATGCCCTATTTAAATGATGATCTATGCCTTAATAAAATTATGAATGGTATATTCGATTGCTCTGACCTGGCGGGAGAAATTAATATTAACACTCAATGAGAATCACTCGCCAATTTCGATTGCAACGTTTTAAAACGAATGCATCCAGATATGTACGCACACGCTGTCGAGATATTTATAGTACCCATTTAAATGATTTGACATTTTTATAGTTGCTTGAGCACTTATAAATACCCCGTAAATCAAATCCGAACCAATTTAAACAATTGATTATTTGTTTTAGCTATTATAGTGATTGTGATCGCGATTATTTTTTATTTATGACAATGACGAATATTATTTTATATTATTATTTTTTATGCAAAACTTTACACAATATTTTGGACATTCTAGATACCCAACCCTCACACTAATTCTCACGCAGACCCACATCACAACATAATCCTTAAGGACGTACTTCGAATACAAAAACTACAGAATAGCTACTTGTACCTTAGCATTACATTCTATAATCTACTCCCTACAAAATTTAAACAGCTGGAGGACATAAAGTAAAAAAAAATATATGTTTATAGTTTGACAATCTATTAGTGAATTTTTGACTACCTATGTATGTTCAGTAAAGAGTAGTATCGAGACTTACTACCTAACTTAATTATTTTGACACGTCCAAAAGCGGTTTTTAGTCGTCAATTGGATACGACGAAAATGTAATGTAATGTATATAAAAATATAAACATATATATTTTAATTATTATTGGTATTCTGTTATTATAATTGAAATATTTATTTACATTTTTTTTAAATCCGTCTTAGATTATTTATCGATTATTTTAAGAGATAGTTTCTGATTAGGGTAGATTTTTTATGATTGGTTTTTTGTGTAACTGGTTTAAAATATAAATGCTATTAGGCCTATTTTCTTATGCACAATTTAATTATGTATATACTCTAATTTACCAGAAATTAAATAACTAAATAAATAATCGTTAGTACCTAGTTGTCAGCGTAATCAACGTGTTGTCTGTAATTTTATTGAAATTCGTAATCGGTTTTTTATTTTACTATATTTTTTACTCTAATTATTTATTTTAATATTGTGAGATTTCCTTGATAAAAGAAAAGAATTTCAAAAGGTTCCTTGGATTTTTTACGCCATTTTGTGTTTGTAATTGCGTTAAACGGGCTTGAAAAAGTTGAAAGTTCCCACGCTGCCTGAGGCCGGACGCGGGATACATATTCCCAGAAAGGTCCTCATTAAATGGACAACTTTGCCCTTAAAGTATCTTTTTTTGGGGTCGAATGCCGCGATACATTTCGGTAAGACTTCCAGACCGGGATAAAAGAGACAGAGAAAGAAGAGAAAGTATGACGTCATACAATAAGTCACTTTCGAGTAGCTTCCGCTCTTATTAAAATATTTACAGTTAGAAGTTGTAGCACGTAGTATGTGTAAAGGCAAAATTTCACTGAGGCAACACTGAACGACATGAGGCACGACACTTGTTTTACAAAATTCAACAATGTCGCGTGCGGAATTCGTCTCCCCACATCGCATGCGCTTTGTCATCTATGCTTGTAGCATGCGTTTAAAATGATTCCATTCAGGAAACTTCAGTTTGGTGCATCATGTCTTTGCAAACAGACGCACCAGCGGCTTATTTGGTAATAGCTTTAAATCGTAAAAAAAGAAGGTCCTGACTTGATGAGGAGAACTATATGTTGGTGGTCAAGAAACTCAGCATAATTTATACAAGGACTAAGTTGTTGATGATGACTTTTTTTTTGAAATTATACACGAATGACTAAAGAAGATTTTTAAGTACTTGCTGGAGAAAGTCTCACCTACAAAATTCAACTTTCGTGAAGCAATACCGCCTCGTGTGAGGTTCTTAGTGACATTGGTGTATTTAGCTACTGGTGATAGATATCTAGCACTCATGTATTTCTTTCGGATATCTGAGTCAAGCATTTCTCGAATTATTCCAGAGGTATGCAGAGCTTTGAGCGACGTTCTATATGATTTTGTCAGGTTGAGTAAAATTATGAATAGATTATTACATTAAATAATTTATTACCATACAAATACTCTAAGTATATCTATACTAATATTATAAAGAGGTAAAATTTGTGACGTTGTAGGAAGTAATCCCTGGATCTACTCAACCGATTTTATTTGATTTTTACCAATAGAAAGCCACGTTATTTGTAAGTGTCATAGGCTATATATTAATCCGAAAAATGAAAAGACTTTTTCGTGGTAGTCGGATTTCCAAAGTAAGTCGGAAAAAACGGTCGAACGAAAACGTTTCTAACGAACGCTGCCTTAACGATGAGAGATATATGATTAAGTTCTAGAGAAAAGATGTAGAGCTGATAATGCCTACAAAAAAGTCAGCGACAGCATATGTCCGACTTTTATATTTAAGTAACAAAAAGTAGTATTTTATATAAAAAAAATAATTTAAATCGTTAGGTCATGTTTATTGGTCATATTATCAACAATTACGGATTATTATCAAAATAAGTAAATTTATCGCCTAAAGTGTTTAAAACAAAAGACTTTTCCCTTTTCCTGCGTATAATTTCACTTTTACTGGATAAATGGTTAAAGAGATAAGACACTCACAAATAAGACACTCACAAGAAGACACTCACAAATAACGGTAATATAGACAAATTGGCATGGAAATACATACATACATATGCAGTAAAAATATAACCCTTCTTTTGGCAGTCAGGAAATAAATCTTAGCTCTCAGTACTAACCAAACCACACTCATAATTTCATCATAAGTAAAAAGTTTTACCGCCCAACGAAGTGGGCACGGGTCAGCTAGTATCTAATATTACCGGATTTTACGTCGATTTGCCAGAGGTTTTAGTTATGTATCAGAAAGTACTGGAAAGGATAAAAGTTTTTCTGAGTGCTGGGATCTTTCCAAATATTGAGAAAACGCCGGTGCAGATGTCTCAGAGGATAGAACAGTGTAACTATAGCTGGTAATAGGAGGTGTACTCGAGGGTATACTAGTGTGAGTAGGCATAATCTCGGTACCAGAACATAGAACAGTTTCACAACTACTACATCCATAGTTATGAAGAGGTGTACTGGCAATATTAGATACAATCTCATCATCATATTTGCCCACAGCTGCTTTAAATAAAGTATTATTTATATGCGCTTTACCATTGTTCGTGCTCTAGCTCTTAAATTTCGTAGCTCATTAGCCACGTGTACTCCATATGTTGAGAAAACATCTCATTAATAAGCTTTTTAAAAAATACTATATGCCTCCTCTTTGCGTCCGAAGGAGATAAACCCTTCCGAGTCTTTTTAGTGACAATATATTTTCCACGTTCAATTCACTGCTATTCCGTTAGCGTGTATTCTTCACTTCATGTAGCTTTCGACTCGCTGACTTCCGCTTGAACTTACTGAGTGTCTCGGCCATCTAGTTCTTCTTCATGCAGTTATAAAATGCATTGTCATCGGAACTAAACCAACATGTAAATATTCAACCAAGATCCCATCATCAGAACAGGATTTTAATAAAAGTGAGACCAATCTGGAAGTATATTCTTTCAATTAAAAAAAAAAAAATCCAAATCGGTTCATAAATGACGGAGTTATGAGCAAAGATACATTGAAAAAAAATACAACCGAATTGATAATCTCCTCCTTTTTTGAAGTCGGTTAAAAAGGAGTGATTGTGATAGCGATTGCTTCGCGATAGCTTTCGTAATAGTGCCGACTGTCAGCAGTATTCGCAACAGTGCCGAAAGATCAGGTGCCAGCGACTTCATGCAGTAAAATGCATTTTCAATTATCTTGTAACTAAAAATGTTAGTATTTTCGCAGAATGTGTCGACTTGTTTCAAATAAAAAAAGAGACGTAATGCTGAGTTGGTGCCTCTCTCTCTCGGTAAATTTTATTATCTAGCTATTCACTTCCTTTGCACATAAGCTCGTTATTAGGCACACACTGTCAAGTGCAATAAACTGTATAACGATATAAAAAAATCGAAATTTAAATCTAAATAAAACAAAAGCTTTAAAACTAAAAAAAACAAATTCGAATCTTAGGAAAACAAAAGCTTTAAAATCTGAAAACAATCGACATATTATTTTAAAATTTTCTGTATTTTTTAATTCCAGTGTAAATAAATAACAAATATAATGGCCTCGACCTCGGATAATAAAGATTTTAAAACGAGTATCATGGAAGCTTTCAAGGTGTTTTCGAAGTTTGGCGACAGCAAAAACGACGGGTCATATATTACGCTGAGTAACGCCGATAAATGGATGAAGCAGGCCGGAGTTATCGACGGGAAAAAGATTACAACGACGGATACGGGTATCTGCTTCGGGAAGTTCAAGTAAGATTTTCGCTTATGCCGGCAGCGTTTGATGGGTTGACGTCTGTTTTGAAGATTAAGCTCGAGAACGTTTGCACAAGATACATTTCAATCTACGGTAGTATGCCTATATTGCGAAGTACCGAGCAAAATTGCAATGGCTTCGGATATGGGACCGCAGAAATTCGCACAATCTTTCACTGCTATACCTACACTATCCTACATCTCCATTCTACCTCAACGAGGTTTACACCGGGTTATTATAATCTCACACTTCGTTTAAGTCAGAATAATACTCTACGTATCTCCAGCTTTTAGAGCGCTAGCTCGCTTTCCACCTTTAAGCAATAATTTGATCAACATTTATTGCGGAATTTAAATATTATTAGTGTAGCTTTTAAATGAGATATTCCAACCAAAATTTTACAATATGATTTCAGCCTAACAAGGCAAGTATATACCAAATTTCAAGTCTAATATAATATTTCGAAATTTGGATGATTTCATTCTGGTGAATTGATTTCAACCACAATCCCAAATGATGCCTGCATACTAAATTCCAGCTCAATCGGATGAAGCGTTTGGGCGCTATCGTGGAGGAATACAAACACATAGGCAGACAGACACACATACAGACTTTAACCGCCCTACCTATGCGAACGCACGTGATACGTGCGCTATATCACCGCCCGTACGCAGCAAAACGTATCCCGTACGTTCAAGAAAAAAAACGAATCCTACAAAGCGTGGGTGTTAAATTGTTCCCACGACTCTAAATATAAAATAAATTAATAGTTTAAAATAAAACACTAAAAAGACGCTTTTATAAACGCACGTAAAAACCAAAAAAACCTTGAAACTTAATCGTGGTCAAAGTTCATTTCAAGACCTTTCTAACAAGTCCAAACACGGCTATGATAAGATATTCCATCATGGAATGCCAGTGCTTATCTTCCGGATTCATCATCAGACCTTGAAACCTAATCGTGGTCAAAGTTCATTCCAAGACTTTTCTAACAAGTCCAAACACAGCTATGATACGATGTTCCATCATGAAGTTCCAGTTCATATCTTCCGACTCCATCATCAGATCAGTTCGACAGTACCATATTATTGTATTGTCATCAGAACTACATACAGCTGCCAATTTTCATGACGCTACGATCCTTGGAAGATGGTTAAATTAATTACCTTAGATTCCATTACATAGTTACATACAGATCGACCTAATAAAAGCGTGTTAAAAATGGGTCATAAATGGGTTTATTGTGTAAAAAAGTTGTCTGTTATATTGTAAACAAGTATTGTTATTAAGAAGCCTATTGAAAAAATTAACGATTTTTTACACACTTTTTGAATAATAACCCAAAGGTAGGGCGGTTAATCTGAAAATGGTCTTAATCATCTTAGAGGGACCAGAAATGGATATTTCCGTCTCCACCTAGAAAAGATTTTTTAGTGCGTTCACAATACTTTCCCTCCTGGTCGGTTGGTGGGCCAGGAAAGTAAATTTATGTTTTTATTTATTTATTTAGTAACACATCTAGTAAACAATTAATGTCATATTTGTAAGTAAGCTGTTAGCAAGAAATCGATGCGACATTATTTTTAATGTTTGACACAGTCGCCTAACTAAGCCTAGGCCTGTTCTAAGGCAGACTTTTAATGACTAGATATTAAGTGTGCACTGTCAACTTAAACTATAGTTAGTACTTTTTTTAAATCGACAAATATGAAACTACAAATATTTACACATATACAAATATAGTTACTCATATACATATATGGATACAATATATATCCATATATGCAGCCATACACATACATATATGTACACGAAAATTATAATAAAACCAAAAGAAATGACGTTAAATATTGTGCAATGCCTTGAGAAGAAAGAGGAAATACATATGTTATTACAAGTTAATACATTAAAAATTATAAAAACACGACTGCCGTTACAGAAAGTAAACTATTGTATTTATAATTATTTTTATTAAGGTTTTTATATAATATTTGTGGTTTATGTATTTATCCATATACATATATGAATGTATGTATATTTCCGGAATGTAATTAATCAGCCATTTCATTTGACACTAAACACGATATATTTATGTTAATTTATTGACATTTGGACATTTAGATAACTACTTACTTTAGATAACTCCCCAGCACCTCATGTGCGAGTGTGGCCCGCTGATGTACTAAAGATACACCCACTTGGGTGGTCATTACCTCCAAACTGAGGAGGTAAAACAATCTGGCGCCAAAAGCCTGCTGCGGTTTTTAAATGACACTAGGCCTAGCGCAGAACTATAGTAGGTGGCGAACACAATAGATCAGCAATGGTCGCAGTGTTACAAGGCTTATAAAGACCTTAAAAAAGCCCCACTCAACAAATAAAAAAACTACTTACTTATTTTGGTAAATAAATACTCCAAAATCTACTATTCGTTACTGGCCCTACAGTTTTATTCCTTGCGGCCGGGAAGAAGAAAAAATAACTGTCAAATTATGACTGTCATGTGACCATCACGTAACAAAGCGAATTATATCGAAGACGCTGCTTTCTCCTTATATGAGATCAAGGGATCGTTGCACCAAAAACGGTTATTTATAAATCGGAAATATTTTGTAGAGTGTAATAACTAAACTCTTTGTATAATTTATTTTGCTAAATCAATATTCCACATATTTCTTTTCGTCTCTTAGCGGCCATCAGGAATAGGGCTACCGGATCTATTCCTGAGGGCCGGAAAAAAACTAAACTGTCAAACGATGAATATTAACACGCACCGCCTAACACGGCGGTTTATATTAAAAACGCTGCTTTTAATAGTACGGGCCAAAGGAACGTTCCGGTGACGCAATAAATCATTAGTCCGGCCCTGCCCCTTCTACTACCTGCTTGTAGGGATGCGTGTCGTATCCCTATCAGATTATTATATATATATATAACCTTCGCAGATTACCTATCAGATTATTATATTATTGAGATTGAGCAGCGAAACTTTTGTCGGGTCCATTTTAAGTTCGTCAAAAAATGTCAATTTTTTTAAGTATCACTCTTCAACTTCAATAGATCCAGGTTAGAAAATATGGTCTCCATTGCTCAACTGATAGGCAAGGAATGATGTTTTATCCGCGCAGCATTTTATAATGTACATTGTGAGACTCAATATTACAAAATGCCACGATAACATTTTACTAATGACTGTTTAGAAATTAATTACATAATTAATCACATAATCACATAATTAGGTCATTACTTATTTACTCTAATTCTAAAATAATACTTACACCGAAAATATTAATAAATATAGCAATCGGTACTATAATAAATGCAGATGTTTCATCGAGCAAGCGTAATTCATCGATAAGCAATATAGACGTCAGCCACATCCTTGTTGACAGCTCGGTTTGTTACCTCATCGGAACGTTCCTTTGGCCCGTATATTAGTTATATGAGAGCAAGTGGTCGCGGCACGTACTCTGTGACACTCGGGATAGCATGATTCTAACAGTACCACACACTTATAAATCAGTTCGAGCGTTTAGAGGTTTTAGTGGAATAAAAAAACGGAAAACATAGATAGCTTAACCCTGAACACATAACACTCCTTTTTTGTTGGGCAGTCCTGTAATAATACGGCGTGTCTGACGAGACGCAAATCCTCCTACTATATAAACGCGAACGTTTGTAAGAATGTATGTATGAATGTTTGTTACTCTTTCACGCAAAAACTACTGAATGGATTTTGATGAAAATTTACAATAATATAGCTTATACATCAGAATAACACATAGGCTATAATTTATAAAGATTCTATCGTCATTATCACAATTTTCCATCACCACGCGGGTGAAACCGCGGGGCGCAGCTAGTATAATTATAATTGTTTTACTCACGCTAAAGACAGCTTTGCGAGGTCCACTAATAGTCCTTCAAGCACCAATAATTTTATCCAGGCGTTGTTGCAGTCGATTTGATATTCTGACATACCTGTAACAAAGAATAATCAGTTATTGCACAGTATAAAGAGAAAACAGTAGACGCACTCTCGAGCGGCATGGCGATGGCGATGCGGGGATAGGCGACTTTCTAGAACGCTTTAATATCAGCGTCGGCCGAGTAGCGGATATCAGGTGGGCATATGCGAGGGCTTAGGACTCATGACGTAGCAAACTTCGATTTCAGTTTTGTTCTAAGAGAAGCTACTGTCTGGTATACTGTGGTTGTTACTAAGCTCAAGAATGATTTACTACATTATATGTTGATTTTAAAAAGGTAGACTTAAGAATAAAAATCGATGTTCGGCGACAACAAGATATTGGGGATTATTTCCTTTGGAAATGTAAGCAATTCAAGAGTTTTGTCATGTTTTTATTTGAGTCGTGGATTGTTAAATGAACATAAGTAACACTTTTCGAAATAGTTTCTTTTGTTTATTGGTAGGTGCATCTATCAATAAAGCATACAAACTCCTAATATAAACTCCTATTTCGTGTTTAATGAACAGGATGGCGGTATCGACTATAACGGGCGAACCCGTCACCCCAGGCTGGCATAACGATATAGATCGTTCTTTCAGCCGTGGGATGAGGGTAAATACTGTGGGACAAGACAATCTACTGTCTAGTTCCCCAGCAACCCGTTACAGACCAACGCCTTACGGCGAGGCACCAGGAAAGGTATTCAGCGAACAGCCTTATCCCCTAACTACCAGTTTTGACAGGATATCTCCGTCTGGAATTAACCTTCAGGATACCTCCGTCCTCCCGACTGGTTACGGGTCCGAAATCGCTTACGCAACCTCTACTTGTTGTCTTACAGCGGTAAATTAGATTGAATTTATTGCGGGCCTGGGCGTTCTTTGCCCGTAGTGCCACACAGGGTTGAGTATCCCAAGGTCATTTCAAGAGTGGCATGACAACAGGTGAACATCCACCCCGCTGCTTAGGAAACAGTGTATTTCCAGTCTCCAGACCCCTTCAGCAATTAGTCAGAATGCACAACCGATTGGCTTCGCCGACCGGTGCGAAAACCGTCCAGTGGCGCCGGCATGCAATCCCGCCGGGAGAACCCGGTCCACCAGCTCTGAGGCCTGAGACACGGGAGTCTTACCGGGGGTAGCCTTCCACTAGAGGAGGCTTCTGAATAGGAGCTGAATCATGAGTTGAGTCGATCCGAGAACAAAATGGATCTTGTGGCCCAAGCTGCACGAAACCGTTCACCACCACATGTTTAATGAACACATGTAAAACAAAAATATGTAAAACGAATGTAGAAAGACCAACTCGCGGTCTGGGCCTTATTTGTCACGTCATAATTGACGTGATTTTGTAATTAGTCAGATCTATTTTAATATATTTATTTATTTAATATTAATGTCTTTCAATTGTATATTTAATGTATAATACTGCTGTTAAAACAATCCAAGTACCTACTAGGCACTTAATTTTTTAAAGTTAAAACTACATTATATATTTTATTCTTAAATTCGCAAAGATGTTGTATGTATATAAGTTGATAGAGAATGAGATGCAAGAATACAATATAATCAGTTTCCCTAATCCCCAACTCTAATGGAGATACAGTACCTATATTTTAAACTACAACCGCAGACTCTCCTTTAATATATTTTTTTTGTATACTATATTTATTATGTTCACCCCGGTAATAATAAATAAAATAAATGAAGAATAAAAATAGTTAAACTTACTTTCTTCCCCTATCTAATATCTCGAAATATCATAACATATAAACCATGGTAGAACATACTCCAGACTCTGCAGGATTGAGAGGTGTATCTGTCACTCCCCCTTTAACGTGTTAATATTATCTTGTTTCGAGAGTAAAAATAAAATTTAAATTCAAACTCGAATTCTAAAATATTTATTCAAAAAAGACATTTAATTATTTACTCCAAGGTTTTACTTCTATCCTAACTAGCACCTATCATAAGGTGGACTGTTGTTTCATGTTATTATTTTTTAGTTTTGTGTTTAATGTTTCTATATTTATTATTTTATTACGAAATTAAATTGAACAACATCCTACTAATATTATAAACTCGAAAGTTTGTATGTATGTATGGATGTTTGTTACTCTTTCACGCAAAAACTACTGAATGGATTTTGATGAAACTTTACAATAATATAGCTTACACATCAGAATAATACATAGGCTATAATTTATAAATATATAGCATGAATTATTTAAAATATAACGAAAACTGTCAAGTAAGTAGGAAAAAATCTAAGAAATTGACATTCGAAATTTTAATTCTATCCTACTATCCTACTAATATTATAAACGCGATAGTTTGTATGTATGTATGGATGTTTGTTACTCCTTCACGCAAAAACTACTGAATGGGTTTTGATGAAACTTTACAATAATATAGCTTACACGTCAGAATAACACATAGGCTATAATTTATAAAGATATATGGTTTTCTATCATCATTATCACAATTTTCCATCACCACGCGGGTGAAACTGCTGGGCGCAGCTAGTAATATCATAATCCCATTCGTTACCGCAATAACAGTTTACAAGCTACTGATTCGTTTTATTTAATTAAAAAATATTAATTTAATTTTAAAAAAATATATTAAATTTTATATATATAATATATTTTGTTTAAATTACAGATCGAAAACCTTAACCTATGCTCAGTTTGAGGAGTACGTCCGAACTTTAGCGAAGGATAAACATGTCGCCGCCGAAGATTTGCTAAAGAAGTTAGGAATATGCCAAACGCCTGGCAGTAGTGGAACTAACGTTAGTATAACTTTTTTTACGCAGGCACGTGTCGCAAAGCCGTGACGAGTGTGGGGGTGTTGAATTCTATCTAAAACACTTTTAAGCTAGTCTTAATAGTGGAATAAAGAGGTTTGCATTGTAAAAAGTCGGGCAGGTTACCAAGGCCCGGTAGCATAGGTTCCAGGTTCGATTCCCTCCTGGGCTACCATTTTTCGTTGGAATAAAATTAGCGATATTGCATTTAAATTATGTCAATCGAATGCAATAACAAGACACACACTCACATGTTAGACGTACATATGCCTAAAAACACTTCACAGTTGGGTTGGTTGTCAGAGAATGTTGTATGATAACTAACCCGCATATTGTGACATTTCATTATAATGAGTAGAAACAAACAAACAAGTAGTTTTGATTTATGATAGGGTTAGAAATTTCGTCATAAAATAGAAATGGCTATCCGATAAGGACATTCATAATTTTGTAAATTTGAAATCTTCCGTTTGAAATGTCACCAATACCGCAAATTGTTAAGTGTCAAAAAAAAAAGCATTCGATTGAAAGAAGCAAGTCAAGTTTTTTAAAAACTTATGCGTTAGGACGGAGATATCCTGAAGGTTAATTCCAGACGGAGATATCCTGTCAAAACTGATAGTTAGGGGGTGAGGCTGCCCGCTGGTTACCTTTCCCGGTGCCTCGCCGTAAGGCGTCGTTCTCTAACGGGTTGCTGGTAAACTAGACAGTAGATTGTCTTACCCCAAGTCTTCTACGCTCATCCCACTGCTGAAAGAACGATCTATATCGTTATACCAGCCTGGGGTGACGGGTTCGCCCGTTGTAGTCGACACCGCCGTCTGTATTAAATTAGTATTTAAACCTGTAAACTAAATTAAAAATTGACATTTTGTGTAAAAACATAATATTATTATAATAATAGATATGATTTAAAAACTCTTTTGTTATTATATTATTACCAGCTGCGCCCCGCGGTTTCACCCGCGTGGTGATGGAAAATTGTGATAATGATGATAGAAAACTATATATCTTTATAAATTATAGCTTATGTGTTATTCTGATGTGTAAGTTATATTATTGTAAAGTTTCATCAAAATCCATTTAGTAGTTTTTGCGCGAAATAGTAACAAACATCCATATATACATACAAACTTTCGCGTTTATAATATTATAGTAGGATTTTGTTTTGAAATAAGATACCGTAAAGCAGTGTCTAGAACGCCATATATTGGGCTACTGAACTTGAGAGAATATTATGAACTATGACTGCCATTTACACGTTGCGTTTCTTAGTGAAATCCTCGATGCTAAAACGTAGTACGGCATTGAGCAACATATTTTATACTCAATTAATTGTAATATCTAATTTTATCCGCAGGCACCCAAATCGTCTACCGTCGATCGTCTGACAGACACTTCCAAATACACGGGCGCTCACAAGGAGCGGTTTGACGAATCTGGCAAAGGTAAAGGCAAGGAAGGGCGCGACAATATCGACAAAAATGAAGGATATGTTTCGGGTTATAAGAACAAAGACACATATAATGGCACTCATTGAATGTTTTGTATTCCGCATAGAAATAATTTTAAAAATATTTTTTTTCGAAAATAAAACAGGCTTACTTAATACGTTTTTCATAAATTATTTTACATTCCAACAATTTATTAATAATAAAAATTATTTATTTGAAACTGCAATTACAAAAAATGGACAAAATAACATCAAATTCGAAATTGAAATTTATAATTGACAAAGATTATATAATAAAACTACAAATGCTGCAAATGTGAGATATTCCCAAGATATTTTTTAACCTGGTTTTCAGGACACGCCTATTTATGTAATATAAATTTGACACATATTTTATGTAATTTACCAGACTAAAGAAGAAAGGTTTTGAAGTGAAACGGGGGGGGGGGGGGTTAAAACAATAAATTAAATTATCGGTTAGAATAATTGGCTTGTTTCTAGGGACGTTATATGTGTCACCGAACCAAATAATGAAAATAATCTCCAAAACTACTGAAATATGAAATACCTAAGTAAAAAGAAGCATATTTTTATATAAATATTCAAGTAGAACCAGAAATTTTCATAATTATACTTGGTACAGTACGAGCAAGTAAGCAACTTTAATAACAACAATTGAGAAAAACAAAAAAAAAAAAAACTATTTTGAAAATTCGAAAAAAATATATTTTTTTATAGTATAATAAGCGTTGAACACGCTGTGCCATACAGCAGTAGGTATAGTATCGCGAATAAAGAATATTCCCGATATTTTACCTACCGCTAGATGGCGCAGTACGCTCAACGCTTGTCAAACTTTTATTTTTACAGTAAAGTTGTATATGTTACAAAAAAATACATTTTGTATTTTTGTTTATTCCATTTTTAAAAAATTAAACTCGTACTGATTCATCCACTCCAAGGAAGTCACTAATAAATAACTCACGGTATATACAGTAGCGAGCAGAGAAATCTTTCCAGACTGAAAATATCAGTTTTTTAAATAATATTTTTTTAAATTGTGATTTCTTAATAGTTTTTCAGTCTAAATTATGAAGCAATACCGTTTGAAGATATAATACAAAAAAGTGACCAACATTTTTTTTTCATAATTTTATATTTAATTTGTAGATTTTCGATTTTTTCGCAAAAAAATGAAAAATGCTCATTTAATTTAAAAAACCACATATTTAATTAAAATAAAATTACATAGGTACATAACACTAACAATTATCAAAAACCGACCAAATCAGTACTTTGTTGTTCCTCCTTTTTTTTATTGCTGCTTCAATACGTTTTGGCATGGATTTCACCAAATTTTGTATGTAGTCTTGGGAAAAAAATTCAAACCACTCTTTTTCGATTATGTTTTTAAGGTTTTCCTTTGACGAAGGCGTCAGTTTATTTATTTCGATTGCCGTTTTCGCCACAAGTTAACGATTGCGTTCAGGTCAGGACTATTTCCGGGCCAATTCCGGAATTCCATAAATTTCCATATATTCTTTCACCAAAAAAATATTTTAATTATGTTTTATTTTTAATTTTTTTTTGCACATTTTAAATCACAGTGTCAGAAAAAAATATTACTTACAGGGAAATGCACTCAAAAATATAGGAATAGTGCATTTCAATTGACGGAAATAAATACTCTTCCATTTTTTTTTGTAAACTTCTGCATTCACAGTTCCTTTTATGAATGCCGTTTTCCCCACGCCATAAAAGGAGAAACATACTCAGACCATTTGTCCAGCAGGAAGCTTCACTGTTGGTCTAAGACACTCATCGCTTAAACCTTCTCCAAATCTTCGTCTCACGTACTGAATTCCATCCGAACCAAATAAATTAAATTTACTCTCATCGGAGAAAATAACTCGTCGCCAATCGATTTCAGTCCAAGTCTTTGTTGTCTTTTTTATGCCCAGTACCTTTTTTAACACGCTTTTATTAGGTCGACCTGTATGTAACTATGTAATGGAATCTAAGGTAACTAATTTAACCATCTTCCAAGGATCGTAGCGTCATGAAAATTGGCAGCTGTATGTAGTTCTGATGACAATACAATAATATGGTACTGTCGAACTGATCTGATGATGGAGTCGGAAGATATGAACTGGAACTTCATGATGGAAGATCGTATCATAGCTGTGTTTGGACTTGTTAGAAAAGTCTTGGAATGAACTTTGACCCCGATTAGGTTTCAAGGTCTGATGATGAAGCCGGAAGATAGGCACTGGCATTCTATGATGGAATATCGTATCATAGCCGTGTGTATGTGAATATCGTATCATGGCCCAAAAGCTTTTTAGTGTTTTTTTAAAACTGTTAATATATTTCGCTTTAGACTTGCAGAACCTTTATTATTTTTTATACAATCTAACACTGCAGTGCGACTGCATCCAATATAAACTACTTTAGCTCTGGAACTGACTTTTTGCGTCGAAAAAGTTAAAATTTGTTTTTTTTTTGTAAAACACTTAATTGCTTAAATTTTGCCATAATTTACAAAAATATTAATACTTGATGTCAACACGTTGAAAGTCACAATAAAACTTGTCTCATTATTTGAGTAAGACCCTATTCAGGTAGAATAAAAATAAAGGGTAGGGGTAATTAGTTCTTAGAACTAATTTATACCTGCACTAGCTCTTTCTAATAGGTGGAAAGATTTCAGTGCTCGCTGCTGTATATGCTTGCGTGATATGAGATTCCGTAACTATGTTCGCCTTTCTTGCCTTTGATGCCCAATCCCTAAACTGAAAGCTACCACGAAATTACATATCCCACAACGATTAAACTTTCTCAAATCCCTTTAATCATCGAGCATCGCTCCAAGGCCGAAACACACATAGACCAAATAAACATAACAAAAGTTTCACGGGTTTAGCCAAAATATTAATCAAGTATGGTGGTTTATCTAAATACATATACGCGGTCATTAGGGCTTGAAACTTCGAAAACACGCGCGTGAGTAATACAAGGGTTTTATTTGATATAAATTTCGTGGAATGTATGATTAGTTATTACCCTTATAATCCGGGAGCCGTCCATACGGACACCCTACGTCAGAAGATACAAAGACAAATCGATTATGCATGAAAAACCGGATAAAATTATGCTCGAAAAACTATAAATCATTAAATATCTCTTGACATGTTAGACGACATGATTCTTGGGAACGACCATATCAGAAGAATATAAGTTTTATGAGTTTTTTGAAAAATAAAAGCATTAATTAAAAAAAGTTTCTTGTGAATCTTTCGATAAGGAACCAATCAAAAATTTGGACTCGAACACTTGCTCATTGCCTTGGATATTAAGGCTTTAAACTGACTTTGAAAACTTTCAAGCGCGATTACTCCTACAATGTAAGGGGTGAGTGTGTTTTATTATAATTTCATTATATTAATTAGTTAATTCTCTAGGGCAGCACTTAACCACATTTTTTATTTAGGCCCTAAATTACTTACAATTAATTAAAGCGCGAGAGCGCTCTGAGAGTTACGCTAAATATGCTTTGCCATTAACACCCTTATACCACCACTGCGTAAAGATAGTTATTCTGTGCTAGCGCTGCGATAGAGCATTTAGTATGCACCTGGTGGACAACGCGAGCGAACGTGGAATCGCCTTGACGCTTCGTCAACTCTGGATTTTTATTGGTCAAACCCTACAAAATTGACCCCGCCTATTTTTTTGCGTGTCCGCCCATTTCGGATATTTTTCTGAGGTCTCATATCGCCTTAAAAGATAAGTTACTACTTCCAGTGCATTTATTGAAGTCCAACCTATTTGAATGAGGAGCGTATTTTAATTTTCGTCCCGATTCAAAAGAAATAAATTGTCACGCGCTTTGAAAAATTTTTTTTTTCGAAATTGAAACGGAAATTAAAATACGCTCCTCATACAATAGGTTGAACCTCAAAAAGTGCACCTGAAGGAGAAACTTTTCTTTGAACAGGAGAAGTGAAATTAAATGATTTATGATTTTTCTAGGATATTTTTATCGGGCTTTTCATGCATAATCGATTTGTCTTTGTATCTTATGACGCTGGATGTCCGTATGGGTGGCTCCCGGACTATTATTTTAACGATAGATTTAATCCTATATTAACCGTTTTCGGTATGTTTGGTAATTAATACGATTATGAGCCAGGTGTTTGAACTGTGGTGTTGCGAACATATATACGCCTTGCAAACATATATACTTTATTGCGAACAAATTTAGCGTACCAATGCACAGTGGTAAAGGCAGACAGCAAGTTCGACCACATGACAGCATAAGTTGCCATGGCAGCCGGATAAAAGTGATAAAATAAAGGAACATCAAAGAAGAAAATTAAAGAAAACACCCACATTTAGAACTTGCAACGTTTGACATCTTAGCATAAATAAAGTCAGATTTAATTATATATTTAGAATAAAATAAACGCAGTAGGTATTATAATGGGCTCTCTAGATGATCAAGCATGTGTCCCTTAAATTTAAATTTAAATTTAAAATTTAAATTTAAATTTAAAGGCTGTAAATATTAAAATTTACAATATCGAACATGAAATAAAATATCATACAACTAAACCATTTAATCCACACCAAGAAATGAACTGATGATGCCCTCTGTCTGATGTCGCCCAACTAACGATGTGTGCTTGGGCTGAAATTCCATAAACATAAAAAGTTGTTTCCAGAAACATAAACATCAACAATTAATATAAAACGTTATTTGGAAATGGATATAGCCTACATTATTTCTTCTTACGACAGTAGTTCGGATGGCGATTGTCTAATTATGTCTCTTAAGGGCTCTCTAGACGATCAAGCATGCTTGTCAAGCTTCGCGTCGTCGGCTGGGGTTGGATCGTAAACCGTAGAAATATGCAAATATTTTATTATTTAGATACTCTCTTTATTATTTACAAACTCAGCCAATTGTATCATATTTTAAATGTTGGTGGCATTCGAAATTTGAATTATTTCGTAATGTCACTTTCATTTAGAAAACGGCTTTGCCGAAGTGATCAATAGTTTAATTTTTTATTTTTTCGCTTAATTCGTCTCAATTGAAGGCATTTTGTGTTGCATAAGGATAAGCCCTATTTATGAGATATATGGATGAATAGTGATCGTTAGTCGACTGCAAAAGGACCTTTAAACTTACATTGCACCGTCGAAAGTCGTGCACATCCGTAAGTACATATATCTCATTCAAACATAAGCATTTCCCAATACAAGCTGGGATTTCCTTCGCTACTTTTTAAGTAGCTTTTACTAATGTTATTTTAAATAAATAAATATATATATATATATATATATATATATATATATATATATATATATATATATATATATATATATATATATATATATATATATATATATATATATATATATATATATATATATATATATATATATATATATATATATATATATATATATATATATATATATATATATATATATATATATATATATATATATATATATATATATATATATATATATATATATATATATATATATATATATATATATATATATATATATATATATATATATATATATATATATATATATATATATATATATATATATATATATATATATATATATATATATATATATATATATATATATATATATATATATATATATATATATATATATATATATATATATATATATATATTTAAATTATTTTCAATAATATATAAAATTAGATTCATGAAAAGTTACTTATCTGGGGTCCTGGTGGACCAGAAACATTTTACCGATAGTTAATGTCCTCTTTAAATACTTAGGGCAGCAGCACCTGTTTCCGCAATTGATAACTTATGATGTTCTTAGTTATTGCAGCCGAATTATTGTATGCCCTTGGATGTAATAAGTATAGGAGGATGGTTTCTGTAACAGAAATGGATGTTAGTAACTTATTTTAGAAGAAATTATATGACTGAGAATATTTCGACACTAGTCGTATTCATCTCTATGACATTTCTGCTGAGCAGAAATGTCATAGAGATTTCGTCAACCGCTCAAATCTCAATGTTTAATACTCAGCGTTTCAACGATTCAAACGATATTATTTCCAATCCCGACATTTCCGTCTCATTTCGTTTTAATCCCGTAAGGGAGCGGCCTCCTCCTTTGTTGACATTAACCCGAAATTCCAAAAGAGGTTACTATGTTAACTGTCAAGCTGTACAAGTTTGCTCAGTCGCCACGGTCTGCTAATATTATTTAAGAAACGAGAAGACAAACAGAGGCAGAACAAATGAATTCAGCGTCGCGACGCAAATCCCCGAGGGCCAGTTTCACTAAATGTTCGGTAACCTGGGATAGGTAAGGAATGGTACAGCCCTAAACTTCGCGTTATCAAAATGTATTTATTCATTTATCTCTTATTAACCGACTTCAAAAAAAGGAGGAGGTTTTCAAATCGGTTGTATTTTTTTCCTTTCTTCTTACGTTTGTTACCCCAGAACTCCGTCTTTTATGAACCGATTTGGAAAATTCTCTTTTCATTTAAAAGGATATGTACTTCCAGATTGGTCCCATTTTTAACGCGCTTTTATTAGGTCGACCAGTATGTAACTATGTAATGAAATCCAAGGTAACTAATTTAACCATCTTCCAAGGATCGTAGCGTCATGAAAATTGGCAGCTGTATGTAGTTCTGATGACTACAATAATATGGTACTGTCGAACTGATCTGATGATGGAGTCGGAAGATATGAACTGGAAATTCATGATGGAACATCGTATCATAGCTGTGTTTGGACTTGTTAGAAAAGTCTTGGAATGAACTTTGACCACGATTAGGTTTCAAGGTCTGATGATGAAGCCGGAAGATAGGCACTGGCATTCTATGATGGAATATCGTATAAATGTATGTGTATGTGAATATCGCCGTGTGTATGTGAATATCGTATCATAGCCCAAAAGCGTGTGTTTAGTGTTTTTTTAAACTATTAATTTATTATTTTATAATGTCGGTTACGTTTCCCTTATGTATTACCTAATATGGGAAACGTAATTTACGATTCCTTTATTACTTTACTTACTACAATGATAAAAGTTATGTTAGGTAATAATAATATAATAATAATATTACCATGGAATTCACCGACCGGAGTAAGGACTATCATAAGATTATTATTATCAAAATCTGTTTTAATGATGGAAACCACTAGGCATTGAGGGAACACCTCAAATATTATCATATTAAGTTGAAAATTCACAAGTTGGTTTAGTTGCGATGTATCACCAAGACAGGTCTGCTACACCCATCTCAACGCTTAACAGCACAAACACGAAATTTTGTATACGCATTACATTATGATAGCCTGTTTTAAGTTTCATAATGATATCGCTGCTACACTTATAAAATAATGAAGTCGGTTGAGTGTGAGTAAACAATTAAAAAAAACTCACAGAAGAAATATACTGAATGGGATATTTTTTACCGGGCAATTAAAACCCTTCAATAAATTTGCACTTTATTACCTATCTGTATCAAATTTTCCATATGTGTAACATTAATATAGAATACATATCATACAACCAGTGTAGATAACGCACAAGCCAGACTGTACACACACACACTTTCAATTCTTAAATGTCAGCAAATTATACTATCTAACCTTGCAACAGTTTTACACGTCGAGCTTTCATTTCTGCGAAAGAATTTGTTACCATATCAATTAATATATGACATGTTTGAAAGAGAAGCTGTCGACAAAGAAAAGCAACGCGAATTATTCGTAATCGTCCACATAAATAACGACCGTTGCTTGCCTTCCGGCCGTTCGACCGCTTGTTTAGCTAGTCCGTTCCTATCTTCAAGGAGGGATTTTGCTAGACGCTCTGGAAATTCTCCTGGCAGAGACATCACACCCTCTGTGCACGGGTTCCAAAATCAAATGAACAATCGATAGTACGACGCGACCTCGATGTTAAATTGTTGACTGTAAGATATCGCTATAGCGAGTCCGCCATTTGTGCATACGTTGTCTTTTTTTATAAAACCAGTTTAATATTCATTAAGTAATATATTGAGATGTCAACCTCAACGGGCGAACCCGTCACCCCAGGACGTTTTAACGATTGATCGTTCTATCGACCGTGCAGTGAGCGTAGAAGACTTTGGACATAACAAATCCGACGTCTAGCTACGCCACAACCCGTTAGAGACCAACGCCTTACCGCGAGTAGCCAGGTATGTTACCTGGCGGGTAGCACTCGCGCCCTAACTACCAATTGTGACCAGATTTCTCCGGTCTCTCGATTGGTTCCGAGTTCGAGGTCGCTTGCGCGGTCCTCTCCCTTACGAAGCGGTGAAACGGAGTATACAGAATCTGTCGCGGACCAAGGCGTCCTTTGCCCGACTCTGAACCGGGATCGGATGGCCAATGGTCATTTCAAGAGCAGTCGCCGTAAGGTAGACAACTACCCCCGCTCTATAGGAAACAATACAGTTCCCAGACTCCCCCGATTGTTAGTCGGATAGCACAATCGATTGGCTTGCGCCGCACGGTGCGCAGACCGTCCAGGAGCGCCAGAGGATTGATATCCCAGGGGAGACCGGTTGACCCAGTGTCCTACCCGGGCTCGCACCCCATGCGTGGAGGCCATCGGATGGGTGTTGACCCGTGAGTGTGACCGACCCTGAAACAGAATGGGTCTTCGTGGCCAACTCAGCAAGGGCCCATTAGCTCCCATTCATTAAGTAATGTTTTTATAGCACAATAAAGTTATTCTATTCTATTATATGCTAGGTGCTTTATGAAACAAGTGTTTTCGAATACATAATTTGGCGCCCTCTTAAATTGCCGCTCAGGGCAGTTGTCCCAGTTTGCCTCCCCCTCCCCCCCTTAGATTCGGGGCTGACTCGATTCATTTTAGATTCAGATTAATCCCAATATAACTGTGGGTCAACAAAGATATTAACTAAACCGAGCCTAATAAAAGTAGACAAAGCAAACAAGCGAGATATTGTACTCGTGTTATTCTGTATTTACGTTAGCTAGGTCTACACAGGAATTTTGTAATTATTTTTCTGGAAATTCCGTAGATGTATTTTATGTTATTTATTTATTTATTTGTTCTTCGGGAAACATACAACACTTCATAAATAGGATAGAAAACGAATTTACCGCGTGAAAAATTTCGTTAAACAACCATTTTATTGCATGTTATGCGGTATGCGGCCTACCCGCAAAACAACGGATTGTCAGCTCTTCAGTCTACCCTGGACAACGGCGGCTGCAACGTCACCGAAACATCGGGTGCTACAAATTTCACGCGGTAAATTCGTTTTCTATCCTATTATAATGTCGAACAACCGCGATAGTCTTCGATTTTATAAACAGCACTTCATTAGTTATTAATACAAGTAATCTTAATACAATATTTCACTGGCCGATTAATTCTTTCCTACAAAAATATCTTACAGCAATTCGTTATACGATAAGTTATTAACATTTAATATAAAATCGAAGACTATCGCGGTTGTTTGACATTATAAATAGGATAGAAAACGAATTTACCGCGTGAAATTTGTAGGACCCGACGTTTCGGTGACGTTGCAGCCGCCGTTGTCTAGGGGAGACTAAAGAGCTGTCAGTCCGTTGTTTTGCGGGTAGGCCGCAAACCGCTGCCGCCACTGCGTAGGTTATAACGGTGGTGGGGGGCCGGGCTCGGAGCGCGGGAATTTTTAAAATCCGTCTTGCACACAACATAGCCACGCGACTGACAGAACACATCAAAGCTGTTAAAAACGTTCAGCGAGAAAAATCGGCGATCTGCGAACATATATTGGATAGCGGAAGTAACCACTGGATGCAGTTTCAAAATCCCATTGTTCTATCCAAGGAACAATTCTACTTTCCTCGCATGATCCGGGAAGCCATTGAAATAAGAAGAACTCCGAACTTCAATAGAGATGACGGCTACAAACTCTCTTCTACGTGGAACCCTCTTCTTAAAATGTTCCCGCCGCCGAACGCCGAACGCAAAGACGTAAAACAGGATACAGTGAGTGTTGTGTGCAAGACGGATTTTAAAAATTCCCGCGCTCCGAGCCCGGCCCCCCACCACCGTTATAACCTACGCAGTGGCGGCAGCGGTTTGCGGGCTACCCGCAAAACAACGGACTGACAGCTCTTTAGTCTACCCTAGACAACGGCGGCTGCAACGTCACCGAAACGTCGGGTCCTACAAATTTCACGCGGTAAATTCGTTTTCTATCCTATTTATTAACATTTAATTGAATTAAATTAAACCACTATCGATCTCGATTGTATTTTAGTCGCAATTCAATTATTTAAATCCAGAAGAATAGGAAAGGAAATTAAGATAGAAAAAATGGAGATAGGATAGAGGCATGTATTTATATATTATTGTTTTATTACATATTAACACGACTGCCCACAAAAAAGTAGTATAAAATGTTTAGGGTTCATGTATGTATTTTTTCCGTTTTTTTATTCCACCGTGACTTCCAAATGCTTAAACCGATTTAGAAGTATGTGGTAATGTTAGAATCGCTGTCATCCCGAGTGGCATAGGGCACGTGCGACAGCCTCGTGCTCTCATATACGTCTTCGATATAATTTTGCGTGTTACGTGTTGGTTGTGTTTTAGACAGTCATCGTTTGACAGTTATTTTTTTTAATTATTCTTCTTCGCGGCCGCCAGGAATAAAACCTGTAGGGCCAGCAACGAATATAAATTTTTAAAATATTAATTTAGCAAAATAAATTGTACTTAATGTTTCATTGTTACACTCCACAAAATATTATAAATGTTTTAGTGACCGTATTTGCTTCTTAAGAATTTATTCGATTCTGATGACATTTTGGAACATTGTAAAAGCCTGAGCGGTGCCGCTGCGACGTCTTACATACAAATATCCATCGTATATCACACGGTGCGTTCCGGCGCCGCACTGCACGCAAATCGGCAATATGCGCTGGAGCGGCACCGCTCAGTTGTTAAGTGCAGTCGAAGGAGGATACATGCTTGCCTGTTTCATTTGTTTTCACGTATTTTTGTTGATTTTTAATCGAAGTATTTAAAATGAGTATCAACGAAGAAGATATTGGCATTGACTACCTCATTTCACTAGTTCTACGTAGAGTTACAACACTATTTGTCCACTGCGGTGCCGTAGTAACGTTGCGGCGCCGCACCGTGCACTGTAGTGTGTGTACGCCCATACGGCGAAATTTTTGCGTAGCCGGTCCACACGATGCGGCACCGCACCGCATCGTGTGGACCGGCTCTAACTGTACTCGAATAAAAACCAGTATGTTGTTATGACTAAACCCAGATTCTTTCTAAAGATTTAAAAAAAAAATTTTTTTATTTAGGTAAAAGCAGTCGTAAACAATTGTTTTAACAAATACACTTAAACAAATAATTCATTTATTACACGATTATCTATCAAAAAGGACTGTAATATGTTCAGAGTTCATGTATGTATGTTTTCCGTTTTTTATTCCACCATAACTTCCAAACGCTTGAACCGATTTAAAAGTGTGTGGTATTGTTAGACTCGTTATGTCATTCGCAAATATCAAATAAATAAGTGTCTGAATGTCAAAATGTCAATAAATTATGGTAAATACATCGTATTCATTCATCAAGTGAAATATCTGATTGAGTAGATTATGGACATCACAGAATACGCAATCACCTTTAATCACTGGATGCTTACAAAGGTAACACGCGACAGTGGGGCCGTAACAGAGCGTAAATTAAATTTTGTGTCAAAGAATATCGCTTCAATGAGGAATTTTCTTCTCTATAAACGTGCTTTTCTGTGCGAACAATTTTTTAAGCTATTGCATAGCTTTAATCGCGGGCCTGCCAGCACGGCGACCGAATGAAGACATTTCTTAACGAAAATGAATGATTTTAAACTGATAATTACGTCTAAACGAGTACTGCTTACGATTCGAAAAAAATATATGTTAAACAAGAACATTTTCCTAATATTCTTAGCTTTGAATATTTTAGATGTTTTTTATATTACATAGTGTAATTAATTTGTGAAGTTAGATCTAACCGAACACAAAAACGACTACTACGCAAATACTATCTGGCGTATTATTATGAAACCTGCACCATTTTAAAGATAATTTAATTATCTATCTTTTTATCAACGTTTTTTTGATTAATCCGGTTTTTTTGCTTTATCGAATAAAAAATTCGTGCGCGGCGCTCTATTGGAAGACGTTTAAATTATTCCGAATCATTTGCTTCCGCAGATGATTCGGAATAATTTCGACGTTTTCCGATAGAGCGCAGTTATCTGATATCAGAAAAAATTAAATAAATTAAATAAATAAATAATTATAATTGCATAAGTTGTTAAAAATACTATGCAATAGCTTTACCGCGGCAGTCCCCGAGTGCCACACGTATTTTTTTGTAATAATTATAAATACAAAGGTTCTGTTTTCGTACCAGCGGTGGTATTTTTTAATTTGGTAAATTATTGTTCTTGTCGGTCTGTTGTTTCAAAACTCTACAAATATTTATATCAACCCTATTTTTTAGTAACCAAGAAAGCTATGGCAGCCTTGCTGAATTTAGGTTAACTCATGTAAAATATGTCGATATCTTGAAGTCGATCATTTTATGTGACTGTAGGGTTTCTCTGATGACGTCTGTTGTCGATACGATCAAAGCCCAACGTTGTGGTTCGTTCCCTCGGCGTAGTACACGCGGTAGGATAAACCCAATGTTGAATGCTTAGACCCTTTAATTATCCAAAATTGTCATAAACGGCAATATCCTCCAGCCAACCAGCAGGTAGTGATTACGTTTGTTCGTGGCAGAACATTTTTTTTAATTTTTTCACTGACTTCAAAGAATACATATACATACACATACATACACATACATATATACATATAATACATAAAGTGTATAATAATATAAATGATATTATACATATACATAATTTAAAAAAAAACAAAAAATATATACGTAGGATCAGCTTATATTATTTTGAGAGCGGATATAGCTTCAGCCGGGAGCGAAACGCACTCGAACTAACGGTATCCCATATATTGGAAGGCAGGTTATTCCATAATCTTGCTGCATATACATCAAAGGAATAGGTGAAGAAAGCTGTGTGATGCTGAGGTATACATAGAGTATTCGTTGACTGAGACCGTAATGGCAGCCTGTGGGAGGATAACACTCGGAATTCGGATTTTAGGTACGACGGATTGGTACAAGTGGATTGTTGAGTATTTTCTGCAATTGTCAGAGAATATGTAGGTCTCTACGTTCGCGTATCTTGAGCCAATTTAGTTTAGTACGGGACTCTGAAATATGGTCGTATTTTTTGAGCCCGTACACATATCGAACACAGACATTCTGGTATATCTCGGTAGATCTGCTGTTAACTGGGGTATTTTTCCTGTGAATTAATACTTGCGATTGTGAAAGACACCCTTTTTCATACATTGATAAATTGCAACGTATGAAAGACTCATTTAAAAAGGAAATTAGTCATCAGGTGATTAGATAGTTTTGCCTGTTAAATTGCGTCAACTGAATCTTGGAATTAGAAATGTTTGTTGATTTTAATGTTACATTGTTTATCATCATGAGTCACTACATGGCCATCAAACGGTACATGATAGAGTTTTGGGCGTAGCTGGTGCTGTAATAGTATCTAAATCACCGATTTACAAGATTTACGAAACCCTGCTTAATCTGAGAGAAAGCATGCCATATCTATATAGATGAGTCTTAACTTAAATCGTTGTTTATTATTCCGAGCACGTTTTGTATAGAAAGCAATCGCGGAAAATGAAAATTCAGATCTTTTAAGATTCTAGGTTATGATTAATGGAGAGTAGAGACTTGTCGTCGAGCTGTGTAGGTAAGCACTTGAGTTGAAGCATCGTTTAAACCAGTGATTCCCAACCTGGGCAGTATTGGACACCAGTGGGCGAGCGAAATGACGTCATCACTGTCAAATAATCGAGAGTAAACAGTGATTTGGTATACAATATATCGTCGCCCTAAAATTACAACTCGCTAACTCGAATTTAGTTGCTCTGAGAAAAACGCGTATGAATGTTTTTTTAAAGTTTCAACTCGTCCACCATTTTTGATTTGTGGAAACTAATTAGGGGACCTAAATACTAACCTAAAACTACATAAGTAGAGATATCGAGTTCTTGCTCTACGATAGTTCCTGTGCTGCGAACTATCAGCTAGATACATACGTCTCCATATCGATTTTCAGTATTATAGCTGGAGCTGACTTTCAACTTATAAACCACCGTTAACTCCTAAGGGTGGGGGAATTTCAGTAATCTGGTTTTAAGGGAATATAGAGTTAATATTTCTTTCATCTTCTGGCATACTTATCTCAAAAGTGCCAATTTTCGAGTTATCAAGTTATAATTGTAAGGCGACGATATACGGTTTTGGGCAATATGGCTGCTCTATGCACTTCGTAATGGTTCTATCACAGGCCTCATGGCCTATCTGTGCTTTCTTAGGTCGGCCCAACTCATAGTTCAGCTTCCATTCAGTAGCCTCCACGAAAAAAATTGACACAGAAAGGTTAAATCAGAATAGAGAATCTGGGAAAATACCTAGGGCGGAACTAGGCGGTTTGCGTACCAGGCTGTGTCAATACTACGCTTGTGCAATCCGGCAAGGCCCGGATTAACCCATGTACAGGCCCTTAAGCCGTCGAAATCTTGGGGCTCCCTTTGCACTTTTTGGGCCCCCCTTTGGGCTGTCAAACATTCTGACGACGATATAGTGTAGAATAGACGTGCATATAAACAAAACACGATCGCACGGGCAAAGTGGGCCGTTAGACATTTTTGACAATGCTTATGTTACTTAGCAAAGACGCGCATATAAACAAGATACGATCCCACTGGCTGACAGCGGCCAAATATGGATGATTTATAACAATTATAATATTAGTCTTTTAGTTCATTAAATGTTTTCTCCTTAGAATTTCAATTCAATGATTTGATTCTCTCTATTAGAAATAATTTCAAAAAATATGAATAGGTAATCCTGCGTCACTGGGCACTCAAAGGCGTGAGGCCCAGACCTTTTAGGGACCGCTCAAGCGACCTCGATCATGTAACCAGTCAGGTGGTAGGATGTATCCTGAATGCTATTTCCAGACGAAGATATCCTTCCAAACTGGTAGTCAGGGGGCGAGGCTACCTATTGGTTACCTTTCCCGGTGCCTTGCTGTAAGGCGTTGGCCTCTGACGGGCGAGTGACGTAACTAGACAGTGGACTGTTTTCGTCCCAAGTCTTCTATGCTCACCTCACGGGAGACAGAACGATCTAATATCTTAAAAACTTATTGAGATGACGGGTTCGCCCGTTGTAGTTGACAGCTCTAGTTGTCGTCAGGATACAAGCCGTCCCAATAAAAACGCTTTGAATTTTATTTGCGTTAGCTATCAGGACTTTGATCTGTGCCATCTTTCAAACTGGTCACCAGTTTGAGAGCTGGACGACTAATTCATTCTTGGTTTATTCTTTTTAGCAATAATTTCGCTTTTGCGGAATTTATTTATTTATTCATTATATTTATCCCTAGTATTACATGATTAAATTTCCTATAGTATATTTTACATGATTTAGTCGTACATACAAAATGTAGAACCCTCAAAATTTACTAAAGGTGCGGCTTCGGCGGGATTTTATCATCTCACTAGGCAGAGCCTGTATTGAGGTGATATTTAGTACTGCGTTCATCTGTCGGGTGTATAGGTAATTTCTCTAGTCATGGAAAATCCTACAAGTGTATATTGTATATATATAACAAAAAAAAATAAAAAAAAATAAATGGGATATAATATATATGGGAGATATATGAATACAGTTATGAGGTTAATGAGATAATGATAACAGTAATAACTAATATAAATCATCTTTGCACCTATTTAATAACGTAGTTACTAACGACTCACTAGTGCTCCTTCGTCGAGTGTAATAACCATAATGTTACCAGTCTTTTTGTGAGATTTTATTAAATGTGAGATTTTTGTATTTTATTTTATGCGGAATTTCTTATACCTTATTGACTTTTCGAACGTCAGAATTCTCGGAGATCTTAAGTTTCTCTACTTTCATTTCCTTATTTTTTGGTTTTTGGTTGACCCTTCTAAATTTTTCTTATATCGCGATAACGATATTATCAATGCTTATCCAGGATTCCTGCCTCAAAGAGGTACTTCAGTACTTTAAATAGTTTTCAAGCTTAAAGTAAGCCCATATTCTTCTCTCTCGCCGCAAATGCAGTTGCCTGCATAGGGAGAAACTCTTAGAGTCGGTCTAAAATAAATTAAAAGTAAAAAAGGATGTTTAAAAACAAGCTTTACTTTCAGCCAGAGAGACCTAGTGGCGATCTCCCGGCTCCATCTTCAGACCTTCGTCATCATGTGTAATAGAAAATACTCATGAAAATAAAACAAATGAGCCGAAACTCGACTATCTTAGCACTTTTTATCGGGGAGTTCCAGTGGCAATCTCCCCGCTCCATCTTCAGATTCTCGTCATCACGTGTAATGGAAAGTACTCAAGAAAACAAAACAAACGAGCCCAAACTAGCAATTTTCATCAGGAAGTTCAAGTGGCAATCTTCCAACTCTATCTCCAGACCCTCGTAATTATGTTTAATGGAAAGTACTCAAGACAACAAAACAAACGAGCCCAAGCTCGACTGTCCTACAATTTTCCATTTGGGAGTTCCAGTCCCTATATGTCGGCTCCATCATCAAATCAGCTTGATGGTACCATTATATTGCATTATCACCGAATTTAAATAAGTATTCAAAATTACAGTTCAATCGGATATCAGCAAGTGGTATAAAAAGGGTTTGCAAATTTTGAAATGGACAACTCTTATATACTAACATTGCGAGTTAATATAAAGCTTGTAAGAAGTAATTTTTATTGAAGTATATTGTTGATGAAATATATTATATTACGCCCTTGCATTAAAAACTTCGATTTCCTAAAAAATACCGTAACTTATACTTCTACTCATTTACCAAATTGCAAAATACTTCATGTCAAAGCGACATCATTAGGCTTCAATTAACACTCTGTGCCATTTCGAAGTGTCAACAACAGTAATTTTGTTAGCTTCGAAGATGTCGAAATTTGAACCGACAAAACGTCATTTGCGGGAAGCAATGCTTTTCTGCTTTCATCTTAAGAAAACTGCCGCATAATGTTATAGATCGCTGGAGGCTTTCTGGGAATTTACTCCCACAGAAAGGACTGTTGAGACTTGGTTTCTCCGATTCAAAAGTGGTGATTTCGACGTGCAAGACAAAGAGCGCCCAGGCCAGGAGCAAAAATTTGAAGAAGCCGAATTTGAGTCCACACTTCATGAAGATTTGAGTCTGACGCTAAAGATAAGTAAAGTGCTTAATGTTTATCCTTCAACCGTTTAGAGACGTTTAAAATCGATAGGAGTCATTCAAAAGAAAGGGCATTGGGTTCCTCACGAGTTGAAGCCAAGAGACATCGAAAGACGTATCATGATCTGTGAAATGCTCCTTCGCCGTCAAAAAAGAAAAGGTTTTCTCCAACGAATAATCACCGGCGACCAAAAGTGGATCTTTTACGCGAACCCCAAACGCAAAAAATATTGCTCGTACCCCGGTGAATCACTTCCATCGACCTCAACAGCAACGCCGAAGAGAGACATCCACGGATCCAAGGTGATGCTTTGCATTTGGCGGGGACCAAAAGGGTATCATCTATTACGAGCTGCTGAAATAGGAAGAAACCATCACTGGCGATCGCTATCGCCCGTGATGTTCAAGAATTTGAACGATGCTCTGAAGATAAAACGGCCGGAATATGCTAAAAGGCGCGACGAGGTAATTTTCCAGAATGACCATGCTCGACCACACGTCGCAATGCAGGTCAAGAAATTCCTGGAAACGCTTCGGTAGGACATCCTACCTTACCCGCCGTACTTCCCAGATATTACGCCATCCGACTACTATTTGTTTCGGCCAATGACTTATGGCCTTTCCGAGCAGCGCTTCCAGACTTTCGAGGATATTGAAAAATGACTGGATTCCTGGATAGCCTCTAAGGACGAAGACTTCTTCCGCCGGGGAATCTGTCTCTTGCCAGAAAGATGGGAGAACGTCATAGCTAGCGATGGACAATAGATTGAATGAAATGCACTTTCCAATTTGCTTCGAAATAAATTTTCAATATCAACAAAAAAAACGAAGTTTTCGATTCAAAGACCAAATATGTTAACACAAGTCATTCGTTATTGAGTGTTTATCTGGCCGTGATTTGGTTGTATTTACTTTCACTTGTAACAAAAATTTTGATGTTAGTTATTGATGTGTCTACTTTGATTACTTTATGTGTCTAAAACTTAACGTTCCCACTCTTATTATTGAAACATTAATGTTACATGTTACACTTTATTCTTTATTTATTGTTAAATACATATAATGTTGACATATATTTTTTTCATATCATTTCATGTCCATTTAATTTTCATTTCATAACATTATAAATAGGATAGAAAACGAATTTACCGCGTGAAATTTGTAGGACCCGACGTTTCGGTGACGTTGCAACGTCACCGAAACGTCGGGTCCTACAAATTTCACGCGGTTAATTCGTTTTCTATCCTATTTATAATGTCAAACAACCGCGATAGTCTTCGATTTTATATTTCATAACATAACATTCAACTAAACGCAAGCTAATGTCTCTAATCGGCCGGACTTTCGGTCCAGCAATATTTGGATTATCGACCTAATCCGATCCTGTTGAATGCCTTCAAAACTATACCCGATTAAGCACCCGATTCGCACGTTGTGACGAAATATTTGATGTTTAAAATTACCGCTAAATTGAGCATTTTTACTCGCAGTCTTTTTACGATTTCTTTCGAACGATTTACGCAGCTGATGAAGCATAACATAATCAAGTATCTCTGCCTACCCTCACATGAGCCACCGAAAAACGGGCGGCGAACCGATTACGTCGTCGACTTTAGACTTCTGATTTTCATTTCAAATTCGATAAAACGCAAATCGCGTAAATCGCTATGGCAGTAGGGCTGCCACCTATCCGTGCTTTCCAGGACAGGGTCAGGGTTTTAGGCCGTCCAAGGAAGTAGAACGTATACATATGAAATATTTTATTTACATCGTGAATATTTAAGCATACTATTTTATTAATAAATGATACTTAAAGGCAGATATTACAAAACGTGTAGTATTAAGATGTAACATCATTATTTGTATGTATCTAGATTTTTGTAGATTAATAATAATAAAATTCACAGTTCTTACTTGCTAAAACTGAACGGAAAAACTAAACTTCATAGCGCCTACACGATATACCAGGGCCGAAATTCTGAAGCGACGATTCGATATACGATTGTCGTCCCTCAACAATATTTGCGATTCTCTGGAAGCGATTCGATAGTCCTTGAATAGTCAGCAACTGGAGCTGAACTGTAACACTGGCGAAGTTGTAGTTGAGAGATCCGTCACCTCAGGAAGTTTTAACGATATTTGATCGTTCTCTCTCCCGTGAGGCGAGCGAAGAAGACTTGGGACGAAAACAATTCACTGTCTAGTTACGCCACTCGCCCGTAAGAAGCCAACGCCTTATCGCGAGAAACCGGGTTTTCACCCGGTTTTCACAGCGGGCCGACACTCGCGCCCTTATTTCCAGTTACAGCCAGATTTCTCCGGCCTCCAACCGGTTACGGGTTCGAGATCGCTTGTGCGGTCCTCTCCCTTGTGTAGCGGTAATTCGGCGTCTGAATAGTCAGTAGTAAGCTTACGACAGACGACATCACGTAAGATGACTTCTGACCTATCACAATAAGTCGCCTTTTTTGGTTCATCAAAAAAACCGCGCTCGAATTCAATATCGTATCGCGTTGACGTATCGTATTACCGCTTCAGGATTCCCCAGTAGAATGATTAACTCGTTTTATGTACCAAAAGCAAACACGAATTATGCGAGCAGTTCATTCTTTAATAGAGCTTTGTCCACATAGGATAAGAAATAGAACGACATCAATATTTTTAATATTTATCAAGAGAACTTTAATAGATATATCAGAAATGACAAGTTGGTGAAACAGTAGTCTAGATACACAAACATACATATACACATTCACAATAACACAATGTTTGATAAATTATATGATAAATATATAACACACGATAAATTCATCACGCGCACCTGGACATTAGTGACACCGATACAATCATTCTATACATTAAGTTTTAATTTTGTACCTCATAATAAAACCTTATATCTATAACCTATATTCTAATCTTATTTTTTTCTAATATTTTTTTTTTCTGCGTAATAACGTCCTATCCTGTTGTTTAGGTGATATAATTTTAAATGACCGTGAAAGGGTTTATTAGGATAAAATTGGGTTTATTTAAGATCTTTAACTTCTCGGCGTGTAATTTGCAGTTGTCCGGATTTTTAACACTTTTATTAGGTAGACTTGTATGTAACCTCTAATGGAATCTAATAAACCGAATTTCAAACACTTCTGATTGTAGTATGAATATCAAGCTTGTCATGTGTATAGTTTTGATGATAGTACAATAATGTAGTACTAAAGAGCAGTAGGGCGGTATCGACTACAACGGGCGAACCCGTCGCCCCAGGCTGGTATAACGATATAGATCATTCTTTCAGCCGTGGGATGAGCGTAGAAGATCTGGGGACAATACAATCTACTGTCTAGTTCACCAGCAACGCATTAGAGACCGATGCCTTACGGCGAGGCACCGGGAAAGGTACATAGCGGGCAGCCTCACCCCCTAACTACCAATTTTGGCAGGATATCTCCGTCTGGAATTAACCTTCAGGATACCTCCGTCCTCCCGACTGGTTGCGGGTCCGAAGTCGCTTATGCAACCTCTACCTTTAATTTATCGCGGACCTGGGCGTTCTTTCCTTGTAGTGCCACAGTGGCCCAATGTAATTTTAAGAGTGGAATGACAACAGGTCAACATCCATCCACGCTGCTTAGGAAACAGTATATTTCCATAGTCTTCAGACCCCTTCAACAATTAGTCAGAATGCACAGCCGATTGGCTTCGCCGACCGGTGCGCAAAACCGTCCCTTGGCGCCGGGATGCAATCCCCCAGAAGAAACCGGCCCACCAGCTCTGAGGCCTGAGATATGGCAATCTTATTCGGGGTAGCCTTCCACTCGAGGAGGCTACTGAATAGGAGCTGAATCGTAGTTGAGCCGATCCGAGAACAAAATGGATCTTGTGGCCCAAGCCGCACGAAACCGTTCACTACCGAGCAGATATGATGATGGAGAACTGCATATCGGACCTTTCACAAAGCATTCGATCTGTTTTTGGGCTTGTTGGACTTATCTTGTGAAGTACTTTGGCCATTTAATATTTCCAGGGTCTGATGATGGGACCGGAAGTTTGGCACTGTTTGTTTGGGCTTGTTGGAATCGTCTTGAGATATACTCTGGTCATGAGTGGGTTGCAGGATCTAATGATTGAGCCGGAAGGCAGTGCATCTTGAGATGTATTCTACTCAAAAATGGTTTCCAGGATCTGATGATGAATCGAGAGGTAGGCACCTACTAGAACTTGTCGACTACAGCGGGCAAGCCTGTCACCTCAGAAAGTTTTAACGATTAGTCGTTCTATCTCCCTGGAGTGAGCGCAGAAGACTTGGACAAAAAAAGTCCACCGTCTAGCTCCACCACAAACCCGTAAGAGGCCAACGTCGTTACCCAGTGGGCTTACACTCACGCCCTTACTTCCAATTGCGACCAGATTACTCCAGTCTCTCTATTGGTTACGAGTTCGAGGTGGCTTGCGCGGTTCTCTCCATTACGAAGCGGTGAAACGGTGTATACCGAATCTATCGCGGACCACGGCATCCTTTGCTGTTCACCCAGGATCGGGTAGCCGATGGTCGTTTCAAGAGCAGTCGCCGTAAGGTCCGCAACCACCCCCGCTCTATAGGAAACAGTACTGCTTCCAGACTCCCCCGACTGTTAGTCAGAGTGCGCAATCGATTGGCTTATGCCGCATGGTGCGCAGACCGTCCAGGAGCGCCAGAAGGTTGATTCCCAGGGGAAACTAACCATAAGGCCAGAGTCCTACCCAGGCTCGCACTTCATGCGTGGAGGCCGTCGTATAGGTGTTGACCCGTGAGTGTGACCAACCCTGATCAGAATGGGTCTTAGTGGCCAACTCAGCAAGGGCCCATTAACTTCCAAGAGGTAGGCACCGGAACTCTAAAACAGAACAACGTATCTTAATCGTCTTTGGGCTTGTTGGAATCGTCTTGAGAGTTATCCAGGGCGTAAAAATTAAGCCGGATGGCTCTTTAACGGAACAGCGTAAACATTCAGAATCAACCATTAAAATTCGTTTACTGAAGGCGATCTAAAATATAAGCGATCTTAAAAGTAATCCTTTATGAAATATTACGTACCTAAACAAATGCTAGAAAAGGTGCCCCACACTTTTATACTCAAACAATACAGTTAATTACAAATATGGCTTACACTAAGACTCATACGGGGTAAACAGTGAGAACAGAATAATAAATATTTTTTCGATTTTTAATGCAGTACTTATAAAATCCTGTTTTTCCTCATTTTTTTAAACGAATATTTTATTATAACAAATGTCACAGTTTTTGTCCTTTTATTCTATTTTTTTTTAAATTGGCGATGGCAACCCTGTATGGGAGTAAAATAGCGAAATTGAAAGAGACGAGGAGGGCAAGCAGCAAGCGCGAGAGAGGGAGGGGGGATGAATGAAGCCTTCGGCGTTTCCGTAGCATTAGATGAAATCTCATTACTGCCGAGTTATTTTCATGCGGAAGTCAAATATGAATGCCGTGTGTATATATGAATACAGCGAATTGAAATTTGAGAGAGTTAAAATAAACAAGAGGTTGTAATCATATTGGAATGTTAACGATTTTTAGTGATTCCTTGGGCTGTTTTGATTTGGGATGTATAGTCGACGGAATCTTATTCAACAAAGTTTTATTATGAGGTGCGGTCTACTCGGACAACCTCTAAATATCGCTGGTGAAGGATTGCAGGAATCCAGATAAACGCCTTGTTCCAGTGGTTGGACAGATTTATTGTCGATTTTGTACAATAGAAGCGCACGCAAGCGAAATAATTACCGCAGCGGCGAATCGACCGTCCGTGGCGATCGAATGACAGTCTGACTATATGTGGCGGCGTTCGACCAGTCCTCTCTTCACTAGTTGGCTGCGGTCGGCTTGTCGCTTAATATGAGCTTAAAACAAGTGTCTTTAAGAATGAGGCGTCGATAAGCGTTTTACGACCGAAGGATAATTACCTATTTCGCAGCTCAATAGTCGGAATAAATCGGCATCATCCATTAATGATATTTAATTATAACACAGGGGATTTGAAATAGTCAAGATGGATTACCCATGATGTTAATTAATATTAATTAATAAACTCTTTATTTGCACTTAATGAGGATACAAAAAGGCGAGCTTATTGCCGCGTGGCAATGTCTTACAACTAACCTAAACATAGTGGTACATGCGCGCATTGTGAAAATAAAGATTATTACATAACATACAGAAAAGTGGAAGACTTTAAAACTAATAATGCCCGAGGAGATGAAATTGGGAGAGGAAGAGGAGAGAAAGGGAAGAACTGGTTACGTCTTAGAAAGGTAGTATTCCTTAAGGTGACTCTTAAACGATGGTAAAGAAGGTGAGTTTCGTATATTTGTTGTATTTGCTAAAAGATTAAGTTGCAGTAAAATACTCTAAACCCAATTTAACCAAAAGCTCAGTAAACTATTATGAAATACCAAAACAATACCAATGAATATTAGATTCATACCTACTTAAACATAAAAAAGGTGACAAAAGAAGTTACAAATCAACAGATGAATTAGACTCTGAGTTTTCTTTCAATTTTGATGGAAGTATTAAGACTAAGAAATAAAAACAAAAGAGTTCACTTAAACGAGACAACTAAACAGGCTATAACACAAAAAAAATGTGACGATCGCAACTGAATACATTCCCTCGCAAAAATTCCGAATATCCGAATTGACCGTCCGTTCACACTGAACGCTCCCAACTATAGGACGACGTCAAAATACGGGATTTAAACCACTTCCTGCAGAAGCGACTGAGCTACCGTGGTATTCCGAGACGTCGTTTCCTTTCCCGTAATCAAAGGCAGCCTCCCAGGCGGAGGGAGACCCTTTGCATTTGGTATATGATCCCGCGATTCATTCATAGGTGTGCGGCTGCCGCCTAATTAAATAAATTAAAAAAACTTATTTCTCGCACAACGTACGTCATTTCAGACAACCTTTAGTAATCATTATAAAATTACATGGTGCTGGTAATTTAACTAAGTTATCACATAATTAGGCGTATTTTGAACATTATATGTTGTTTTTCTAATATGGCTCGCGAAAATGAAACTTGTTTTGATAATTACTATGAGAGAAAAAAGTGCGATTTTCCATAGTTTTTCGATGAAATGTGACTCTTTGGAGTATAGTAATTAGTTATTAGACATATAATAAGTCTATGATAAGACAATATAATTGAAAAAATCTAACGAATTTTATATTATGGGCATTCAAAGTTTATTATTAGGTTCGAACGCGGAAACTCTCAAAACTTTAGATTTTTCTATAATATCAGACAAAGGTCAAAGTTCTGGTGTGATTTCTAAGAAGAAGTGATGTAGTAATAAAGTTATTTTGAAAGAATTTCATATAAAAAAATACCATAAGTCGTCACAAATTAAAAATTAAAAAAAATTTTTTTTACGAGAATAAATAAAATTTTTCTTGGCTGAATAAATAAATATTTTTTCCGTATTTTTGTATGCAAATAAGTAAAAAAAAAATATCGTTTTGGTAAAGCATTTAATAAAGAACATAACTGTATTTACAATTTTTGATATTTACAAAAACTGTATTTACAAAAAAATCGAAATGATTTTATAGGCGAGTTTTTTTCAGTTTGCCAATTTTGTAATATTTATTCATTATTATCTTAATTGTTTTACGAGATAAGGTTATAATGTTTTATATGTCAAATTTCAATGCGATCATTTTTCTCTTTATCTTTTTTTATTCCGTTTAGTGGTTTATAAGTTATGATCGTTTTTCTCAAGGCCGTTGACTCGCGTCGATTTTTTGCGCGCGAATATGTCGCGCGCAAAAGTGATAGGTGTTTTTACCTCGCAACGTGAGGGGTTAATCGGGACATATAACAACAATTACTCTATATCTGACTCTGTGTCATATGAAAGATCTTTTTATGTATTATAATTACTCATATGACAGCTTTTCTCAATTCGTTGTGGGTAAAAAAAGCGGCAATAGATGACGATAATGGTTGGTTTACTTGGTACATCAGAGATGCGAGACGAAGCGCGCGGAAGAGTCAAAATCGACTTACGAGGTGGGCGATCATGTCAGGTAAGCTATGTCGTGTTTTGTGCTGTATATTTTTTTTTATTATTTTCTACAATAAAGAATAAATTGTCAACATAATAATAAAGAGATAATAATATTAAGTATATTTGTTTAGAGACATTTCACGTCAAAGACCAAGTAATAAAAATCTAAAGAACTCAAACACCACTAAGGTATTAGAGGTGATATTTAGTTTTTAAATATAACAACAATATTCTTAAATTATATAAAACTAACAAGCCAATTGGCCGGTGGGCCCAGGGCGGCTCATAGAAATAGTAGAATTCTCCGTTAAATTGAAAATTGAATTAGTCCATTTTCTTTAAAATATCACGGCTATCTTGTTTATTCAGAAGGCTTCAAACTTCCGTTTTGTCCTCCCTCATCAATATTAATAGATGCGCGAAAGACGGAGTAATGAAATTTATTGTGAATATTAATGAGCTACTCTTATTATATACGCCATAAAAGTCAGGTGAAAGATGGTCGTTATTGCAAATTGCTTTTAAAATTGCGCATAACTTAAATTAAAATTTTCAATAATTGTTTCAAAATGGCTACAAAGTCGCGGTTGATGTTAAAGTCTCATTTTTTCGGTGGACGTGGCTGTGGTAAAATGGAGAAAGTTAGAGCAAAATAATATTTGGAGGAAGCTGCGTGTTTCAATTTTGGTAGGTATTATATATTTCCCTTATTAGCTTAGTAAAAATTAATTGATATTTCAATTAATATCACAGTTGATTATATATGGTATTAGATTGATCAACTCCATAGTTTGATTGGTCGACCCTTCTGCGCCGGCGAAATGCAAGTGGTGCTGATAGCATAAACAGCTAAACTAATAGCAATTTATATGGCCATCTATAATAACATTGATAATTAATGTTTTTAATGTTCTTTTTAATAAAGACTGATTGAGTATAAAAACCCAATATTTTACCCGTGATAACAATAATGACGTTCATTTATTAGTGCCATCTATCACATTTTTAACACGCTTTTATTAGGTCGACCTGTATGTAAGTAATTATGTAATGGAATCTAAGGTAACTAATTTAACCATCTTCCAAGGATCGCAGCGTCATGAAAATTGGCAGCTGTATGTAGTTCTGATGACATTACAATAATATGGTACTGTCGAACTGATCTGATGATGGAGTCGGAAGATATGAACTGGAACTTCATGATGGAACATCGTATCATAGCTGTGTTTGGACTTGTTAGAAAAGTCTTGGAATGAACTTTGACCACGATTAGGTTTCAAGGTCTGATGATGAAGCCGGAAAATAGTCACTGGCATTTTATGATGGAATATCGTATCATAGCCGTGTGTATATCGTATCATAGCCCAAAAGCGTATTTTTAGTGTTTTTTTTAAAAACTATAAATTTATTTATATAGGCTGATTACACCACAGAAATAACACGCAGATGTAAATTGCTATCTATTATATTATTCTAACTGAACATTAAAGTGCGTAATTTTTAAGCGTTGACACCGGTATACCAAATTAAAAATTGACCACCATTTGGAAATAATATTAAAATAAGAGCTCGGATTCAAGAATTCGTTTGTTAATATATTATTATTTTATACCGTATAGGCGGGCTGGACCATACTGTTATACCACGAAAGTCACCATATTTATTTATTTATTTATTTTATTTATTTATTTATTTATAACGTACAAGAACAAAAAAATACAAGGACATGCATACTGTTGTATATGAGGAATAATTAAGAAGAAACATTATTATAGCGAAAAACATAGCTCTATGCATATAAATATGCTAGCATATCCGAATGAGGCGAAATCGCACAACCAACTAGACCTAGAAGGTCTGTCTCTGGCTGTGCTGTGTTATACCAACTGTATTTTTGTAACTCGCGAACTGACGAAGGTGATCAATTTTAAATATTTCTAAATCTAACAAATGTGTTGTTTACACAAATTAAAGTAAAATTGAAAGTAGAAAAAATAAATATATATATATATATGCAATTAAGGGCTAAAAATAAAGTAAACTTTACATTATATACAATAAATTTAAGTGGATAATAAGTAATAATATATACCTACAAATATATTGAACACAATAAGAGAAGATTAAACTATGCGTGCCATCTGGGAGCTAAGGGGCCTTTGCTGAGTTGGCCACGAAGACCCATTCTGTTCAGGGTTGGTCACACTCACGGGTCAACACCCATCCGGCGGCCTCCACGCATGAAGTGCGAGCCTGGGTAGGACTCTGGCCATAGAGCTAGTTTCCCCTAGGAATCAACTTCTGGCGCTCCTGGACGGTCTACCGTGCGGCGTAAGCCAATTGATTGTGCACTGATAGTGGAAACAGTACTGCTTCCAGACTGACTAACAGTCGGAGTCTGGAAGCAGTAGGTACTGTTTCCTATAGAGCGGGGGTGGTTGCGAACCTTACGGCGACTGCTCTTGAAACGACCATCGGCTACCCGATCCTAGGTGAACAGCCGGGCAAAGGATTCCGTGGTCCGCGATAGATTCGGTATACAACTCGTAACCAATCGAGAGACTGGAGCAATCTGGTCGCAACTGGAAGTAAGGGCGTGAGTGTAAGCCCGCTGGGTAATACTCCTGGCTATCTCGCGGTTAAGGCGTTGGCCTCTTACGGACATGTGGCGGAGCTTGACGGTGGACTGCTTTGTCCAAGTCTCCTGCAATCACTCCAGAGTGAGATAGATCGACTAATCGTTAAAACTTCCTGAGGTGACGGGTTCGGCCGTTGTAGTTGACAACTCTAGTTATGCGTGCCATGTCAACGTTGCGTTTCCCAATAAAACCCTAGTTGCCAAATCATAGTAAGATGTTGAGCAATCTGGTACTCTATATAATCAAGGATATAATGTTCATTATTATTAGTCAATTTCAGAGATACAGGATAATATCGATAAACTTTAATATTGCCAATACGCTGGAGCCAAGCAATATAGTCACTGGTCACTGGAGAAGTGTTAATATACTGTTTATAATTATATTATAACCGGTTTCTGTTTAGGGCTTATTTTGACCTTTAACTTTTTTTAAACTTTACCTAACCGCCCACGTGCGAATAGTATCAATATATATAAACGGTTTAACAATGTAAACATGCTAACCTATTAGGGCACATACGAACAATTTGTTTTTGTTTGTTTGTTTTTAATATTTATGTTTCTACTCTACTATGAAGTGTGTATATGCATGTGTGTGTGCAACATGTTTGTAAGTGAGTGTCGTGCTATTGCATTCGCTCGACAGAATTAAAATGCAATTCCGTTATTTTTACACGACTGCCCAACAAAAAGTAGTGTAATGTGTTCAGGGTTCATCTATGTATGTTTTACGTTTCTTTATTCCACCATAACTTCTAAACGATGGAACCGATTTAGAAGTATGTAGTAGTGTTAGACACGTTATGTCATCCCAATTGTCATTAAGTGTTAATATATCAAGTAAATAGTTGTCTAAATATCCAAATAAATAAATGTCAATAAATTAACATAAACATATCGTTGTCAGTGTCAAATGGAAGGTCTGATCGGAGAGTACATTTCAAAAATGTATATGTATCTATGTATATGGATAAATCCATAAACCCCAAACATTTCATTAAAAAACCGTAATCAAAATAATTACAATACAGTAGATCACTTTTTATAATGGCAGTTATGTTTTTTTTTTTTTAAATATTGATTTTTTTTCTTTATTTCTGGAAACATACAGCGCATACAATTGTCATACGTGTGCATAAACATAATGTAGAAAAAAATAAAAAAAATACGCCAATAATCGTTTCCTACGAAAGTAACAGATTTCCGCATATTACACATTTGGATTTCAGCATTTACACCTTAAAATTAATAGTAAAAAAAACTAAGTTCATATTAAATATAAAATTAATATAGAAAAACGATGGAAGAGGTAGGGAATTGGAAGTGATTAGGAAGAAGGAGTTAGACGATGGTATGTGTATATGTATATAGATATAAATAAAGATATAGATATAAATAAAGATATAGATAGGCCGTATGGTGGATATATATGTAGATGCAGATATTTATTGATGTTTATAGATATTTATAGATATATAATAATATATTTATAGATATATAATAAATATTTATAGATATTTATAAATATTTGTAGTAGCTACTGATATGTTGCATGAAAAGTATATAACTAAGTACGATAGGTATTAACAAAGTGCAATTGATTCGAATAATTCTTTAACGAACGTCGCTTGGTTGAGGTTGAAAATGTCGATGGTGGAGAAACGAGAGTCGTACGTGCACAATGCACATCAGCCTATAAGCGATGGAATTTTCCCGTAGATGGTATTGGCAGGAGAGACCTTAAAAGTGCGTAAATTGCGAATTAATCGCGGAGGAACGATAAAACGCAAGTTTTAAACAGTGTATGGACTATCTATGGTATTTTTTAATAACTTTGTGTAACAGTACCATAACAGCCACAGTGCGTTGGTCTTCTAGAGCTTGAATACCGAAGTGGTCCAGTCTGCTCTCGTACGTAGGAAGACGTTTACAAGTTTTTTTTCCTTTTAATATATTTATTTATTTATTTTATTTAAGAATTATTTACTATAAAACATTGATTTGCTTACAAAAATAACAGGAACCGAATGGCAAAACCTTAACCTTTTGCTTATTTGATTCGGCCACCCCACTGGGACTAGCCCGTTCTAGGGTGGACAAGACTCTAATATTACAATCAAGATTGCTTGATTGCTTACAGATGTACAAGTTTCAGTTAAAAGTTAATAACACTAAATTGCCCTAAAATTTGGTCTTCAAAAAAAAAACGTAAGTAAAAATAATAAAAAAATTATTAAAACATAATATATTAAATAAAATGCAATTCCATTATATAATCGGCAATAATATAAAATTCGATTAAATAATGTAATTAAAATTATATGTAAGAAAAAAAAGAAACAGTCATTAATATTTAATATATGTTAAATAATAAAGGATTTAATATGAAAATATCTAGTCAAAAAAAGTACAATTCATTGTCAAAATAATATATAACAACAAAGTCAAATAATTTTTGGTAGTTAGTTCAATTTTTACCGACTTGTTATCCCAAAGGAAATTGGTGATTTAGCCAGGAATCGAACCTGGAACCTTACAATGTAAGATTAGGCCACCTGTGAAACCGGACCAAGCAGCAATCAATTAAACCAACTTAAAAATATATTAGCCTTTTTTTTTCACCTAATAGGCGGGAGCCGCGATGTACAAAATACTAACCTACTGGGTCACCTAAGCGGCAACCGCCTCACTGGCTACTACTAGTGTCTACGTAAACTCAGTTTAGAGCTCTCATAATCCACAATTTCATCATAATTTAATTTTACCGTGTTTAGGCTATTTAATAACCCAATCGCTTGAGCATTGAGCGTTGAGCGGTAAGGCATTGGCTTCTTACGGGCATGTGATGGAACTTGGCGGTAGACTGTTTTGTTCCAAGTCTTCTGACCTCACCTTACGGAAGACAGAACGATCAATATCGTTAAAACTCCCTGAGGTGACGGGATCGCCCGTTGTAGTCGACAGCTCTAGTTGTAGTTGTTCTAAAAAATTCTTTGACATATTCGCTGTTTCTTGAAAAACTTCGGTCCGAAAAAATTGGTAAGTCTACAGGACTTTAACAGAGACTGGTTCATTATGCGTACAGAGCCAGGCTAAATTCAAACTGAATCACCGCTGAACATACAGCAGGTCGAGAACCGCGCAAGCGACCTAGAACCCAATAGGCGGGAGCCGCGATGTACAAAATACTAACCTACTGGGACACCTAAGCGGCAACCGCCTCACCGGATACTGCTAGTGTCTACGTAAACTCAGTTTAGAGCTCTCATAATCGGCAATTTCATCATAATTTAATTTTACCATGTTTAAGCTATTTAATAACCCAAACGGTTGAATTTAAAAAAAAATATGATAAAATGTTAGTTTTTTTTTAAGAGGTCTAAGGTAAAATGTTGCCCCATACTAAAACTGGTTATTGTAGGAGCGGTGTATTTACACTATTAGATAAGTAATTGACTCTATATCTCTATAATTTTGTGATAAATTCAGTTAAAGCGTTCGGCGACCTTCGGCGACACTCGGCATTTTCAAACCAATATATATAAACAAATATATTTATTTTTCAAAAAAGACTAGATATCTACAACAAAGATATCTAATCTGGTAAAATCGTCAAGAAAAAAATACATATTAGATAAATTACATATTAGTTGAATTTCAAAATGAAAAACCATAGTAGAAATATAAATAGTGGCAATAGTGTCAAATTAAAAGACATAACAAAATAAAATAAAAAATAATCGCATAAAAAAAATAAAATAATAAACAAACAAAACAAAAAAATATATAAAAAAAGAAATGTTAAATGATCCATTAATTAAATTCCAACATAATTTGTAGATAATACGTTTCAAAAGTCAATTTAACAATTAAAACGCCTGAAGCGTATATTTAAAAAAATCCTATCAATATTGTAAAATATCATTTCATGCCTTAAACTTTTTAAATCTAATATACAAATACTATTTAGACTACAAACGATTTAGCAAAGCTGTAGAATTCGTCCAACGTATAGAGAGCATGTGTGGATGCCAATTTTCTTTTTATAAAACTCTCGATTTTCAACTCCAGGAGTCTAGTTTGGAGTGGGAGGCAGTTAAAAAGCTTAAAACTAACGTAATTAAAGGACTTTTGAGTCTGTGTTAGATGCACTCTGGGAAAGGCAATATTTAACCGGTGGCGAGTGTCATAGGTGTGGTGATCACCATTTAGTTCACGAGACGAAGTCGATAAGTCTAATATTTTGTGGCTGAAATATATTTAGTGCGCAGGGGGCGCACTACTTGCTTATTGCACTATTGCAATATTTACTGGCTACTTGCCGAGAAAGTGTGGTTGTGGTTGAAATCGGTCCACCAGGGGGGTGGACCGATTTCAACCACAACCACACTTTCTCGGCAAGTAGCCAAGGACTCTTTTCATCATTATTATATTACTTTATGAATATCGATGATCGCTTTCTCTCAGCTGGCCGACGAACCAGGTAGGGATCCATTGCGACACCTCGGGCGACGTGGTTCATTTCTATGCGAATGGCCGGTTTGAACCAAGGCGTTAATATATAATTAAAATATATTACGGAATATTAGTGTAGCTTGTATATGATATATTACTACCATAATTTCACACTGTGACTTCGACCGAACAAGGCATCTGTGGATCAAATCTCAAGTATTTATGTCCAATATTTCGAGATTGATAAATGACTAGTGCGTTATCTGGTGGACAAATTTCAACCGCAACCTTTTCAGCTCGCCATTATCAAATGGAATGCCATTGCATGCCAAATTTCATCTCAATAGGATTAAGCATTTGGGGCTATCGTGGAGTAATACGCAGACACAGAGAGAGACGTCCAGCTAACAAGTAAATAATTAATATTAAAGGAATAAAAACACGAAAAGCGAACTACGGTATTTATAATTGTTTTAATAGCAACTTTTTATGAAATATTTGTGGTTTATTGGTTTATTATATTATTACATTACTTTTCGAATTTTATCTCGTCATCATTGAAATATAATAAATAATAAAATTATATAATTTTTAAAAAATAAATTTATAATTCTAAAATTAATAACAATAATACTTAATATATAAATTATACAAGTAAATCCTCTTAATAAAGGTCAAGGACTAATATCTACTAAATGATAAGTATGATTAGTATAATTTTTTTTCAATAATTTACTTCCTTTAAATATAAAATTAAAAGGATAAAAAGTTACCTATCTTTGGATTATTCTAACTATTAATTCTAATATATACAATAAAACTTGAATTATTAATACAATAATTAATCAATAAATTGAATCTCCTAATAATGTTAATAACAAATGTCCTGCAATTATATTTGTTATTATTCGAATACTTAAAGTTATTGGGCGAATTAAAATTCTAATAGTTTAAATTATATTATAGGTACATACATATTTTCGGAATAGACTTAATCAGACCTTTCATTTGACACTAAACACTATATATTTATGTTATTTCATTGAGATTTAGACATTTAGACAATTATTAACTTGATTTTTGGACAATTAAGATACCCTATTTCAGTCAGGATGGCGTAACGATTTTAACAATATGACATACCTACTTCTAAGTTTGATCGCGCTGTTAGAAATTATAATTGAATTAAGAAACGGAAAGCATACATAGATGAACCCTGAATACACTACACTACTTTTTGTTGGGCAGTCGAGTAAAAATGGTCCTAATCATCTCACGGGGGCTGGAAATAGATATTTCCGTCTTTATTTCGAAAAAAATATTGCGCGTTCAAAATACTTTCCCTCTTGATTGATCAGTGGGCCGGGAAAGTAAAATAACAACGATTTATAAAAATGCTACATTTGTAAACCTGCTATGATTTCAAAATGAACACAATGGGTCCATAGGGGGACATTTCTCCACAGCAAATTACGTGCGTGATCTTGACCCAATTACTCGGAAGATATGACCTGTAATTACTCCCTGGTCGTGTAATAAAGATCGCAATTACGTCGTCTATGCTCGGCTAAAATTCTCCAATCTCAGCTCCCCCGGCGAGATTGTATATTATAGCGATCCGCTTACTTATCGCCGATTTATAGCCGTTTTAATTATCGCCCAGAAGCAAAAGATCACGCTTGGAAGCTTATAATTAACCCGGCGATTTAGGGGCAATGTCACAGGCCAAAGCTGTATGGAAGATGAGCTATTTTCTCGTCGTAGAAAAAACGATCACAGAGAGGAGGGAGAAGGGCGAATCCTACGCGCTCGATATTTTTATACGCTATACTAGACGCTCGGTAAATATCGTGATCCTGGATCACGATCGAAATATCACGATAAATATCGAGCGTGTAGCGTTCGCCTATCTGAATGAAATCGATAACATATAATAGAAAGAGAGTTAGGAAAAGCGCGGTTGTTGAATATTATAAATAAGACAAAAACAGTTTTTTGGTCATGACTTTAAAGCAAGTATCGGCAATTTTACAACCGACGTTATCCAACGGCGGCTGTAACGTCGCCTTAACGTCGGGTGCTTCAAACACGCGGACCAATCCATTTTTGTCATCTATCATATATCAACAAATCTAACTTCTATGTATGTATATTTCATGCTGGCTTTTGCTCGTGTTTTAGTCGACATTCTAAATTTTATTTTAATTTATTTCATTATAATTAGCTTTAACCTCCATAAAGTTCAATAAATACAGTAACGTGTATTTCATCTCATAAGTCTAATCTAAAGTTTATTTTATGATCAAAGTCAGTGTGATATAGCTGCTTTGAGTGTCGAGTTATATTGATTTATATTCGCATATTCGAGAAATGCGACGCAAACTGTTCGGCCGATTTCATTCGCTGAATAGGCTGAAAAATATCCTCCCGGAGGAGAGCAAGATTACGATTTGTCAGTCTGCTCTCCTCCCCCTTCTGGATTATGGAGATGTCGCATTTCTCGACCTCACAGAGGAGTTATCCACCAAAGTTGAGCGTCTCCAAAATGTTTGCATTCGGTATATCCATGGCCTCAGAAAATTTGACCACATCACGGAGTACAGAGAGAAGCTTCACTGGCTGTCGACCCGGGAGAAAAGAGACATGCGAGTTCTCTGTATGCTTTTCAAGATCTTGGATGGCGTCGCTCCCAATTATCTTACCGCAGATTTACTGCACTATCGGCTCATGAACGCCCTCTGAGATCAAAAAACAACCTGCTACTCTCTATCCCTAGTCACAGCAGTGACTTCTTCTCATTCTCTTTCACCGTGCATGGAGCCCGTCTTTGGAATGCTTTGCCGAAAAATGTGAGAACCGCGCCAAGCATAACAACTTTTAAAAACAGACTCAGAGAGCATTTGAAATCCTCCAGGTAAATTCCCTTTCCCCTCCCATCCCCCTCCTTTTAAAACTTTAGCGTCCTTATAGGTGTTAGATTATTTTGATGAGGCAAATCTGTGCCCACAAAGAGTAAAGTATATACTTCTTTCTATCCTCCTCTATTTTATTTGTCATACTCTTTATATAGGTTAAGTTATGTAGTCTACTCGCAAATAATGTTCTTACAATAGTATAGGTTAGCTCTAAAATATTGCCTGCAGGCAATAAGCTCGCCTTTTCTTAAGAATAAAGAGTTTTATTATTATTATTATTATTATTATTTATAACTTATCTCTGGCCGAAAATGGCCGCTGTGAGTGGTACCCTCCCCCCCCCCCCCCATTCCTTCCCCCCAACCGCCATTTACACCCTATCTAGGCGGTAGCCTAATATTAAAGTAAAACAGAGCTGTACGCTGATTAAAATGACACTAAAATCATCCTCGTTGGACTTTTAGTTTTGAGTTATCGATGGTTTTTAATCATCATGAAAAAGTAACATCAACATTGTTGATGTGAACTTGATGTAAATAAAATGATCTGCCGTGAACTTTTCCCATCATGTTAACGTCAAAAAATGACAGTTCTGCAGGATTTCATGACTATCGGTGTTTACAACATCAAACCGCAGCAACTGCTCTACCTCAAAACTTGGACCCTTGCTGCGGAATACCTTTGAAAATACCACGCATTACTCTGTACATTCCGTGGTATAGAGGCTAAATGGAATGTCGTGCTGAGGTTTCCTGCATCGATGCTGCGAATTCTGCGCCGCAGAGAGCCTAAAGGGATAACGTAACCTATGAAGGTAAATAATGTAACCCATAGAGGCCCGGATTACATACTTGCAATCGTCAGGAAAATCTTTAATTTAATTAATTTCCTTTTTTAGCTTTCTATAACCTACACTATATAAATTGCCTGTTTGTTTGAATATATTGCGTCGGACATTGTTGCTATTTAAAATATCGGATGTTATAAAATCGAAGACTATCGCGGTTGTTTGACATTATAAATAGGATAAAAACGAATTTACCGCGTGAAATTTGTAGCACCCGACGTTTCGGTGACGTTGCAGCCGCCGTTGTCCAGTTTACCCTGCACAACAGCGGCTGCTTCGTCACCGAAACGTCGGGTGCTACAAATTTGACGCGGTAAATTCGTTTATATCCTATTTAAAATATCGGATGTTATTTGAGTACTTGATAGTGGAAAAGTGGATCAACTCCAAAAACGTAAATTTTTTAGAGCTTCGCATTTAGTTTTGACGAATGTTAAAACTAGATATCAATACTTTCATACGAATTTGGTCGTTCTTGCAATTTATGTAATGTTTGTGTAAAAAAAACAATTATGTTCTATTCCTATTCTATTATATTTCCCTATTATAAGTTCTTTACGGCATTAGGGTAGTTTATAAAATAGTATGTTCTAATAGTAAAATAGTATCTGACTCTACTCCACTTTTCAATTTCAACTACACATTGGGCTCGATTGCGTTTCTTCGTGAACTAAAATCGGAAATTAGTTCGTGTGAATGAGGCACGGCATTACGCAAGAGCGGAATGTGAAATGACCGGTTGTCTTTTTTTTGCAACAAAACTATCTATCAAAGTTAAAGCATCTGAATAACATATTTCATGCGGTGTTAGCACCGCATGAAATATGTTAAAATTTATTCGGACGAGTATAAGTTCGACAGGTAGTTTGTATCGACGATCGTTTGTTTCATGTCGCGGAACTTGACTGTGGACTGTTTTGTACCTAGTCTCTGCGTTCACCTCGCGGAAACAGAACGATCAATATCGTAAAAACTTCCTGAAGTGACGGGTTCGCCCGTTGTAGTCGACAGCTCTAGTTGTAATTGTTCTAAACACTTCCCTGACTTATTCGCTGTTTCTTGTAAAATTTCGGTCCGACAAAATTTGTCGGTCCGACTGACAATTTCTATCTCGATTTTATTTATTTAACTTGACATTTGTACCATTTTATTCATTATTATATTATTACTATTTTTTCTAATTGTCTCCCATAATCAAATATATTTCTTATTTATAGAACCATTTAATTTTAATATTATAATTTCATGACTAACTGTAGTTATAAATATCTAATATAACTCAATTGTGTGGTGAGTCTCTAATGAAATATTTAGTATACATTTTAAAGTTATTTTAAAATTAAGCGGCTATATAAAGTGTCTAAACAACTATGTAAAAGTTTTTTAAGACAATAAATGCGATTTGATTTGATTTGATTTGTAAGTCTACAGGACTTTAACAGAGTGGTTCACTATGGTTACGAAATCGGCTCGAAAAGACATGGCTTCTACTATTTATGTGAAAATCTGCCAAGTTGCCTTCACATGTACCGCTACCTCTTATATGTACATGGACGGCACTGTTCGCAATATTCAGATCTCAGAAGGGTCGTCTGGTGGATACCTATTGTATATGTAACAAGTGAAGTTTGAAGCGCCCGACGTTTCGGCGATGTTGCAACCGCCGTATCAAGGGTAGTTAGGGTCCAAGGTGTACAGTCTACTCACAATGTCTCCCGGGGCAGGAAGCAGAACTTCGCGTCTTGCTATCTTGATTTATATTGGGATATTGTTTTCTATGAGGGATAAAGATTTTGGACAGCAAATTAAAAAAAAACTTCCTTTGAAGCAAAGGTTCTATGAAGCACCTAATTTGATATTCATATTTCTGGAGTCTGTCGACTGTATGAAATATAATATTATAGATTCGTTATTTTGATATGCCTACAATTTGTCCTCGGTTTATCTCGGCGGCCCAAACTCAAAGGATACAAAAGAAACACGGCGATGCTATTATAAAAGCAATTACTGGTATTGTTCCAACCGCCGCCGCCACGCCGGCGTTTTATAGCCCTACCCTATCATCAAATAAAAGAAAAATCAATGAAAATTATTACGGATACAGGCGCTATCGGATACGGGTACTAAAATATAATCGAACTGAAACGTACTAGTTGTTACATCAAGATGGCTAAGATATTTTCTTTCTATACAATATAAGTTCGTTTATGTTAGGCGTATTCAGGCATTTGCTATGCATGTGAGCCGGATTTTGGTTTAGGTTTATCGGCCGATCCCAAAAAGAAGGCTTCTTGAAGTGTGTAAAATCTATTCTTTGGGAGAATCGCTGAAGACAATAAATGATCATCGCGCGTTGCTCGTGTGCTCTGGGGGCTAATGGGCCCTATTGGAGTTGGCCACGAAGACCCATTTGTTTAGGGTCGGCCACACCCACTCGTCAACAGTCAACCGGCGGCCTCCATGCGAGCCCGGGCAGGACTCTGACCTGAGGGCTAATTTCCCCCAGGAGTCAATCTTCTGGCGCTCCTGAACGGTTTGCGCACCGTGCGGCGTCAGCCAATCGATTCTGCATTCTGACTAATAGTCGGGGGAGTCTGAAACAGTACTGTCTTCTATAGAGCGGGGGTAGTTGTTTACCTTACGGCGACTGAACTTGAAACGACCATCGGCTACCAGATTCCAGGTAAACAGCCGAGCAAAGGATGTCGTGGTCCGCGATAGGTTCGGTACGCACTGTTTCACCGCTACGTAAGGGAGAGGACTGCGCAAGCGACCTCGAACTTGTAACCACTCGGGAGACCGTAGTAATCTGGTTGCAACTGGTAGTAACGGCGCGAGTGTAGGCCCGCTGGGTAACACACCTGACTATCTCGCGGTTAAGGCGTTGGCCTCTTACGGGCATGTGGTGGAGCTTGACGGTGGACTGTTTCGTCCTAAGTCTTCTGCGCTCACCTCACGGGAGACAGAACGATCAAATTTCTCTCTTTTTTCTTAGCGTAGAGGATTACGTATCTTGAGAACTATTTTGTTTGCAACCAAAGTGTTGAAGCTTGATAAAGGCACAATGCCTTTCGAGTCAGGCGAAAACTTTGTGAAGCCATATATAGGGCGTTTATAACATTTAAAGCCTCTCGTCGACTACCTACCTTACTGCAGTGACGTCACCCTTTCAAAGAAATAAGCATGAAAGCAAATTCACTCTACCTGTGTAACATGGAAATATACCGAGAAGTGGTGCGTATTTATTAATTTTAATGAAGCAACGCGGTGTATAGAGATGTTATTATGGCCCATGTATACAGGTTTCGATGCGTAATAATTACGCACTTTAATATTCAGATATACTTACAGATGGCATTCTATCTATCCCTATTATTTCTGTGATATAATCAACCTATTTATAAAATGTTATAGAAGGTTCTTTTAACTGAATGTTATTATTGTTATCATTAGTTAAATCATTGGGTATTTATAATCAATCAATCCTTTATAAAAAACCATTCATTATCGATGTTATTATAGATGAACAAATAAATTGCTATTAATTTGGCCACCAATGTTATCAGCGCCAACTGCATTTCGCCGGTGTATACATATTTAGAAAGTCACACGAATAAATTAATGTGATCTTGAATAATACATTTAAAATATGTATGCAATATTATATTTTACGTTGTTGTCGCTTGAGAATGAGGCGAGTCGTGACAATGAGTGACAGGAAGAGACATACTATATACAATTTATCATATGTTTATATAAATATAAACTTTTGATTTATGGTATGGCATATAGGTATTATACATGAATAAATAAAATACAAACGGAGCTGCCATGGAATTCACAGATCAAAAATCGGGCCCACCATATTTAATTATTACACTTCTGGAAGGTGAACGGTGGATTCAGGACTAACGATCGGCTGTGGTAGGTTTAGGACAGCTGTCTTGCCACATGTGAGCGTTAACCTTACCACCCATTCACTCCCCCTTCGAAGCCATAGAATTTGAGATGTAGAAATCGCGGTTTTAGATATTTTTTTTAGAAAGGAGTTGATTATTTTCCTGGAGAGACCAAGATCTTTAAAAGGGTGAAACAAAGATTTAGCTGACAGGCCACGAGCGCCTACTTCCACCGCGTGAAGGTGAACAGTGAAGCCGTTCCGGGTGACGGCGTTTGCGAGATCATGGTATTTATTTAATTTGTACTCGCGGTCTTTTAGGATATTTGATTCCCATGGAACAGTTAATTCTACGATAAGGACTATCTTCCGAGATAGAGAGTGTAGAGTTATATTTGGACGCAGGGCTGTGCATCCGAGACTTTCAGGGAATTTATACTGCTTAGAGACCGAATCGACCTCCATACTCCAATCTGATACAATATGTAAATAGGTAAAATATAATACGTAAAAAGTCTTGTGATCTGGACTAGATTCTAGATGTTTAAAATTGAATCATTGCAAGAGATTACATTGAATCATTAATCAAAGTCTGCTTAATCGGGTTGAGTCGATCAGTGCACAAAATGGTCTGAATATAAACATCCAAGTTCATGGTTGTCGGACATCGTCAGCTGCTACCCTCCACATCAATAACCAACCTCTGTAGAGGGTTCGCCAATATAAATACCTTGGATGTTTTTTGAATGATAAAGAAGACCGTGGAAGTCAGATGTCGCATATAACAAGTTAGAGCTGCGTTTATCAAAATGAGCCAACACTTCTGCAACCGTAGTCTCAAACTCTCCACTAGATGCCGCCTGGTGCGGTGTTACATATTATCAGTTCTTCTGTATGGAGTAGAAACGTGGACATTAACCCAGACTTTATGTAAATCTTTCGAAATGTGGATTTACAGAAGAATATTTAAAATATCGGTGCGAGGCGGTGAAAATACAGGTGCGAGGCCGTCGGCGGTCGCCGACGTCGCCGACGCCTAGCGCCGCCACTGCAAGTGGCCATAATAACCGCCGACCTCCGATAGGAGATAGCATTTTAAGAAGAAGAAGAGGTTTGTGAGGAGTTAAATATAGAAGATTGTATTATAGCTATAAGACTGCATTTTGCGATGCGTTGGTTTTCACCACAGAGAGATGAAATCGATGCGAATAATCGGCGATGAGGGATATAAAATTCAAAGCACTCTAAAATTACGTTCGCATCGATGGAATGTTTTATCAACCCATACCACCCATGCGTCGATCAAGTTATACTGCTCTTCAATGACATCAACTAAGCCCTCGTAGGACCTGGGCTTCATGAAATAAGTGAAGAATAATCGCAAGTTAATTATTATTATTTTTAAACGTATCTTCAAATCTTCGTCCGACGCAACGACACCTCTCTAGCGCTTAACATTTGCACAACAGACGATCTCAAGAAAATAACGTCCTAATTTTCACAATATTTGTCTCTTTCTGTAAAATTTACTTGTCTCCTTTAAATTAATTGATATTTATTTTCCGCATTTTTTTTTACCTGACTATTTTAATGTCAAATAACTTTTATGAATGGCGATTAGCCCAAATCCTCAAAAAACCCCTCAAATGAATGGCGATTAGCTCGGGGTGCCTACGGCAAAATGTATATAAATTTATATTTACATTTACATTTACATAGAGCGGGGTTTACTATAGAGCTATAACATTACTATAGAGCGGATTACTATAGAGCGGCGCACATTTACATTTATATTTACATTTATATACATTTTGTATATATTTTGCAGTAGGCAACCATTAATGGTCGCCTCACATACGAGGGGTTCACTTTTTATGAATTATCGTAATCAAAGTATTTACTTTACAAGATTTTATCAAAAATTTATAAAATATACACTAATTATTATCACTTTACTAAATAACCATTGTATACTCTACCTAATCAATTTTATATTTATCCTCATTTATCTATTTTGGTATTTTAATTGTTATTTTATTTAATAATTACTTTTTCAAACTCTCTTAGATTATTTATCGATTATTTAAAAAGACGTAGTATCTCGTTAAGGTTTTAATTTTTATTTTATATTTTTTAAATTTGTTATCATCTATTTTTACGTGTCAATGTTGTAAATTGTAAACGGTATTAGTCGTAAGTCCCGATTTCATTATGCATAATTTAATTCGATATATACTGTAATTTACCACAAATGAAATAAATAAATTACATTGTTCTATATTATTATTACAAACGTATTATATCGCTACTTAAACTACTAATTAGGATAATACGGTCATTTTTATTTAATTACCGAAACAAGCTTTGAACGTTTCATTGTTCAGAAATTACAAAGATGCAAACTCGATTCCTTTACTCTTCGCGTCGAGGGGGGCAAATTCGTCTCGTCTTTTAATGAAGAGTATTACTGACAAATTCGTTACAGAGTAAGGATTTAAAGACGGCTTATATCAAAGGCGCAGTAATTGTATTCGGAGACGACAATTTTCAGTTTTCAAAGAGGCCGCAGAAGAACCTAACCCCCCCCCCTCCCCACCGCGCACGCACCAAAATGAGGGTTCTTTATATTCGTCGAGTACTTTGAATTACAAATAACTCGGCGAGAATGCGTTAAATGAAAGATGAAAAGTGGATATCTCAGGCAGTGGGAAGATTGAGAGCGATATTGCCAGTTTTATGGGGTCGTAAAAATGATAAGCGGCGCCTAATAGTCATGTCTCGGTAGTAGATAGCTTGTGCTTTCTGTTTTGTATTGCGTCATGGTGAACTACTCTTATTAAAAGACCAGAAGAGCTGTGCCCTGCGGTTTCGCCCGCCGTTTAATTTAAAATAAATCCGATTATTTATAAATCTAGACTACTTGGGCATAGACAATATTTTAGTCATATTTTCGAGTGTTATTAGTATATACTGGTTTTCACCACAACCTGATCTTAATAAGGCATGCACAGTTCGTCTCTTCTCGATAATGCTCGGTTCTCGACGGGCGACCGCCCCTTGGCCCGGGCGGAAATTTAAGTGGTCGCCAAATTCATGCGTTTGAAAAAAACTTTGTTTCACTAAAGCACCTAGCATTTAGCGCACGTCGTGTCGTACTATCTATTGTTTATTCGATTTTGGAACGCATTCTCACAGTACATTTACACTTAACGAAAGTAGAGCTAGAGCAAACGTAATCTGCTCTTGCTCTTGCTCTTCCAGGGTATATTATTATTAGCCATTCTTGTTCATCGAGGAAAAATATCATTTACACTAAAAGAGCCAGAACATGGAACCTGTTAGAGAAAGAACGGTAGAACGATTTCGCATTCTAGCTGTTTTTCGGCCCTAGAATGTAGCGAACGAATGCTCAGAAAGTTATCGACTTCGCCGAGACTGCACGTAATCGAACGGACGATACTGACGACGATTGTATAATAGCAAATGCTTCTTTCATCGTAATTCATCAGTTAAATAAAAAGAAAAATAAACGAAAAGAGCGCCGTTGGTGGATGACAGCTCTAGTGGATAGCAGACCAAGAGTGCAACATGTAGAGCGGAGCAAAAGCAACTTTGCTCTTGTGAGGGACCACCCCTCACTAGACTCCAGGTTGTGCAGTGTGAGGTGGTGGTGTCAACTTACGGGTTATCTCCGTATTAAAAGGCGATTTTGAGTGAATCAGAAGGTATTTATTGAATTGATTGAGAGTTCGATATTACCAGTTGTAACGCTTCCTGAATAGGTAATATTGACGCGGATGAAGTGACTCGCGGAATGAATGAATTTACGAGGATGTGAGGATAAGGATTTTCCTTGTGCTCCTAGTATCTCGTACTGGGCACTTCTCGAGTCTGTGGGGATGCAGACTGATGCTTCTCGATCAGAAAAGGGCGGAAAAGGAAACCAAGGAGCCTGACTCGTTGAGCGACCTCGTGAGAGGGGTACCTACCGAGTATGCCGTTGCAACCTTGGGGGAGGTGATCACTCGAGGAATGATACTTTGGTTGCGTTTTCGCCGGTTTATATAGGCCGATATATAATGCAATCCAAAATATTTCGAGTAAAAGTATTGTTTCTTTGTGCTGATTCATCGCTGAACGAGGTAGCAAAATAGCTGAATTTGTGTCAATGTATATCACTGGAAATCAAAGCATTTGTTGATTGCATGTGACGGTACTTAAGGGCCGTTACACTCTCGATATAATTCTATTAATTGAAGACACGCATCGCTCGTCCAATCCATTTTGAAAATACGAACGCAAATCATTTGGGCACGTGGAAAGCTAGAACGCTTTGAAAAGACAGCCTAGTCGAGCGACCGCGTCTGAACACGAACGTATGATCTAGTAGGCTACTGTTAGCGCGCGCTTCCGTCATTTACACTAAACGAATGAGCAGGGTTGGAATCAAGCTCTCAGATAATTATTGTCTATAAACGGCAAATGGATAGTACTTTACAAAAATATATAGTACACATACTTATGCAATCATTTTTAAATAGATTTAAATAAACAAAAAAAAATGCGATTTAGGTTTTCCATTATTACCGTAATAATCATAATTAAAAGAAGAATACATATGGTAAAACAACGCCTATATCAGCAAATTCTTCTAAACTGGGTACGTCACCTTTGGCAACGATGCGACGTAAAGTGTCCTCGGACGGTATAAATTCTATACAACTTTCTATGCGATGTAATTTAAAACATTGTATTAAAAAAATGAAGATAAAATTGATACGCATAGGCGTATAAAGTAACTATATCCCTTTTGCATACTATATTGCGATAGTATATTGTACATTTACTATAATTATAGTACGAATTACAACCCTGCAAATGAGCAAATATTTGGCATTCTATGTCGTTACCACCAAATGGCGGTTAGAATGTTCTTAAGTTTCCCCCAATCTGGTTAAAATCACGTGATTTTGGCAGAGTGGGAGTAGAATGAGCATTCGCTCGCTTGGTGTAAATGCTAATGGGCCCTTGCTGAGTTGGCCACGAAGACCCATTCTGTTTCCGGGTCGGTCATACTCACGGGTCAACACCCATCCGATGGCCTCCACGCATGGGGTGCGAGCCTGGGTAGGACACTGGGTCAACCAGTCTCCCCTGGGAATCAATCCTCTGGCGCTCCTGGATGGTCTGCGCACCGAGCGGCGCAAGCCAATCGATCGTGCTCTCCGACTAACAATCGGGGGAGTCTGGGAACTGTATTGTTTCCTATAGAGCGGGGGTAGTTGTCTACCTTACGGCGACTGCTCTTGAAATGACCATTGGCCATCCGATCCCGGTTCCGAGTCGGGCAAAGGACGCCTTGGTCCGCGACAGATTCGGTATACTCCGTTTCACCGCTTCGTAAGGGAGAGGACCGCGCAAGCGACCTCGAACTCGGAACCAATCGAGAGACCGGAGAAATCTGGTCACAATTGGTAGTTAGGGCGCGAGTGCCGCCCGCCAGGTTAACATACCTGGCTACTCGCGGTAAGGCGTTGGTCTCTAACGGGTTGTGGCGTAGCTAGACGTCGGATTTGTTATGTCCAAAGTCTTCTACGCTCACTGCACGGTCGATAGAACGATGAATCGTTAAAACGTCCTGCGGTGACGGGTTCGCCCGTTGTGGTTGACATCTCAATATAGTGTAAATGCACAGACAGTTGATTTTTGACCGCGTGTGAAGTATGTTTGATGTCTCAGACAGGGGAATTCCCGTCGCGTCTAGTGGCCAGTGGGTCCCATCAAACTTGCAGAAGGCAGATTTGCAGACGGCAATCTTGCAGACGGCATTCTTGCAGGCGGCAGTTTTGCAGAAGGCAATCTTGCAGAAGGCATTTTTGCAAATGTCAAACTAACGTTTCGAGGGTCGGCATTTTTGCAGACGGCATTTTTGCAGAAAATGAAGTTAGAAGCAAAACATCGTATTTAAAATTTAGTGCTACCAGAGTAGAAATCGACAAAAGCCGCGTTTTCATATGTCAGGGTAGGGAAACCAGTCCACTTCTTTGAGTGTCCTCTCCATCGCGGATCTCAGCAATCAACTTTCGATTTTAGGGAAAGAAAAACCTAACCTAACCTAACCTAACAGAAAAACTTAAAACATTTTTTTTAATGTTTAGTTTGATGTACTGAATCATCCACTACAAGGATGCCGGTAATTAAATGTGGAGAGGTAAAAATATTCACCACTTTAATTTACCCTGACATGATAATTTGCTACTTCTTTTTCTAAATTTAAAATTAATAACATATGACCGCTTTACTGCTTTATTTTTGGTTTGTAAAATAATATAAAATTATTTTATTCGTGTAATCATGTCCTAATGCGCCATTCTCAAACGTTGCTAACTTCGGGTTTGTATGCAAGTTTGCTTTCTGCAAGAATGCCGTCTGCAAAAATGCCGCCTGCAAGGTTGCCGCCTGCAAGGTTGCCGCCTGTAGGGTTGCCTCCTGCAAATCTGCCCTCAACAAATTTGGAGCTGTCAAAAGTGACATTTGTGCAAGTTTGCCGCATGCAAAACTGGCGCCCCCCGTGGCCAGTTAGTCGTTTCAAGAGTGGTTGTCATCAGGTAAAATTCCACCACCGCTGCTTTGGAAACCGTATGTCGTTTCCAGACCCCTCATGTTATTTATTTTTATTTTTATTTATTTTATTCCATCAAAAGAGAAAAACAGCGCTCGGGTCTGAGTTAATGAATAATAATAACAATATTACGGCCAAAATAGTCTCCTGATAATATACAGTTTATGTGGGTGATGTTGTGTAATAATATTTATATATTATGTTATATAATCACGTTCTCTCGATTTGTGAGTGTGTATGATAGAGTAGGATGAGTGTGTTTATATGTGTGATTGTGATATGTGTTTAATGGGTGTGTGTAAGTACATCTACGTTTATGTATGTGTCATAGTTGTGTATATATGAGAGTGTGTGATTCTGCACAGGGATGTATGTTCAAGCTTTTATGGTCTGGTCTATTACCGCTCTGATAAACTCGTTTTTGCTCATTGAGAATATGTCTAGTTCCTGAAACGATTCATCGTAGGCTTCCATAATTCGATGCAGAGTTGAATTCCTTGCTTGATTTGTATGGAGTCTGGGTACATTGAATACCCTTGGGTGACGAGTTCGGCGCGATGGGACATTTAAGGCTATTCTGCTTAGAATTTGTGGGCTGTCGATATGATGCGAAAGTATATTGTGGAAGAACGTCATATCAGTCGAAGTGCCTTATTAGCCGGAGTGCACGGTAGATTGGCTAACGCAACACGGTGCGCAAACCGCCTGGTAGCGCCCGAAGGTCATCCTCCAAGTGAAACTGATTCGCCATGCTTGAATTGCGATTGAAGAGACACAGAGCCTTACCGGAGTAGACCCTCTTAGAGGATACTGGATAAGAGCTGAATCGTGACTTCAGCCGACCCGAAAGAACGAGGTGGACTTAGTGGCTTAAATGAAGGAGGACCATTAGTTACCAATCCCGATCCAACACGCGACAGGAAGAGCGTGGGAAAAAGAGATAACGGGCGGATCGGCTAGGCGTTACGCCATTTGTCGATCTGCCGTCTAGACGTCTGCCGTCTGACCTACGTCTACGGCGTCTGCAGTCGTAGTCGGGTTTGCCGATCGAGAATCGAAACAGTTGACCGACGGCCGTCTTATCCTCTGCGGGAGCAGAAGAGTCGGGAAATAATCATCGTGGGGAGCGGTCACAGAATCATCGCCGGGTTGTGTCTATCAAATATTTTTTGACGTGACAACGTCTTATAATTCGATGGAGCTGGCTGCACGCACGAAAAAACATGACTCATGCGGCGTTACCTCGCTCTGAGGCGTTCCATTTATTATATTTATTATTCAATATAAATGCTGCCATCTACCGGTTGCGACAAGAATTATTTACTATCCTCAGTCTAAAATAGTACGAATGAAAATCACTACATTGATTTAAATTCTTGACATAATTTTATATGTATTCTTGATATACGGAATGTTATTACTGAACGGTCAATTTTCTTGTGGGTACAACGAAGTGCAACGAAGTAAGCAACTTTAATTTTTTTTTAAATAAAAAAGTATGAAAAGCTATCATTACGATGCGCTATCTAGCGGTTGGTAAAATGTCGCTAATATTGTTTATTTACGACGTATTACCTACCGCTAGATGGCGCAGTGTGCTCAAACGCTTCTCAACCCGTTATTTAATAGTTTGAGATTTCAAACTTTCAAATTTAAGAAAACAAAAACTTTAAACAATAAACAATTATACAATTATACTGCTATACAATAATACATTTACATGTTGTAGTCAAATCGATGAGTATAAAAGCATATATTTTTGGGTGTTTGTAATAAACAATATCAGAATCTTAAATGAAACTGCTTCAAATGCAACCATTCCATCAGTATTCTCTTATGAAGTTGTCACGTTCAACTATCGTCAGTAAACCGACTTCACAGACAACCGATTTTTTGTGGAACCTGCCTTGTTGCCTATTGGCACCATCTTCTAAGTGGGCATTTATAGCATCACGCAGTCAAATACTCAGGCGGTCACCCATCCCAGTATCGACCGTGCCCAACGCTGTGATGGGGCCTGTTGCATATAGGCCACTAAGACCCAGGTGTTAAGGATCGGTTAAACTCACGGGTCAACACCCATCCGGCTGCCTCCACGCAGAAGTGCCATCCCGGATAGGACTCTGGCCTGCGGGCCAGCTTCCCCTAGGAGTCAACCTTCGGGCGCTCCTGGCCGGTTTGCGCACCGTGCGGCGTCATCCAATCGATTGTGCATTCTGACTGATAGCCGGTGGAGTCTGGAAACAGTACTGTCTCGTATAGAGCGGGGGTAGTTGTTAACCTTACGGCAACTGCCCTTAAAACGACCAATCGGCTACCCGATTCCGAGTGAACAGCCGTGGATTCCGTGGTCCGCGATAGTTCCGGTTGACACCGTATTACCGCTACTTAATGGAGAGGACCGCGCAAGCGACCTCGAACATGTAACTAGTCGAGAGACCGGAGTAATCCGGTTGCAACTGGGAGTAAGGGTGCGAGTGCCGCTGGGTGATTAACCTGGCTATCTCGTGGTATGGCGTTGGCTTCTTACGGGCGATTGGCGTAACTAGACAGTAGACTGTTTCGTCCCAAGTCTTCTACGCTCACCTCACAGGAGATTGAAAGATCCAATATCGTTAAAACTTCTTGAAGTGACGGGTTCGCCCGTTGTAGTTGACAGCTGTAGCACTACCTATCCTCCAACATCCCTGTTCACGCCAGTGACTTTTGTGTGAGAATCTCCTAATCACTTGTCTAATCAAAGAAAATCCCTTTTATAAATTCTTCCGCTCCAATCAAATATTGTCGGTACCTATTTAAACATACCGCGACGGCACGCCCATCTGAACCGCCCAGCGCTACGGATCGCCCCGTCTGAAGGACGGGTAGGATATATATGTCGACTTGGCTGGGCGCGTGGTCGAATAAATTCGCTCCGCAACAAAAGATAAGATTATCGTTTTTTCTCGCCGCAAACCGCCGCATCGCATCACACGAACTTATGTGTTGATTAGCCCGCATCGCGATTCGTGTAAAACCTCAGTGAGTGACAGTTAAACGAGAAGCAGAGGTGGTGCAGTCCTGCAGCACAGGCGGAACCAACAAACCCGTAAGTACCGACATCCTGTCTTTCCGCTTTAAATATCCGCTCCTGGGTACTAAGGTACACCAGGTGGTCCTTCAAGCTACTAAACTCACACGGATCTCACGCAAATTCATAAACCGCCTAGAGTGATCTTCTGATTAACGAGACCAGACCTCTAGGTACCCGCATCATCAATCCCTTTGCCAAGACGAAATATTCATTTTCAACTCTATTTCTCGATGACCTATGTAATGTTCGAATGTTCGTTTCTTTGCGTTTTCTTGTGCCAATGGGCACATCTGTGATTTATTTGGAGGATTACTGCCTCATTTGGTCGACGTAGTCGTCGTTGCGGCCCTCTCCAACGATCCGAATCGAAGAATACTCTCGAATCACGGGCCGTCGCACCCTCGTTCAGCTGTAAAAATTACATCTCGCAGCCGCAGTAGGAATTACTCCTTTAGCCGTTCTTCTAGCCTAAGAGACGTTTGTTAATATTCCGTGACCAGTGCCGGATTTAGACTTTAAATTGAGAACTGAACTAAGTGTATAAGAAATAGTAAGTATGTGTGGGATATATCTGATGTCGTGCGTTGTCGATATGATCAGAGTTCAACGTTGTGGAAGTCTACATACTTTTTTTTATTTTATTATTTTATTCCAACAAAAGAGGAAAAACAGCGCTCGGGTCTTAAGTTAATAAATAATAATAACAATATTACGGCCAAAATAGTCTCCTGATAATATACAGTTTATGTGCGTGATGTTGTGTAATAATATTTATATATTATGTTATATAATCATGTTCTCTCGATTTGTGAGTGTGTATTTCGAAATGTTGCTACGCTCTAAGGATTTTAAAACGAACTACAGATAAAAAAACAGCCTTTATGGCATATTATGCATATATTTACGCCTGCATAAAATATGGAATTACGCTTTAGGGCAATTCGGTAAACGCAGAGGAAATATTCATAGTACAAAAACGATGCTTACGAATAATATGTGGAATTCCAAAGACTGACAGCTGCAAACCACTATTTAAAAAGGAGTTTGTGCTAACGTTTATATCGATATACATCTTGGAAACCTGCAAATTTATAAGGGACCACGATCAGTATTTCAAAACAAACAATGTTGAACACGGCTATAACACACGAAATAAACATGAGCTACAAGCACCCAAGCCAAATTTAACTCTATTTAAAAAAGGAATGTTATACAATGCAATAAAAATCTATAACCACCTACCTGCAAATATCAAAGAAATAAAAGGAAAAGGGTTTACCGCAGCGTTGAAAAAATGGCTTATCGATAAAAGCTTTTACACATTAAACGAATATTTCTCATAATATTATATTGTAGGCATGCATTTTCATTTTGTTTTTAAATTAATTCAATTAGGAAGATTACAAATTTTCAATTATATACATTTCGTATTTATAGGCGGATTTTTGATTATTCCTTGATTTTGATTTTTTTTCATTATTTTTTATATTATTGGTGAATTATTTTTTATTAATTGTTTTCTACTGTTACATTTTAAATTATATACATTTCGTATTTATAGGCGGAATTTTGATTATTCCTTGATTTTTTATTTTTTCTTTATTTTTTATATTATTGGTGAATTATTTTTTCCAATTGTCTTCTACTGTTAGTTCTACTTATCCGGTCTGTTTAGATTTTTTCATGTTAAACCAGTGAAATAATTACATTTTTAATAAGATATTATAATTAGCAGATAAGTCAATTTAGCAGATAAGTAAATTTGTCAATCTGTTTTAATAACAGGTAATTGTGAGATACATAGTTTTACGCATTATCACCATAAATGTAACACCACAATTTCGGACAATAAAAATATTTCTATTTCTATTTCTATGATAGAGTAGGATGAGTATGTTTATATGTGTGATTGTGATGTGTGTTTAATGGGTTTGTAAGTACATCTACGTGTATGTGTCATAGTTGAGTAGGTATATATGAGAGTGTGTGATTCTGCACAGGTATGTATCTGTTCAAGCTTTTATGGTCTGGTCTATTACCGCTCTGATAAACTCGTTTTTGCTCATTGACAATTTGTCTAGTTTCTGAAAGTTCCTGAAAGTTACGGTAGGATAAACACAGTGTTAATGCTTGGACGATGTTATTATTTAAGAAGAAGCTTATAGATTAGGGATGGATTACCATTGATAAAGTCAAACGAGAGTGAGTAATAAGTTAAATTTACGCGCTTATATATCCATAAATCTGGTGTTAGATAGGGGGATTGTTCGTGTGAATTAATATTTGCAACTGTGAAAGACGCTATTTTAATACATTATTTATTTGCATCGTAACAGACACATTTAAAATGGTATTTGAGATATGCGAGAGATATGGGGCCCATTATAACTCCAGCTATTTTTTTAGTGGCCCCCAAAAAAGCGGGGGGCTCTAAGCTATAGCTCGTGTAGGGAATACGTAAATTGATTTCTTAGGGACTTTTCAAATCGGACTTCAAAGTAAGCATTATGCATGATGTACTTTTCTTAAGGCTCCTATTTTTTTATTGATTATTCATAAAAAACGGTTGTGTCAACCCAGGAATTTACCGGCAAGTAGATAAGGACCGATTCCATCTGAATTTAATAATAAAATGTTGAGCGCTTTCTCTCTCGGCCGGCGGACGATCCCTAACATATGTTTTCTTCGTGATATCACATTATGTGTTATATTTAAGCATTACTATGTATTTATAAAAAGAACATATCACAAACAATAAACCTATATCTATTAGCTATTATTAGTAAAAATAACTGCATTAGTACTTAGTCTATTATTTTATCCCGAAACTAAAGTGGTAAATAAGTTTATGGATGAAAACGAAAGAGCCCATAAGTAATATAGAGATAGATGCTCAGTGTGCCGGTGTTAGGTAAGATTTCGCCTGTGCCGTCGCAATTCTTTTGTTTTACGTTAGGGCTGTTGTTTTACGTGTTTATGAATGAAAGAGACACAGTAAATATTCTTAATCGTCTCAAATAAGCTCAAAATAAATATTTCGGTGTTCCTCCTCGTCGGTTGGTTGCCCGGGAAAGTAATTACATCTCGCAGATGCATGATGCACTTCGTCTCTAGTCGTTCTTCTGGTTTAAGAGATGTTCAATAATATTACGCGGCAATGACAAGTTATTAGAGACTTCTTCTTCTCGGACTTCAAAAGTAAGCATTATGTACATAAGCAGACGAAGAGAAGGTTTGATTGTGTGTTTGTTTTTACTCTTTATTGTAAAATTTCACAATGGGCGGGTTGATTATCACACGACAATCTCTTATAACCAACCCTAGCATGTTTATATGTATAGGTATGTGTACGTGTAACATGTCTTGAAGTGTGTGTTTTGTTACTGCATTCGATCGACAGAATCGAAAATGCAATTCCGTTCATTTTATCCTAACGAAAAATGGTGACCCAGACGTGAATCGAATCCGAATCGTTACAATGTAAGATAAGGTGACCTAGCCACTGAGCTACCGGGCCGTGTCAAGGTCAATGAGAAAGAAACGGTAGAATGTTGCTCGACAACATGTTGTCACATTTTTTTGTAGATCGAATGGCAACTGATCGTGCCGGCAATTTAGCGTGCAAGTGCAAAGTTAATAATGGCAGATACATATGGCTACCTACCTAATAAAATTTATAAATTTAAATTGAATTTTTGCAAATTTTGCTTTTTTGCATTTCTTGCGCTTCTTGCTCGCAATTTTCTTTCTTGTAAAAGAAAATGCTTTGTTTTTTAAGTTTCGTTTCAACATATTGGGTTCTTACCTATGTACATAATTGCTGTTTTTTCACACTGGTCATTTTGAACTTGTTGAACTTGAATTGGAATTTCAAATTCAATTCAATTTTAATTCTAGGCCATGTTATTCGTTTTTATATAAAAACGATCTTCAAACCGACCAAAAATATAGCTCGATTTTTGAGGCCTGTAAAGGATGTAATACCACTGCAAACCCCGGGTGTGTATATAAAGTCGAATGCAGTTGCGGTCTAGCCTACGTTGGACAAACGAAACGGCCCATAGCCACGCGACTGTCAGAACACATCAAAGCTGTTAAAAACGTTTAGCGAGAAAAATCGGCGATCTGCGAACATATATTGGATAGCGGAAGTAACCACTGGATGCAGTTTCAAAATCCCATTGTGCTATCCAAAGAACAACTCTACTTTCCTCGCATGATCTGGGAAGCCATTAAAATAAGAAGAACCCCGAACTTTAACAGAGACGACGGTTACAAACTCTCTTCTACGTGGAACCCTCTTCTTAAAATGTTCCCGCCGCCGAACGCCGAACGCAAAGACGTAAAACAGGATACAGTGAGTGTTGTGTGCAAGAGAGATTTTCAAAATTCCCGCGCTCCGAGCCCGGCCCCCCACCACCGTTATAACCTACGCAGTGGCGGAAGCAGTATGCGGCGGCCTACCCGCAAAACAACGGATTGACAGCTCTTCAGTCTACCCTGAACAACGGCGGCTGCAACATCACCGAAACGTCGGGTGCTACAAATTTCACGCGGTAAATTCGTTTTCTATCCTATTTATAATGTCAAACAACCGCGATAGTCTTCGATTTTATGTTAACGCTGCTTGTCTTTTTTAAAATAATGAAAAATAAATATATTGGTATCGATACCTACCTACTACGCACGGGTTGGACAGAAAGAAAACTTCGAAAATGATTGAGGTTGTTGAACAAGGCCATGTGTTCAACCGGACGCGACAGCAAAACGAACATCCCTAACGCTGGACCTTTCACTCGAATCGAATACGTAAACAGTATCTAAACTCTAAAGGGTTGTATGATTTGTGGCGGTCGTTCCCGGGTGTAATCCGATGGGATATGAAATATCGATAATGTAAATTCCGCGGGTGTTTTGTATTGCTAGGGTGAAGCGCTACTCACAACATATTGCGTTGGTAAACTGCGAAAGTAAAGGGATGGATGGAAATCGGGTAGCCTGGTTTAGACGGCAAAAAATAACATGTTTTCATGTTTTAACCTAAAGTCGAAATCTATTCATAAATCTTTTACCTCTGGAATAGCTGATAGTCTCAGATTGCTGTAAGTGTAAAAAAAACTTACTACTTTTCTTTAACAAAAATTTTAAACGCGTTTTTCTCATAACTGTATTTTTCAGTTTTGTGCCAGTGATACAAAAAAACTACTTAACGGATCGAGCTTTTAAAAAAAAAATTGGAAGAATATTAAATTCGCTTCTATATGAAGTAAAAAATCAGAAAACTGTTTCAGCTGAATATTGATCGCAGCTTCTTTATATCACACCTTTAGAAAATAAAAAAACGAAATTCGAAATTTTAAATTCTTCCATCTGTCAAGTAGCTCGTCTTGCTTGTTATTTCCCTTGAAATAATAGGAAATTGAGTGAGTTTACGTATAAAGAAGGATTGTAGCTTAATTTTTGAGATAATTGGATGAAGGGTGAGCGTTACTATTTGTAAAATGGGCCCAAATTAAACCTACTCCTCTTTCCGCAAGTGAGAGGCATTCATCATTCTCGTTAACACCTAAAGCATTCCCGAATCCGATCAAGGGAATCCTTCGTCACGATGTAAGTGGCCTTTATAATTATTTACTTTATAATCATCTTATTGATCAATATATATATATATATATATATATATATATATATATATATATATATATATATATATATATATATATATATATATATATATATATATATATATATATATATATATATATATATATATATATATATATATATATATATATATATAATTTATATATATATATATATATATATATATATATATATATATATATATATATATATATATATATATATATATATATATATATATATATATATATATATATATATATATATATATATATATATATATATATATATATATATATATATATATATATATATATATATATATATATATATATATATATATATATATATATATATATAATATATATATATATATATATATATATATATATATATATATATATATATTATATATATATATATATATATATATATATATATATATATATATATATATATATATATATAATATATATATAATATATATATATTATATATATATATATATATATATATTATATATATATATATATTATTTTTTTCAAATTGAAATTATGTTTATTACTCAATAAATGAAATGATAAAATAATGAAAGGGCACTTATCTGGTCTGTGGCGACCAGGAGTGACTCCACGCCTTTTTCTTCTCTTCTTTCAGTGTTTGCTAAGTGTTTCCTGCTGTGGTATTGGAACCTGATCAAACTGGCTTCCTACTGTCTCCTACAGCGGCAACACAACAATGCGAAAGACGAGGATGAATGCTGGAAAATAATAGGCGATTAGTGTTTCTTAAATATTAATGATTGTTATAAAATGTATATCAATATTTCGGCTCAGCCGTCGTCAAGATATGTGACATTTCTGAAATCGAACAATTCGTTGAAAATTTAAATTCAAGGAATCGAACAAAAAGAAATGGATTAATAATATTTTACACGATTTAGTTAAGGTACCATAACCAACCGTGCAAAACGTTATTTTAAAATGAATGATTATAAATTAAAATAAAAAGCATTTGATGATTATGATAATATGATAAACCTTATTAATTTTGCCTATCGAGACCGGAACCTTTGCAAGCGCCTAAAATATAAATATAAGCTAATTCCCAAGATTTGACGTCCCTTTCTTTTGCATTATCAGCAAGGCATTTTATTATTTTAACTTTAAAACATTGATCAAAAGATAAAATTATGCGCCCTGGCATGCAAAGATATTGGGAGTTGGCTTTCATTTCCTACACTAGCCCTATGATTATTTAGTCTAATATTAAGTGGTGTTGTTGTTTCACCGATATAAAAGGCATCACAAGTCCTGCACAGAAGTTGATATACTATATTTTTTGAAATACAACTGCAATGAAAGGGAACCCTGTAACTATTAGTAGTATTTGGACTGGTAAAAAAAGGACTTAGATCTAACAGAGGACAAGTTTTACAACGTGGACGACCACAAGGTTGAAGGCCAAAAGTATTATTACCAATAGAGAAATTTTGATTATTTTTTGTTTTGTTTAATATTGATCTAATATTAGGTGGTCTGCGGAAAGATAAAATTGGCGGTGAATCTAAGAGATCCTTAGTGGATGCATGATTAGAAATGATGGGGAATAAATCAGATAATATATCTCGCAGTTTCTCAGCACCAGGAAAATAAGTGGTGCTAAGAAAGATTTTATTATTATTATTATTTTTATTTGAAGAAATTTTAGGTTTTGGTATATATTTTACTTCAGAGTTTAGAATATGTTTATCCAATAGAGGAGCAGGGTATTTTTCTTTCAAGAAGAGATTGCTTTAGATTATTGAGATATTTATCTAAATTTTCTTTGTGTTAACTAAACGGTGTCCGCGAATGGACATTGAATAGGGAATGGATTTCTTGGTGTGAAATGGATGACAGCTATCAAAGTGTAAATACTGTTCTTTATTTGTAGGTTTTATATGAATCGCGGTTTTAATTTTACCTTCGGAAATTGATAAATCAACATCTAAGAAAGTAATTTGTGATTTAGAAATGGTATGAGTGAAATTCAAAGGGCCAAAATTATTTAGGTCGTCAGAGAAAGGTTGTTAGAGTAGTTTGTCCGTGTGGCCAAATCATTACTATGTCGTCAATAAATCTATACCATAATATGGGTTTTTAAATTTTGCGTTTGAAGAAAATTTTGCTCGAATAATCCCATGAAAAGGTTGGCATACGAAGGTGCCATTCGAGTGCCCATAGCAGTCCCTTTAAATTTGAAGATAAAATTCATCTTCAAAGGAAAAAGCATTACACGTTAAGACAAACTCGGCTAATTTGCAAAGAAAATCTGTAGAAGGTATTTGAGGATGAGGTCTCTCATCAAGAAAATAAGAAATGGCTTCCAATCCTAAATTATGAGGAATATTGGTATACAGGGATATGGCGTCAATAGTAACAAATAATAGGTCGTCTGACTTTGGAATTACAGTATTCTTTAAAATATCAATAAAATGATAGCTGTCTTTGATATGAGAATTTAGATTTTTCACAAAAGGTTGTAAAAAATAATCTACAAAGCCGAAATTATATATATATATATATATATATATATATATTATATATATATATATATATATATATATATATATATATATTATATATATATATATATATATATATATATATATATATATATATATATATATATATATATATATTTATTTAATTGTAAGGTTAGTGAAGGTTGTACCTTTGCCGGACGTTTTCGGAGCCCGTGGCTCCTTCTTCAGCGGCAAGAAGAATACTCAGAAAAATGTTTTGAAAAGTTTTCATTTAAAAATTATATATATATATATATATATATATATCATATATATATATATATATATATATATATATATATATATATATATATATATATATATATATATATATATATATATATATATATATATATATATATATATATAAATATATATATATATATATATATATATATATATATATATATATATATATATTTATATTTGATAAGTTTTGTAAAAGAAATCCGTTCATAGGATGATGTTTTTATTTAAAATAAAATTAGTAAAAGCTACTTAAAAAGCAGCGAAGGAAATCCCAGCTTGGATCGGGAAATGCTAATATTTGAATGATATATACTTACGGATGTGCACGACTTTCGACAGTGCAATGTAAGTTTAAAGGTCCTTTTGCAGTCGACTAACGATCACTATTCATCCATATATCTCAAAAATCAAGCTAATCCTTTTGCAACAAAAAATGCCTCCAATCGAGACGAAAATTAGCGAAAAAATCAAAAATTAAACAAATTGATCACTTCGGCAAAGCCGTGACATAAATGAAGGTGACATATCGAAATAATTCAAATTTCGAATGCTACCAACATTTAAAATATGATACAATTGGCTGAGTTTGTTATCAACGAGCCATTAAATCGAAATAAAAATAAAAAAACTCCATATGTTTATATATATATATATATATATATATACATATATATATATATATATATATATATATATATATATATATATATATATATATAAACATATGGAGTTTTATATATATATATATATATATATATATATATATATATATATATATATATATATATATATATATATATATATATATATATATATATATATATATATATATATATATATATATATATATAGCCATATATATATATATATATATATATATATATATATATATATATAAAGGAGTGGAATTGGAAGATTGGACAAATCGTTTCTCACTGAGGATCTGTGATTATTCATCCTCAATCTTAGTAGGTTGGTGGTTTCCCCAACGTAAAACGCCTCATAAAACTTGCATTGGAGATAGTAAATGCAATTTTGCGAATTACAATCTGCATGCGTTTTGATTGAATAATTTTCGGAGGTATTGGGGCTCGTGAACTCTTCTGACTGGTGGTGTATCGCGCACGTTTTGCAGCGACTGCGATTGCAGGGAAATGATCCTGGTGGTAGCGATAATTGCGTCACGGGAGATGGAGTACCTGTCTTTGATAAAATGTTGCGAAATTTAGGTGGTCGACGTTACGACACTGCGGGAGGGCCGGAAAAAAGACTTTTCGTTAACGGGCTCGATGATAGTATCGGAAACAAGTCCTTCAGAATCGGCCTTAACTTTTCAACTCCGGGAAAGTAGGTGGTACACAAGTTTACTGTTTCTCTTTTTGGCAAGATATTGTTGGATTTTATCTGGACACGTCTATGCGCGGGAATAATTTGTTTAGCAAGCAAACCATCAGGATAATCCCTTCTTTTGAGAGACGAATTGAGATAATCGAATGATAGCTAAGATATACAGGTAGTTAATATAGGTAGTTAAGATAGTTGACCCTCGGGATGACATAATGATTCTAACAATGCCACATACTTTTAAATCAGTTCGAGCGTTAAGAAGTTATGGTGGAGTAAAGAAACGGAGAACGTACATAGATGAATGCAGAACATATATCACTCTTTTTTGTGATAATTCACTGTGTAGATGCGAATTAAGTACAAACTGCATCGCAGCGAATATAAAGATTTTGTGTATTTTACTGTGGTTATTGTAGAGGCCGTTCAGCGAGCGTATAAGTAATGCGGTATAAAGTAACATCGGTGACATATTAACCCTCCTTAAATATAATAAAAATGAAATAGTATATCCGGTCCATTATTATGTCGTTATATATCTGGTCAGAAAGATATTCAGAGCCAAATCCCAATTCAACATACCGGGTGTTTTTAATCACCGTCCGACCTACCCGTTGTTTCCCTTTTCCCGCAAATCCTTATAACCCAGAGACAGCTTCATTCGTAGGTAAAGTGCGCAATATGACGCCCAAGCTTAATGGCAGACCTTTCAGGGTAAGGCTGCGTTTACACTATAATGTATTAAATTCTCCACACTATAATGTATATTCCATCTAATCTATACTAATATTATAAAGAGGTAAAGTTTGTGAGGTTGTTGGAAGTAATCTCTGGATATACTAAACCGATTTTAAAAATTCTTTTACCAATAGAAAGCCAAGTTATTTGTGAGTGTCATAGGGCTATATATTAATCCGAAAAATGAAAAGACTTTCGTGGTAGTTAGATTTGCAAAGTCTGAGAAAAAACAGTCGAATGGACACGTTTCTTACGAACGCTGCTTTAACGATGAGAGATATATGATTGAGTTCTAGAGAAAAGTTGTAGAGCTTGGTAATGCCTACAAAAAAGTCAAAGACAGCATATGTCTAAATTTTATATTTAAGTCACAAAACGTAGTTTTTTATATATAAAACAAATAATTTAAATCCTTAGGTCATGTTTATTGGTCATATTATCAACAATTATGAAATCATATCAAAATAAGTAAATTATCGTCTCAAGTGTTTAAAACAAAAGACTTTTCCCTTTTACTGCATAAATGGTTTCCAAAGTAAGTCGGAAAAAACGGTTGAATGAAAACGTTTCTAACGAACGCTGCCCTAACGATGAGAGATATATGATTAAGTTCTAGAGAAAAGTTGTAGATCTTGGTAATGCCTACAAAAAAGTCAGTAACAGCATATGTCCAAATTTTATATTTAAGTCACAAAAAGTAGTTTTTTTTATTAAAAAAATAATTTAAATCGTTAGGTCACGTTTATTAGTCATATTATCAACAATTATGAATTCATATCAAAATAAGTAAAATTATCGTCTCAAGTGTTTAAAACAAAAGACTTTTCCCTTTTACTGCATTTAATTTCCCTTTTGCTGCATAAATGGTTAAAGAGATAAGACACTCACAAATAAGGCACTCACAAGAAGACACTCACAAATAACGTTAATATAGCCAATTGGCATGCAAATACATACATACATATGCAGTAAAAATATAACCCTTCTTTTTGCAGTCAGGAAATAAATCATAGCACTCAGTACTAACCGAACCACACTCATAATTTCATCACAAGTAAAAAGTTTTACCGCCAACGAAGTGGGCACGGGTCAGCTAGTTTTGATATAAAATAATATTTGCAATATCAAAGTAAACATAGTTCTATCGCGTGTACAGGCAACACTGCTGATATGTCTGTGAGCACGCAGCGCTACTTGTGTGTACATATTAAAATGATGATGATGAAGTTGAATTTTTTGGTTTTTACGTGCATTTATAAAAGTGTGTTTTTAGTGTTTTTTTTAAACTATTAAATTAATATTATTAATTTTATAAATTATTAAAATTGCGTATTGGCCACAGTTGCACTCTAACTCACCTATACAATATACTCGTCCTCCCCCCCCCCCCCCCCAATACGATTTCGGGCATGCAATCTGCATCTTTTTTAACAAGCTTTTATTTATCTTGCAATGTTTGTTAGTTTGTTAGTTTCTCTAGGGCAAATCTTTCAAGGTGAATTCCTCTTAACCTATGAAGTTGACATTTTACATATTGGTTCAGTTCCGATGGCAATGCATATTTATGATGAGAATGACTTGATTCTACACATAGGATCGGCTCCCGATGAGGCTACTCTTCTACGGTCAGCAGCAAAGACACACAATTTTGTATAACCATTCTTTTTTTATTAATTTTTTTATTTTTTATTTTAATATTATTAAGGAAACTTACAGCTATTACAGGAGAAATATCAGAATTTTATTTATAGACTACAATGCCAGTTAAAAGTTTCCACTTAAAGATAGTAAAAATATACAGTCGCCTAGGAATGGGAAAGGAGGAAGTGGAGGGGAATTAAATATATAAATTTTATTTTAATAATATTTTATTTTATTATTAGGGAAATTTTATGGTTTATTTTAATATTGAAGAAAGAAAAGAAAAAAGAAAAAAATATTTATTATAATTATTTGACTCGTCCTTGAATATTGCCTTTCAGAAGACCCGGAAGAAGAGCCTTGAGCGCAGTCGCAGATATGATAGATCGTTCTAAATGTCACTATAACATGGCTGCTGCACTCAGGGTAGGTTCGCGACGAGAGCACTCCTTTAACGGTCAACAGCACAAAAAGGAAATTTTGTATACGCATTCAATTATGTTAGCCCGTTCAAAGTTTCACCGCGACAGGGCTGCTGAACACAGGGTTGGTTTCCAACGAGGGGACTCCTCAACGGTCAACAGCACAAAAACGAGATTTTGATATATGATAGCCCGTTCTAAGTTTCACTAAGACATGGCTGTTGCATCCCGGATTGGCTCAGGACAGAGGATTTAAATAAAAGCTGGTTTTTAAACATGTGTTTATACTATTAACTTATTGAATTGTCCAATTGTCCAATTGAATTGTCCAATCTTCTGGCGCTCCTGGACTGTCTGCGCACCTTGCGGCGTAAGCCAATCGATTGTGCACTCTTACTAACATCTTGCGGTGTCGACTACAACGGGCGAGCCCGTCACCACAGGACGTTTTAACGATTAGTCGTTCTGTCGCCCTGCAGTGAACGTAGAAGACTTTGGACAGTACAATTCTACGTCCAGCTACGTCACAACCCGTGAGAGTCCAACGCCTTACCGCGAGTTAGCTAGGAATAAACCCGGCGGGCTCGAGATACTCGCGCCCTCACTTCCAATTGTGACCAGATTTCTCCGGTCTCTCGAATGGTTCCGAGTTCGAGGTCGCTTGCGCGGTCCTCTCCCTTACGAAGCGGTGAAACGGAGTGAACCGAATCTATCGCGGACCAAGGCGTCCTTCGCCCGACTCTGAACCGGGATCGGATGGCCAATGGTCATTTCAAGAGCAGTCGCCGTAAGGTAGACAACTACCCCCGCTCTGTAGGAAACAATACAGTTCCCAGACTCCCCCGAATGTTAGTCGGAGAGCACAATCGATTGGCTTGCGCCGCACGGTGTGCAGACCGTCCAGGGGCGCCAGAGGTTTGATTCCCAGGTGAGACTGGTTGACCCAGTGTCCTACCCGGGATTCGCACCCCATGCGGGGAGGCCGTCGGATGGGTGTTGACCCGTGAGTGTGACCGACCCTGAACACATGGGTCATCGTGGCCACCTCATACTAACAGTCGGGGGAGTCTGGAAGCAGTACTGTTTCCTATAGAGCGGGGGTGGTTGCGGACCTTACGGCGACTGCTCTTGAAACGACCATTGGCTACCCGATGGTCCTGGGTGAACAGCCGAACAAAGGATGCCGTGATCCGCGATAGATTCGGTATACACCGTTTCACCGCTTCGTAAGGGAGAGGACCGCGCAAGCGACCTCGAACTCGTAGCAAATCGAGAGACTGGAGTAATCTGGTCGCAATTGGAAGTAAGGGCGTAAGTGTGAGACCGCTGGGTAACACTCCTGGCTATCTCGCGGTTAAGTCGTTGGCCTCTTACGGGTTTGTGGTGGAGCTTGACGGTGGACTGTTTTGTCCAAGTCGTCTGCGCTCACTCCAGGAAGATAGAATGACTAATAGTTAAAACTTCCTGAGGTGACGGGTTCGCCCGTTATAGTTGAAAACTCTATTTTGTCCAATTAACAGTTGTAATTGAGGCCACCAGAACAGAGTGGCCCTAGTGACATTTTGGTGATTTTAATTTTTATGCAAAAGCTATATAAAATATCATTATTTACAAATCCAGAGTCGCCCAAAATAGATTTTTTCAAAAAACACAGATGGCGCTATATAAATAGATTTGTCCTTGTAATTTTATATGTAGTATTATTAGACCACAGTGGCCTAGGTTACACATATCCACAAAAATGATTTTTGCAAAGCAAATGGTGGCCTCGAATATACTAATCGGGCCTTAGAGCCCTCAAAATTCATCTCCCTCTGTGTGTAGACCTTCTCTCACTTAACTCCCTAAAAGTCATTAAAATCCTCTGTAATGGGGTATTAAGTGAAAATGTATGGGCGCCACCTCTTTAACAACAATAAGGTATTTAATTTAACATTGGATAGATCTATTTATCGAGAATATTTATCACTACTAAAACTTACCTCAATTATAAGCCATTTAAAAAAAATCAATTCGAAATCTTCTTAAATATGACTAATTACACGACAACCTTGTAAACCCTGTTTGTGTTGTGGATGGGTGGGATTGGATCCTTTGGGATAACACACCGGGCGCTGCTGAGCGGCTTGCGCATCGGGTGGCGATATAGAACGTGAAATACGTTGAATTACCCGGGGGAGGGGGGGGGGGGGGTCTGGAAACGGTCCGATACGTTTTCTAAGCAGCTAGGCTGGTTATTGACCGGACGTCAGCTACTCTTGAATCGACCCATTGACACTCGATCACGTGTGCGTTGACAGGAAACGGCCTGCGATAAATTCGATCTGAATTACCGCTGCCGGGTAGAGGCCGCGCAAGCGACTTCGAATCGCAACCAGACTGGAAAACGGATAAATCGCTCGCGGTGAGGCGTTGGACTCTCACGGGCTCGTGGGTGAAGCTAGACAGTGTACTATATTTGTCCGCTAAGTCTTCACGTTCACTCCATGGGAGAGAACGACCTGATGTCGTTAAGATTTCTTAGGATGACGGGTACCGCCTCCTCCCTAGGGGTAACCCGTTTTGTTAACAACCCCAGATATGGCATTGAGCAATCCATACCCGATATGTTATGTTATGTAGACAATGTTTATGTTATGTAGACAATGTTATGTAGACAATAGACAAGTCATGTTATGTAGACAATGTTTTATTTCATAAAATATTGTTTGCGGGATACAGTAAAATAACGCAGTGTGAACTTAGCCTAATAGAAACGTTATGCCTACGCAGTAGGTATCAACCGAATCAAACAGATCAAAGACTTACATTTATCAAATCATTTTATCAAACACACATTTATAGAATTATTATTTTCAACATCAAATTAATTGATGGTATAACGTGCAACGTATATCTAATAATAATAATCATAATAATAATAGTAATTAAACGCTTTATTTGCTTAATCAAAAATGCGAGCTTATTGCCTAAAAGCAATATCTTACAGCTAACCTTAACCTAGTGGGATAACATGTTATGCGGTAAAAATAAACTTATAAACATTTAAATTCAGCAGGAAGAAAAAACAATAAATTTAAGAAAAAACAAACAATAAACCTATAAAGACCCAGGGGACGCAATAGGGAGCAAAAAATAGGGAAAAGTTTATGATGGGTACGAGTGTTCTTTGAGCCTGCGTTTGAAGCAAAGCAAACTGGGTACTATCTTTATACGCGTGGGTAAAGCATTCCAGAGACGGGATCCACGTACAGAGAAGGAATGCTAGAAGAAATCACTACTGTGACTAGGGATCGAGAGCAGTTGTCTTCAAATCTCAGAGGGCGCCCGTGAGAAGATAGAGGTTTGAAATTAATTATAAGATAGTTCGGAGCGGCTCCCTTTAGGATTCTGAAGAGCAAACCTAGGACTTTCGTATTTCTCCTTTCGCGGGTCGTCAGCCAGTGAAGTCTCCTTCTGTACTCCGTTATATTGTCAAACTTTCTTAGGTCATTTTGCAGCATTTCTACCCTGGTGGCTAGATCTTCCTTGATGTCGAGAAAGGCAACATCTGAATAATTAAGGAGAGGGAGGAGAATAGATTGGCAGATTGTGATATATCTATATGTAGAATTAATGTAGAATTAATGTGTATATAGCTATATGTACAGTAATACACTTTTTGTTGGCGTCTACATACCTAGTAATATGCTGCGACATTTTTAGTACTGCATCTTGTGTTCCCATTTTTGGATCTGAAGCCGTATTGGTTTTCGGATGACATGTGATTGGTTTCTAGATGATTACAGAGTTGTGTAATTACTATTTTTTCCAAAATTTTTGCTAAAGCATCAGGTTCTGATATCAGTCGATAATTTGAGGGATCAAACTTCGGTCCATATCTGTCACCTGATACTTGATAAGAAATATGTTTTCGGTTGATTATGTTTAAAAAAAAATATAATATTATATTAATTAATTAAATTCACAATTTTATATGTGCACAGTAAGAAACCTTTTTAGGCTACTTAATTTATTGGTCAATTTAGTTATATATTAATCTATATATTTATTTATTTTACTTATCTATAAACTTAAATATTTTCTTTTTCTTTATTTAATATTATTTCTTTATTTATATACACATTTATATATTTATATTACCCTTAAAATTTATAAGAATGAATGAGCGATCGGAATGAATGAGAGAAAAAAAAAAGAAAGTGAAGTCACTATGATTAAAGTGAAGTCTTAAATACTATCACCCCAGAACAGATATACAATCTAGTGGGGTGATAAAATCCACACAAATGCAATCTTATCTGCTTCGCAAAATCAATTGTATTGTATTGGATAATTTTATAAAATAAAATAAAATAAAAATAATATGTAGAATTGATTAGTGATTTGAATACCATAGAAGCAGTGAATATATACAGTCTGGTATTTCTCAACACGTTCAATCTCTGTCAGCATAACTACGTCAAAATCCATCAGATTCTTTTTAGTGTTCTCGCGTGCGACGACCCAAGTCAAAGATATTTGTTGTAATGATAAAATCCGACAATACAATGACTTCAATGCTTTTGACCACTCTTGTAGCAGGATATGCGTGTGTGTGTCTGTACGATGCGCGCCTAGTTCTTTCGGTCAGGACGACGCCGCAGTGGGCGAATAATGTTGTAGTTACCTGTACGTAGAACTAGTGAAATGAGGTAGTCAATGCCAATATCTTCTTCGTTGGTGCTCATTTTAAAAATACGTGAAAACCAATAAAATAGGTAAGCACGCACCCTCCTTCGAATGCACTTTACAACGGTGCCGCTTCGGTGCATATTACCGGTTCGCTTGCGGTGCGGCGCCGGAACAAGCCGTATGACTTATCATGGATATTTGTATGTAGGACGCCGCAGCGGCACCGCTCAGGCGCATCGTGTGGCCAGGGCCTGAGGCCCCAATCGTATGTGGTTGGATGTCTTGTTGCTCCGACCGGACTTAGTAGATACTTTCACCTGTCCTTCCCGAGCAACACCAGATGATCGTTTATTTTCTTGAGTTATTCTACCTAACGATCGATTTCACGTACGAAGAAGCCTTCTTTTTAGCATCAGCCAATAAACTTAAACCAAAATCCGTCTTATATGCATAGCAAACAGCTGCATGATACTGTTAAATAAGAGCTTATATTGCAGTTAAAAAGTATACGTTCGCCATCTTGACGTAACAACTAGTACGTTTCAGTTTCGAGTTTATTTTAGTACCCGTATCCGATAGCGCCTGTATCCGTAATAATTTTCATTGATTTTTCTTTTATTTGATGATAGGGTAGGGCTATAAAACGCCGGCGTGGCGGCGGCGGTTGGAACAATACCAGTAATTGCTTTTATAATAGCATCGCCGTGTTTCTTTTGTATCCTTTGAGTTTGGGCCGCCGAGATAAATCGAGGACAAATTGAAGCATATCAAAATAACGAATCTTTTAATATTACATTTCATACAGTCCACCGAACCAAGAAAGATGAATATTAACTAAAGCGTTTGCTTCGTAGAGCCTTTGCTTCAAAGAAAGATATTTATAATTTGTTTTCCAAAATATTGATCACTTATACCAGAGCGATCTAGTGGTTAACTACCAGGATGCCAGTACCACCGATCGGTGTTTTCTGTAGCGACAATTCGCTGGCGGCAGCTCTCCGTTTTTATGCAAAAGCAATTATATGTGATGAAAGTCGACTTCAATGAATAAGCTAGCATTATATTTTTTAGAGCTGTCAACTACAACGGGAGATAACGGGAGTTGGCCACGAAGACCCATTTGTTCAGGGTTGGTCACCCATACGGGTCAACACCCATCCGGCGGCCTCCACGCATGAAGTGCGAGCCCGGGTAGGACTCTGGCCTTGGGGCTAGTTTCCCCTAGGAGTTAATCTTCTGACACTCCTGGAGGGTCTGAAGATTAACTCTTAAATTAAATTTTTGGGTCCAAGCATGTAGGTGAGGGCCTCACTTGTCCGTCATAATCGTATGTACAACCGTCTGCCGAACACCCTGTATATCGCAATTCCATTATATAACCTTATCTGACTATCTGACTATCTGAATATCTAGTAATTTAATAATTTCGACTAGCTATTAAGTCATATACCCATGTATATTATAGATTATTTCTACGGCTGCTATTATAAAATGTAAGTATGTATCTAACTTTTTAGCTTAATTTAGTAACTGTATAGCTATTATTATTTAAAAAGTGTTAGTCGTATGATTGCGTTGTTAGAAAACCACTTGCTGCGAGCCCCTGAAATCGTTAATCACTGACAATCAGTTCAGTTGTATTCAATACGAAACTATCTACCTACTTGCATTATGGATAGCAATATTTACAGTGAAACGAGCGGAAACTCATACGAATACGATGCGACAGTCACCTCTAAACCGCAAAAGAGGGGATTCGCGCTTGTACATTTTATTCTGCGGTTTAGATAATTGTTTAAAATACTGGAAAACGAAATAAAACATAAAAATAATAACATGAAAATTATAATAATAATAACAATAATAATAATAATAATAATGATTATAAATTAAAATTAAAATAATTAAAAAGAATATCTTAAATCTCTCCTTGACACAACTGTGGCACTCTAGTGTGACTCCCGAAGTGAGCTCGCCTTAAAACAGGGGTGGCTAGCAAGGCGGGCTCGGCTGCGCTTTGCTTAGCACAATTGAAAGGTAATTAATCATTTACGTTTAATGTATGCGCTATGTAACCTGGGCTCAGACAGATGTGTATATAACTTTAAAAGAAGAAATAAATCGGCAAATAAATAAATTAATAAATAAATAAATAAAAAATAAAAATAAATCGGCATACACTTAAAACTAAAAGAAAGAGAAAAAGGCTTAGAAGAGTCAATGTTTTAATTTTGATATGATGACTTGTTTTGACGACATATATTAAAATATGGACAACATCTGTAATATATAGGTAGTTTGGTGGTCGAGACCGGCAATAATAATGAAGTGGCCCTACCGAAATGATAAAAGGAACGGATTGAGTGACGCGAGAAAATGATTGAGCGAGTTTTCCGCTCAGTTATCGCGACCGTTCGTGCCGCTCGTTATAATGTACGATGACAGTGACGTAACACTTTTCATTTGCATAGCGGGGTTAAACGATTTCTCACCCGTCTATCCAGTAATAATAGTGTTAGTTTTTCACTTTTTCGAAGTGGACACGATATATGCAATATAGATGTACAACGGAGAGCTGTAAATAAGCTATTTGTAATAATGATAGATATTGGAAAAACATTTGTCGACGTTAGTATATCAGATAGTAATCTATCAGATTGCTGCAGTTGTATAACTAGAGTTGTCAACTACAACGAGAGAGCCCGTCACCTCAGGAAGTTTTACGATTAGTCGCTCTATCTCCCTGGAGTGAGTGCAGAAGACTTGGACAGAACAGTCCACCGTCTAGCTCCGTCACAAAACCGTAAGAGGCCAACGCCTTAACCGCGTTACCAGGAGCCAGGAGTGTTACCCAGCGGGCTTACACCCACGCCCTTACTTCCAATTGGAACTAAGGGGGAGCTAAGGGGCCCTTGCTGAGTTGGCCACTAAGACCCATTCTGTTCAGAGTTGGTCACCCTCACGGGTCAACACCCATACGACGGCCTCCACGCATGAAGTGCGAGCCTGGGTAGGACTCTGGCCTTAGGGTTAGTTTTCCCTAGGAATCAACCTTCTGGCGCTCCTGGACGGTCTGCCCACCGTGCGGCATAAGCTAATAGATTGCGCACTCTGACTAACAGTCGGGGGAGTCTGAAAGCAGTACTGTTTCCTATAGAGCAGGGGTGGTTACGGACCTTACGGCGACTTCTCTTGAAACGACCATCGGCTACCCGATCCTGGGTGAACAGCCGGGTAAAGGATACCGTGGTCCGCGATAGATTCGGTATACACCGTTTCACCGCTTCGTAAGGGAGAGGACCGCGCAAGCGACCTCGAACTCGTAACCAATCGAGAGACTGGAGTAATCTGGTCGCTGTAGTTGTATAGTCTATTCCTGGACATACTCTCTCCTCATTCCTGTACTCTCCAATGTCTTCTCCGATATTTAGTCCTCCTTATCTTCAGCTCTCCCCATCTTGTCTGACAATATGCACATATCGTATGTGGATAGCATCACAGTCTCATATTCAGTCGTGGTATAGTAAATTTCCTGATTATATGTCATTAAGTCCTCACCCTGTCGTCTTACCCGACAGAGACCGAGCAAATCCCAGTTGAAATGGCTTAGATCGAGGAGCCTCTCATCGGACTTCAATGTAGGGGCGAGACTCAGCTACCTACCGGATCACATGGACAGGACAGCTGCGAATACGTTGCAACCATAATAAGCAGTCCCGGACCTAGGCGACAGTGAAAGGAGGGCGTGGTGGTGTGCCTGGTGGTGTAGGCACCTCTTTGAAATACCGCAGAACCTATTAGGTTTGTCAATTACTACGAGAGAACCCGCCACCCCCGAAAATTATAAAGATATTATGCCATTCTTCCACTTATGAAGTGAATGCAAAGACTTTGAGTGAATGCAAAGACTTGACTACGCTTACCGCGAAGCACTGGGAAGTGCAAACCAGCGGACAACCTCGTGCCCTTACTACCAGATTTGGACAAATTCTCCATCCTCTTTCTGGTCATAAATTCATGCTGACGTTAACGGTAATTCTTGTTCGAGTTTATTGCGGACCGATGCTACTTTTGCTCGTCCAGCTCACACGAAATCTGATGGTCATAAGATCGTTTCTCTGGATAGGTGACGCCAGGTCTACAGCTACCCCCGCTTCTTAGGAAACGTACGTTTTCAGACTTCCCCGGTTATTCGCCGGAGTAGACGGCCGATTGGCTAACACCGCAAGGTGCTCAATCCGCCTAGTTTCGCTGGAGGTGTTTCCCCTGATCGGAACCTCCGACCTCAGCTGTCTTCGACTGTAAGTTACAGCTGGAAGCAAAGTAACCTTCCGGGTTAATGCCTCTTCGAGGAGGCTACCGATATGAGCCAAAGCGTGAGTTGGGCCGACCAAAGAATACAAGCAGGCGTCAGACAAGCTGCACGGACCCATTAGGAACCGCAGAGCCCAATAATGTTTTTATGACATGGCGAACATGCACCGCACACGCACAGTAAGAAGTGGGAAGTCCCTTGGCAGCATGGCAGTTTCACGGCATACAACCCCTAAGGGCTGACGACTGTATGGCTGACGTGTATGTTTATGTACAAGCGGCGTGGAGTTCGTCAACACCGGTTGCAGTACTACGATCTGCAATCTGTCCTTGCTGCATGATGACTATAGATAAAACCCCTAACTAAATATATGAAATTATTTAATATTGATTGTGGGGCTCCATGTCGTGTAGCAATTTTTTTATTTTTATTTTATTATTATTAAGGAAACTTACAGCTATTACAGGAGAAATATCTGAATTTTATTTATAGACTACAATGCCAGTTAAAAGTTTCCACTTAAAGATAGTAAAAATATACAGTCGCCTAGGAATGGGATAGGAGGAAGTGGAGGGGAATTAAAGATATAAATTTTGTTTTAATAAAATTTTATTTTATTATTTTATTATTAGGGAAATTTTATGGTTTATTTTAATATTGAAGAAAGAAAAGAAAGAAAAAAAAATAATATAATTAATTCACTCGTCCTTGAATATTGCCTTTCAGAAGGCCCGGAATAAGAGTCTTGAGCGCAGTCGCAATTGTATTAAACAGGTCAATTTCGCTTAGCTTGGTATTGCAGAAATGAGATACTCGATAAATGTAATTATTTTGGGCGTAGTTTGTGCTTACTTGAGGTAGATGAAATAAGTTGAATTGGCGGGAAGGCCGTGGGGGTACATGGAAATGTATAAGCTGAAGCAATTCAGAACAATCGATAAAGCCATTTAATATCTTGTATAGGAATATTACATCTGAACTAACTCTTCTCATTTCTAATGGTATAAGCCCATGATAGTCACCAGCTTCGTTATAATCTGAAAAAGTTACATAAGACCGATAATTTAAGTTTTTTAAGAACATGTTTTGAATGCGTTCGATCCTATTGATGTGAATATTGTAACAAGGAAACCAAATTTGCGAAGCGTATTCGAGGTGACTGCGGACATAAGCATAATATAAAATTATAAGGGACCTATTATAATTAAACTGCTCGGCTAGTCTGAGAATAAAGCCCAGCATACTGTATGTTTTGGCAGTTATTGTGTCAATGTGGGAAATGAAATTTAATTTACTGTCTAGAATAACACCCAAGTCCTTTATAATACAAGAATAATTTCATTCTACCATGCGTGGTTATAAACGCTGCTAGGCAAAGTACCCAATTCTCAGGGCCTTATTATTTTAACCGCCTACCATGTAACATAAAAGACAATAGCAACATCAGAACGTTTCAAAAACTTTGAAAGGATTTTTTTACAACAAATACGTTTTACTTTATTGAGGAATTTAGAAATTTTCCAAAATGACTTCTTTTTACAGTCCCTTTATTTTAATTTAATGCGTATACTGATTAATTCATTTGTTGATTGTTTTAGCTTGAATTAATTATTTTATTGATTGTTTTAGTTATATGGTATCTTATATTTAAATGTAATTACAATGTATTTAGATTCTTCTTGGACAAAACATTATAAAAAATAGTTTGATTGATTATCTGATTATTGATGATTATTGCTTTTATTTGATCATTTCTGATATTGATAATTATTTTAATTGTTGATGGTTTTAGTTCTACTGCTTGTTGATTGCGCCTTATATAGCTTCTACTTTATGAAGTTTCTTCTAAAACGAAATGTTGTATGCTCTATGGGCAGTTTGTTACTTAAACATTGTATGTTTTTTTACTAATTCACACAATAAAGAACTTGAACTTGAATAAGACGAGTTGATTTTGTAAGAACTCCACAGAACTTCAGTCGCATTACAAAAGCTATTCTAGGTGAAGTCTCAAATATACTACCATTGATTTTATAGTTACGTTCGAATGTCAAAGGACGCTACGAAAGGATAAAAAGGAAATACTTATTTTATATTTTTTTCAAGAAAACACAAAAAATATTAAAGGCGCAATGATTCCGCATTACTTCTGACTAGACAGAGCCTGTTTCAAGGAAGAGACCAATTTTATATAATATCAATTTAATATGTAATTTAAAAAAAAAAAAACTCTAACCAAACGTTTTAATAATTTAAGATCAAATAGTTATATTAAAATAAAAATTAAAATCGGGTGTATCACCCTAAGAGTTTCCCAGCAAGAAACCAGGGACTTATTTCATCTGAATATTTATTTCACAATAAAGTCGATGAGCAGTTTGCGGAAATTCCTGTTAATATGCGACGCAATGAAACTTTGAATTTCGAACGGGCGTCTCATTCAATTTAAAATCAAATTGCGAACGCGGATCTGTGTGAGCCTTCCAATTTGAATTTTGAACGATCCACGCATCGCAAGAACTGCCGATTTTATAGGCCATACTAAATAATTAATGCATAGCAGATTTTAAATATTACGACTTAAAATATTTACTACTTTAAATATGACGATTATTTATATCTAATATATTTACGAATACATATATACTTAAAATATTATGATTTTAATAACAACCAAATTTTCACAATACGATTTCGGCCTAACGAGGCACCTGTATACCGAATTTCAAGTTTCTAAGTCCAATATTTCAATATTGAAGTATGACTAGCGCGCCTTCTGGTGGTCTTACCATGGCCAAATGAGGCCTGTATACCAAATTTCAGCTCAATCGGACGAAGCGTTTGGGTAGCTATCGTGGAGGAATACAGACTGACTGACAGACAAAGAGACAGACACACATACACACGTAAGTGCGTCCACAATACACAGGAAAGTAAAATAAGAAACAAAGTAATAATTAAAAAATCTAAATATTAATTAAATAATAAAAGTCGTCGGAATAATTTTTTTTATTCAAATGTAAAATATTACGTAATAGTAAATACACTCTGAATTCACTCTATACTAGAGTGTATATTGTCAGAGATGTATATTGTCAGAGATGTGGGTGTGTAATTTATGTGTGTATAATTTATGTAAATTAGGTTATGTATAAATTCGTAGCTAATTTTGAAATATCACGAGGATACATTCAGTTCTCCTTGTGGTATTTTTAAGAGCCACTTGTGTCCGTCCTGATATATGGGTATTTTCCTAAAATATTCGTAAATCTCATAGCAAGATAATAATAATCGTGCTGTACAAATGATGTAGATAGCAGCAATCAAGACACTTTGGGTTAGCGAGCGAAACATAATAGTAATCTAGGAGTCACTCGAGAAAGTAGAAAAGGATGGGAAGAAGAGGCAAGGCCGGGTTACCTCTTCGATGGAGTACCTCTTGACGAGATAATTGCTAGGATAATGCTAATTAAATTATTAAGCCAAGAGAGAAGAAGGATGATATGACAGCGATCAGAGACGTGAATGTGAAGGACTTAATTTCTGTAGCGATTCGTGAAAGAGCAGAAACACCCGAATCTATAGACGATGCCATGCTAAAGTAATGATTGATTACCTATTTTTATACTATAGTCGAAATGGTAATGCTTAACACGTTGAACGCCATAACGTACACCATGTGTCCGACAGCATACTTTCCCCTGTGCTGCACCATTAAATCTAGAATCGTCCAAAAATCGTTGAGGTGCTTTCCCGCAAAAAAAATCAGTAAATAACTCAAAAATAATGGGTGACTTAAGAAAACAGCGATTTACTCATTATTTTCCGAGATGTCAAATGACAGACACCAGTGTCCGTCTCGGCCTGAGAGAATGTCCAACCGTGTTTCCTTTTTTGTGGCAAGTGGTTAGGTTGTACTGTGGGGCCGCGCGAGTAAAAACAGTCGAAATGCTGTCCGTTGGCCGCCTATAAGCTTTTGAAGTGATCAAGGGCATGCGGACACATGGTGTCCGACGCGGCCCCCTGGACCCGATATACTGGCAGTCACAAGGTGTCCGCCGTGGCCCACTGGGCTGGTTTTTAGTTTGGCGTTCAACGTCTTAACCTTTCGGAAGCCAGTCATTCCACGCAAAGTTTCGAAGGCATCGAAAATTTCTTTGTAGGTGTGTGCAAGCATACTAATATATATGCGCAAGCATACTAACGGTGGCTCATTCAATGGCAGGCTTCAATGACAGACTTTTACTGCAGTGGAGGGAGAAATAGAGCAGATAATTTTTCAAGGAAACCATTTAGTCGTTTTTCGATGACCTTCTCGAGAATTTTTGAGAAATTACTTAGTAGGGCTACGGGTCGATAATTTTCTACGCTCGTGGGATGGCCCTTTTTACATATCGACGTAATCTTGGCTACTTTATAAAAATCTGGAAATATTCCCTCTGAAAAGCTTAAATTGTAAAGATATGTTAGACAAGGTGCAAGTACACGTTTATGGATTTTAATTACACTAACAGGTATGTCATCGAGACCAGTTGATTTTTTGTTCTTTAGAGAGTCGATACATTTTTCTATTTCTTGATTGTTGATCGATAGTTTGATCCTTTGGATGCTTTCTATTTTTCTAGTTTTTATATATTTTTGTTATTGAATTGCTGATTCTCTATGTTTTCTCATAATTTCTGTTGTTTTTTTTTCTAGTTTTTATGTCTTTGTTATTGAATTTTTGAATTTCTATGTTTTTTTTTTCAATGATTAGTTTTTTATAGACTTTTTTATAATTTTATGAGTAATTTGAAATGTAATTTTATTTGTAGAAATACCACTAGATATGTAATTTCTATATCCAGATCGGGTTTTTGAAAATAAATTATTCTTATTCTTATTCTTAAATACATGTATAATACAGATAATACGAAAAACGCCGATCGGCGTGCGTTGCCACTTAGGGGTTAAGGCCTGGCTTAAGCCGAGTATCCTATGGTCGATACTTAAGCAATCCTTGGAATTGTCAAACACGTTACCCCTCTTATGCCCAGGCCACACTGCCGGGAAATGCCGTTAATTATTGCGATAATTTAGGTGTGACGGCAGCAAAAACGCGCATCAAATTCAAATTCAAATAATTACAAATTCAAATTCAATAATCAAATAATTTATTAATTCAAAAATATTCATTTACATTCTATTCATTGCAGAATCTGCCTAACTAGGCCATAGCCCGAAAAGAAGACTCTAAGACGGCCATCATCGCCGTTATTAATGTCATATCCCGGCAGTGTGGCCCAGGCATAACGGAGTATTTTCATAAAGCTTAGACAGATATACCAAAATCTAATTTTGTACATATTGCTTGCTTCTTCACATCGGGAGCTAATGGGCCCTGTTGCAGTTGGGCCACTAAGACTTAGTTGGGTCGGTCAAACGCACGGGTCAACACCCATCCGGCGTCCTCCACGCAGAAGGGAGAGCCAGGGTAGGACGTTAGTCTCCTCTAGGAGTCAAAATTCGCTCCTGAGCTGTTTGCGTACCGTGAGGCGTCAGCTAATCGATTATGCACCCCGAATAACAGCCGGGGGAGTCTGTGAACAGCAATGTTTTCTATAGAGATGAAACGACCATTCATCCACCCGTTCCCGGGTGAATAAGCCGAGCAAAGGATGCCGTGGTCCACGATAGATTCATTGTACACCGTATCACCGCTTCATAAGGGAGAGAACCGCGCAAGTAACCTCGATCCTGTAACCAGTCAGGTGGCTGGACGTATCCTTCAGGTTAATTCCGTAGCACCACAGTAAGTACTATTACTTATATTTTTTCATACCGCATCCTTGCTACATGCTTTATGAACACAATAAAAGCATTCACAATAAAAAACAAACATCCTGCGAATGAACAACCTTTAATGATATATGACTCTCATTATAAACATAATGTACACTTATTTTTTATAATTAAAATAAATTCAGTAGGTACTTATATTCATTTATTCAATATGATTGTAGTCCTGTCCCAATGTACAACCACCCCTGTTCCAAGGTACAAGCCCTGTTTGTACCTTGGAACAACTTGCACTGCGTTGTTAAATGGTGAGTACCGGCTCCTTCAATGATCTTTTGGCAAATGTGTATTGATCATTCTATAGCCAAAACTGCTTTCTTTCACATGGATAGGTTGTAATTCAATTTCATTCAAAAACCAAAAATATAAAAACTAAAAAGCAAAAACTGTCCCAAGGTACACGTCTTTCCCCTACTTTCTGAGGTGACTGGTTCGCCCGTTGTAATTGATAGCTGATAGTAGCCCGTTGTAGCTGTAGTTGATAGCTTCTTCACATCCTGAACAAGATGGATGTGAATATAGCAGAGTTAGCATTAAAATTGGAATATTTAAATTTCTAACTTTCATACGCCTTAAATTTTGTGATTATACGAGCGGTTAATCCGCGACTTTTCATCTTTGATGTACAAACGAGTCGACGCACGGCCCGGGAACGTTGAGGTGGTTAATATTAAAGGTTGGGGGTCGGGTATTAAAGCTGCGAAGATTGCGTTGCTCCGTATTTTGGCTCATCATTCCTTGCAAACTTTCTGTATTTCGACATTTGGTAAATTAAAAGGCGTTAATAAGAGTCTAAGGAAATTATTTAACCGACGCAGAAGTCAGATAATGAATCATTTAAATACTACCTTGTTAAAAAACCATTTTTTTAGAATTCATTTTCAGGAAACTAACAGCACGTACAATAAACATACTTATACAAAAAGAAAAAAACATTAGGCCGATAATCGTTTCCTGCGATAATTACAATTTAAAGATATATATATATATATATATATATATATATATATATATATATATATATATATATATATATATATATATATATATATATATATATATATATATATATATATATATATATATATATATTTTTATATATATATATATATATATATATATATATATATATATATATATATATATATATATGTATATATATATATATATATATATATATATATATATATATATATATGTATATATATATATATATATATATATATATATATATATATATATATATATATATATATATATATATATATATATATATATATATATATATATATATATATATATATATATATATATATATATACATATATACGAGTATAGTATATATATATATATATAATTTTTAAATGAAAACTTTTAAAACATTTTTATTTAATTGTAAGGTTAGTGAAGGTTGTACCTTTGCCGGACGTTTCGGAGCCCGTGGCTCCTTCTTCAGCGGCAAGAAGAATACTATATATATATATATATATATATACATTTATATATATATATATATATATATATATATATATATATATATATATATATATATATATATATATATATATATATATATATATATATATATATATATATATATATATATATATATATATATATATATATATATATATATATATATATATATATATATATATATATATATATATATATATATATATATATATATGTATGTATATATATATATATATATATATATATATATATATATATATATATATATATATATATATATATATATATATATATATATATATATATATATATATATATATATATATACATATATATATATATATATATATATATATATATATATATATATATATATATATATATATATATATATATATATATATATATATATATATATATATATATATATATATATATAAATGAATCGCCGTGCGTTAGTCTCGCACGATCTCGGAAATCACTCGACCGATTTTAATTTTTTTTTCTTTGGTTTACCTTGATTCAGGGGTGGTTGACAAAAAAAATATTTGGGAAAAACTCAAAGAAACAACTGAAAATAGAAAAAACCAAAATTGGTCATTTTGGGAAATAGGACACTTTCAATAGATGGCGTTCGCGGCGATCCTATTGTTTGACAGCTGCGCCATCCATAACTGTTATTCATTTCGTGCGTCGAAAAGCAAAAAAGCATTTATATTTCATCATGTAAATTCAATACATTGAATTTATTTCAATTACAAACGACATTCATTTAATCACCAAACGAAACTCAATCCTTACATGATTCGGCCATATTATAGATTTCAATGAATTGGATTTGGAAGGTTGATTAGGATCAATTAATAAACGCTTATGAAGAGTTACAATCAAATCAATTTTAGGTGGTACGAAGTTCACCGGGTCATCTAGTTTACAATAAATATTCCCAATTTAAATTAAATATTAATTTTATTTTATTTTTATTTTATTTTATTTTATTCTGGAACCAAACAGAACTACATACAATGCAATAAAAACCTATTTAAAAGTGACAAAAATCCATTAATGTGATTCCGAATATAAAGTATACAAAATGAACGCAATATAATTTTATATTGTTTCCGCTTGAGAATGGGGGGAATCAGGATGGGAAGTGAGGTGAAAGGGAGAGACAAAATAGATAAAAACATATTATGTATGTATATAAATATATTTATATTTAATTTTAGGTATGATATATAGTTATTATAAAGAATATACTTGAGATAAAATTATGTCCTTGAACTAAATTAAATGAAATATAATATGTATAAATGTTATATGATCATCTAGATAGACTGTAGATTTTTTTTTATTGAGTTCTTATAAGAGGTTTTTGATGAGTGTAATATGTCCACACTTAAAAAGTCTGTATTATATCTATGACACGCTCTGTATAGAAAGGCATTTTGAGATGCGTTGGTTTTCACCACAGGGAGATGAAATAGTCGATGCGATCGAACAGGGCGGGGAGGAACATAAAATTCAATGCGCTCCAAAATCGCGTTCGCATCGATGGAATTATTTACCAACCCATGCAAGAATACGGCATCGATCAAGACTCTACGGCTCTCCAATGACATTAAATTGTGGGCTTTTAAGGATTCCTCATAGGAGCTGGGCTTAGTGAAAGAAGTGAAATTTAATCGCTTCACAAATCTTTTTTGTATCGATTCGATCCGCGATATGTAAGTCAAATATTGGGGATTCCAGACCACTGATGCAAATTCCAACTGACTTCTTACATAGGAATTATAGAGGGTTTTAAGCGTGTCAGTGGATTTGAATACCGATGATACCCTTAGAATAAAACCTAGTAATTTATATGCTTTTCTAATAATATTATCGATGTGTTCAGCGAATAGCATTTTCGTGTCAAGTGTAATCCCAAGATCTCGCACCGCTGATTCTCTTCCAACTATAGCGCCATTCAAGTTGTAGTCAAACATTATATTAGTATTTTTTCTGGAGTATGTGATTATGTGACATTTGTTTACGTTAACGAAGAGACAGTTATCTGAACAATATTTCATAAGGCGGTTTATATCTGCCTGCAAATTAAGGCAGTCATTAATTGATCGGATCTCACTAAAAATCTTCGTGTCATCCGCATATATGACTATATTGGAATGTAGCATGCAATTGGTGATATCGTTGAGGTATAGAAGGAAAAGAAGTGGTCCTAAGTGGGAGCCTTGCGGTACCCCTGAAGGAATTTCAGAAAACTCGGATTGATAACCCTGAACAACTACCGCTTGAGTCCGATATGCGATATACGAGGAAATCCAGCGATACAAGTCACCCCTAATCCCCAAAGCCCATAACTTTTTTAAAAGTAAGTTATGATTTATTTTATCAAATGCCTTAGAAAAATCTGTGTATAGAGCATCAACCTGTATACGTTTATCCATAGACTTAAGGACAGAATCAGTGAAGGTAATAAGGTTGGTTTCTACAGACCTTGATTTGAAAAATCCGTGTTGTTCTGGGACTATGACTGAACGAACAGCTGCGAATAATTGTTCGAATACGAGTTTTTCCATTAACTTACTAAATAAAGTTCATTTCCAAAGTCCATTAACTTACTAAATTAAGTTTAAATAGTAAGTCGCTGAGAAAGGCAGAGAATTGGAAGTGATTAGGAGAAGGGGATTGGACGATGGTACATGTTATATATAGATATATAACACAGATACATCGTAAAATTAAAGCTGTCAAGTACAACGGGCGAACTCGTCACCTCAGTAAGTTTTAACGATATTCGATAGTTCTGTCTCCCGTAAGGTGAGAGTTAGAAACTTGGGACGAAAACAGTCCACTGTAGTTACGCCTCTCGCCCGTCAGAGACTAACACCTTGCGACGAGGCACCGGGAAAGGTACCCAACGGGCAGCCTCGCCCCTGACTACCAGTTTGGAAGGATATCTCCGTCTGGAATTAATTAATCACCAGGATACCTCCTTCCTTCTGACTGGTTACAGGATCGAGGTCGCTTGCGCGGTCCTCTCCCTTACGTAGCGGTGATACGGTGTCTACTGAATATATCGCGGAACACGGCATCCTTTACCCGGCTGTTCACCCGGTATCGGGTAGCCGATTGGTCTTTTAAAGAGACAGTACTGTTTTCAGAGGCCAGTTTCGGGCCTTCACTACCAGATTTGGCCAGATTGCTCCGTTCTCCTGTCTGATCAAAGGTTCGAAGTTGCTTGCGCAACCTCTACCTGATGTTAGCGGCAATTTAGTTGTAATTTATAGCGGACCGTAGCGACATTTGCCCGTCTTTTCCTCGGGATTAGTATTCAGTATTCAATTTATTTATTCAGAATATACAATAAAAGAATGAATTATCAATTAAAGCTAATTATGGCATATTAGAATTCGTCAGTTGCTAGTAATATATTAATATTAGTAGATTTAAAACAATTAAAGCAAAAATATCAAATCGACAATAGCGTTAACTAAGGTCGGCTTTACACGGCAGACAAATAAAATTTTAAAAAAAGGAGCTGAATCCATGTACATGAGTATGCATATAAAATAGATAATTATTATAAGAATATTAATAGTCATCTTAGGCACTTTATACAATCGGATCGGATGATCGGATGACCAACAGATCGTTTCAACCATAGCTGTCATCAGGTCAACTTAGGAAATGTATATTATTTTTTATTTTTCTTACTCCGGTCATTCGCCTGAGTGCGCATTCGAATGGCTGACGCCGCAATATGTGCAAACCGCCCAGCAGCGTCCGAAGTTCATCCCCCAGAGGATCGGCTCTTATGTCTACCATAAGGCTGCGACAGGAGAAACTGACAGGAGTTATTTCCATGTTCGACCCTCTTCAAGGAGGTTACCGGATGTGAGTTGAACCGTTATTTGGGCCAACCCAGGATAACGAGCAGATCATAATGATCCAAGCTGCACGGATCCACTAGCTACCTTGAAGAAGACAGTGGGTATATTCTCTGGGCACATGAACACAATAGATAAAGTCGTCGTAATGGAGGATAGATCGGCTGAGCATGTTGTGTGTGTATGCCTATCATTGGCTGTGAGAGGAGAAAAAACAATGGGCACATATGAGTGTGGCCTTAAAAGTACGGATAAGTGCGGGTAGTGGTGTGATCGGCTTTACCCCCAAATGGTCTGTGATATGCCTCATATCGTCGGTCTATGTAGTAGGCTGATTTCTAATCGATCCTTAATCATACCTATTAGGATTAATCTTGCCCTAGTTACGCGGGGTTTAATGGTTCCTTACCAGTTTATTCTCTGATCGGCCAAAGTCATAGTTCAGCTGTCATGATCAGGGATCAGGGAGACTCCTAGAAGAGGTGAATTCCGTGAAAGAATTCCTTTGTGCGAGCCCTGAGCAGTTTACTCGGCAAAAGCAGTGTTGCATCTGACGGATTAAAAATTAAATTAATTTCTTAATTGAAAACGAACAACAGTTACAATTTTCAACAGTCAATCCTAACTAGGCTGCCGCCTGTTCTAAGATAGAAAATTTAATTTAATCAATCATCTTGAGAAATCCGTATTATTAATAATTATCGGGGACGTTTGGAAACATACTTTTCCTACGAAGTGGGGTAGATGTTGCCCTTTTGTCGAATACCTTAAAATGGCCCGCTATAAAATGGCCCGCTCGTCACCCAATCTGTGTTTCAGAATCATTGCGGTATTTTAGACCTCACCCCGGCGACCGAATGCTATTCCCGAAAATAGAAAAAATGGAACGACCAGCTAAAGTAATAAATCGAGGCGCGATTCGCTCAAAATTGAGTCGATGCCGCCCTTCTGATTGAAGCGAAAGGTCTGTATTCACTTAGGCCCCATAGGGCCTATAGGCGCGACCGGCAGGGCAACTTCAGCGAGGATATGGCTCACTGCGGACGGGGTTTCTTCTAGAAGGTTACGAGCGACGGGGGTGCTCTTACGCCGGCAATTAATTGCCCGACCTTATTTCGGTGTATTGCCGCTGTATATTGGTCCTTCGCTACACGAATGATACAACTCAGAAAAAAACTGTCACCAAGATGCACTTAGCGTGAGTGCTCCGATTGAAAACGGAGTGGCTAATCTTTAGCTTAAGACAGGTTCTTAGAAAAATTAAGACCCTTTGAATAGACAGGAAAGAATATTTTACGTTTTCTAAGTGTAAGTTATATGTTTCCATTTAGCCATACATGGATTGGTAAACTTAACTGTTTCACTTTAAACTTAACAGCCCACCAACCATCGAGAAGCTAAACTGCTATGAATGCGCTAAAAAATCGAGATGAAGATGGAAATATCTATGAACTTGGCTGTGTATCGTTTTCTGTGGCTGTGTGTATCTCTGTCTGTATGTATGCCTCCACGATAGCGCCCAAAAGCTTAATCCGATTGAGCTGAATTTTGGGCGTGCAGGCATAATTTGATCATGACACGAGTCCACCTCAGTTAAAATCTGTCCACCAGGGGGCGTACTAATCATATTTCAATCTCGAAATATTACTTACAGACTTGAAATTTGGTACACATAGTTTTTTTTTCCGATCTGTGTATTTGCGTAAACGATCGAATTGAACGTTTTTAATGCATTTCATACTCACTATCCGCGCTTGTACCCGACGAACGATTCGCAGCATTGACTCTTGATATATTCGACGTTTCATTGCCGTACGGTGTGATTTCCTCCTGAGAAAAATTGACTTCATGCTTAAATTCTTCCATAAGTCCTTGGCTACTTGCCGGGAACGTTTTGGGAACATCTTCTCTTCAAATCGTTTTGAATATATGAGAGATTCATGCAGTCCTTTGGCGATGGTTGACTTGTTGCTGTTCCTTTCAGTGTAGTAGTCCAGGAGAAGACGATCGTCATAAAGTCAATGAGCTTGTGTGATGATTGAGGCCATCTTTCGTAAATGAGCCGTAGATATTGTTGTGGCAGTAATAATCAATTTGAACAACAGTTGTTTATTTTTTAAGCCCGGTTTAGGTCTTACAATATTCCCATACTGGTTTTAGAATATTAGCAGAATATCGACAGCTGGCTTAATAGCCAGACTGTTACTAGCCAGTTGTTAGCTGGTAGCTTGTAATTCATATCATTTTCTTTACAACTTTATATATAGTTATACATTAGTACACATTAAATCGGATACATTAAATTACATAATTTCATTAGAAATTTCAAAGAAAAAACAAGTAAATATATTCAAAAGAATAAGACACAATACTGCCGTTACAGAAAGTGAACTATTGTATTTATAATTATTCTTATTACGGTATTGTATTTATCTATATAGATAGATGCATATTTCCTGAATGTACTTAATCAGACCATTCATTTGACACTAAAGACGATATATTTATGTTAATTTATTGACATTTGGACATTTAGACATGTATTTTTTTGACATTTGGATAGTTTAGATACCCTATGGCATTTGGGATGAAATAACGATCCTAACAATGTCAACACTTCTAAATCGGTTCAAGCGTTTAGAAGTTATAGTGGAACAAAAATTCAGGGTTTAATCATTAATACATACCGGATATTTCCGAGTACAATTGCGCAGTTTAATAATTTCACAAAATGGAAAATTATATTGGAATAAATTCGTAAGAAGCAAAAACAGTTATTTAAAAATCGCCAATATTTTATGGAGTGTAATAACTAAACACTCTGTATAATTTATTTTGCTTGGTTACAAATATTTCTCTTCGTCACTACACCTACCGGATCTCTTCCTGGCGGCCGCGAAGAGAAATAATGAAAAAAAAAACTATAACCTGTCAAATGATGAATGCCACACGTACCGTGTAACACGGCGATATATTAAAGACGCTGCTTTCTTCTTATATGAGAGCAAGGGGTCGAGGCACATACCCTATGACACTAAGGAGGACAAAACGATTCTAACAATACGACACACTTCTAAATCGGTTCAAGCGTTTAGAAGTTATGGTGGAATAAAGAAACGGAAAACATACATAAATGAATCCTGAATACATAACACTCGTATTGAGCAGTCGGGTAACCAGTAATTACGGATTTGATATTATGTTTTCGTAGATAGCCGCTTAAGATAAAAATAGTTTTAAAAATCGATACAAAATGTTTTTGAAGAGTATTGCCACATAATTTTTAATAATCGTATTATATACTTAAAAAGCACTAAGTCAATCAGATAATTATTTGATATGACATAGTAGAAAAAGTATTAAAATACTACCTTACTATAGAACATTTTGACGTTAGAACTATCAAATAAGTTGTCATGAAATAGAAAAGCATATGGTCCTACAAACAAAAAATACAATTGATCATCGGAGAGGAAATAAAATATTTTAAAAAGTTTTTGATAAACTTATATTTTTGTTAAAGCAGTTTAAAATCGAAGTTGTTTATTGCAAAGACGTAATCGTGAACACAGACGCTGTGTAATGCGATATGTAAGCATTTAAACCGGAATACCTACCAGCAAGAACAAACAACGCTTACAATAATAACGAAAACAAAAGCCTTAGCGCCGGATGGAAATTTTCAAGATTGATTTCGTCGGATTATCCGATCTGCAAGTATAGATACGATTACAATTCGCCAACCAGATCATCTTTCAAAACAAACCACGTTTCCTGCGTCGCTTTCCTTGTTTTGCTTGCGTGCGGAATCGATGCCATTATAAAGAGAAGATCAACGAAAAAACAAAAGAAGATGAATGTCAACATAACAAGGTCTAAATAACTTCGCTCGCTGGTCGTAGTTTTCCAATCCTACGAGCATCTCTTAGCTATGTTGCGTGTGGATTCTTCTCTTGCCCTCAAGGGGGAAGCCTGGTTTAGACATCCAAAAGAAACATGTTTTACATGTTTAAAAAAAATATATAATTTGATATCTTTTCATGAATCTTTCACCTCTGGAATAGCTGAGAGTCTCAGATTGATGTAAGTGTAGAAAACTTACTACTTTTCTTCAAAGAAAACTTTAAACGCGTTTTTTACAAAACCATATTTTGCAGTTTTGAGCCGGTGATAAAAAACTGCTTGACGGATCAAGTTATTCCAAAAAAACAAAAAGATTATTAAATTCTCTTCTATATCAACTAAATAAATCTGTTTAAAGTAAAATTTTTGGGCGTTTTTTTTAATCTTTAGTATTTTTTTTAAGTTTATCTACAAAATACCAACGCAGAAATTAATATCATAGTATATATTTTTTTTAGGCAAAATTACTTTCGATATTACCGGCGCAAGCAGATAGTCATTTCTGCAGCGATTGAAATATTTGCAATTAATTATCAAAAAAAAAAAATCTTATCTTTTTTACTATTACAAAAAGTATTTTTATCTTTTAAATATTAGTCAAGCTCATATCAATGATTCATGATCAGATTTCAACTTAAAGTTAAACACGAAAGGCCTGTTTTCTTTGGCCGTTTAAACCAGGTTTTCTCCCTTTAAAAGTTAAATCAGTATGTTGTCTTAATAAAATACATTATTTCTAATCAGATCATATGTAGGGTAAATTTATGATTGAGAGGCTCTTTATTATTATATTTTTGGATAACATTCTAGGGCTTCACGATATCTGATGAATTAGTAAAAGAAAGATAAATAGCGGATGTCATGAATATATGACGCGATTTCGTAACCAGCTGCTTTAGTGAATCACCCGCTGTCGAAATCTGGAAGACTCGCCGACTTCACAGAATCAAAAATGTACAAAAAGCTTAACGAATTCTTGAAGGAAGCTCAAACTACAAATGTGTATAGAAGCAGGCTGAAGACCTTTCTGTTACAAATTGTATTTGGGAAGAATTTTTAGAATGCCACAATAATTGATTAGTTAGTATAAGTAATAAGAGACCATCTGTTTTCGAATTTCTATTTACCTTACCGTTGTATTGGTCTTTTTATTAAATGCACTGATTTTCTTTTTTTTTTTTGAATCTTGACTATCAGATTATATAGTATGAATAAATTCCTATGACTATGATCATATATTTACCAAAAAATAACCAATCGCACTATTTTTGTCAAAGTTTTGCCTGAAACAGCATATTTGGTTATATAATGGGTTCAATAACTTTATATTTGAATATCGCTTCTTCAATACTAACGTTGTGTCACTTTGAACTAAATCCAAGCCCCCTGTATTCCCCAAACTCTATATTAAAAAGCAACTGAAAGTGTATACGTTTCACTTTTTTTCACTTACACGATTTCCAGACCGAATTCCTGCAAATCCTTGTGGAATTGTGTCGTTGCGTCACAACACAGTTGCATGACGTGCAGTCGTCTGACGCGACGCGGCGTCCAGTCTATATCTTAATCAGCTTTACTAAGACTGTCAAGACACACGTGTTATTTCGATATTATATAATCAACCTTATTTTTCTATCAATTATCATAAAGGCATAGATAGATGCACATGCAGACTGAAGATGCACATGCAGACTGAAACAAAAGAGTGAACATGCAGTGTCACTCTCTCTAGATTGCTCCGCATCAAATAAAAGTTTGATGTATGAAATGAGTGTGGTCATTTTTCTATGACAGTTGTACCCAAAGCGTAACATAGGGACTACAGTAAGTAATTATGCTTGTGTAAAGCAGTAATAATATTCGACTCATTCAACTCATTAATTTATGACTTTTTGGAATTAAACACATCCGAAATTTGTATATACGGATGATTTTGTTATATCAATTAGTAATTTAACCTAGTTAAATTGGTAACTAGTTAAATTGTGAATTATGTAACTAGGGTCTATTACAACTTGTTATTTGAATCAACAGTTAAGGTGACATGATAATTGGGAACGACCACATCTGAAGTATTTAAGTTTTATGAGTTTTTTTGAAAAGTGTAGGAATTAATTAAAAAAAGTTTCTAGGTGAATCCCTCAATAAGGATCCAATTTAAAATTTGGCCTCAAAAAAGTTGCTCATTGCCTTGGACGTTAAGGTTTCAAACAGTTTTTTAAAAAGTGTAGGAATTAATTTAAAATCTAGGTGATTCCCTCAATAAGGAACCAATTTAAAATTTGGTCTCAAAAAAGTTGCTCATTGCCTTGGACATTAAGGCTTTAAACAGTCTTCGAAAACTTTCAGGCGCGATTACTCCTACAATGTAAGCGGTGAGTGTGTTTTATTAAAATTTAATTATATTGACTGGTTAATTCTCTAGGGCAGCACCTAGCTACATTTTTTTTAGACCCTAAATTAATTACAAAAAATTAAAACGTGAGAGCGCTCTGAGAGTTACGCTAAATATGCTTTGCCATTAACACCCTTATACCACCACTGCGTAAAGATAGTTATTCTGTGCTAGCACTGCGATAGACCATTTATTATACGCCTGGTCCCGGCGCGAGCGGACTTGACGCTGAAACCTGCACTTGACGCTTCGTCAACGCTGGTTTTTTTTTGGTCAAACCCTACAAAATGTCCGCCCATTTCTGAGGTCTCATGTCGCCTTAATCTAAAATCCATTCGTAAAGTAAAAATCAATCAAGTCCAGTATAACAGCCAGAAAGTAAAAAGGGCTTCATGTGAAAACAGAAAACATTCAGAACATACCAACGTAAAATGAATGAATGACAAAGGTCCAGGCGCTAAATTTTACCTGCCACCCATAAACTGAGTATATGGTCCCTGTCTTTATTATTTACTATGTATCTTTCATCTATAAACTTGTTTAGACCCAACGTAAAAAAAAAGAAATTTCGACGGCCCAGTAACCGAATATTACAGGAGACACGAACTATGATCATCTACCTCTATCTTAGTTGTTGGCTGTTTCTTTTCATTCGTAAACTTATTTGCCGCTTTTGTTTCGGGATAAGATAAAAGTACTTACTCGGTACTATGCAGTTATGCTTACTATTAATAGTTAATATTGATACAGGGTGGAACATAGGCCAACTGACACATTTCGAACGTGAATTGTGCGCCGCCATGATAACTTGGTATGGTTAGCAGGAGGGTGAATGGTAGAGGCGGAGACGCCATGCGTTATTTCAGTCGCAATAGAGTGTGGCGTATATCACATGGCGTGATTTCAATTCTAGTTCTAAAATCTAATTTCATTTGCGTATATTGATGACTAATATAAAGCCAAGAATTGATCAATCCGCGTCTTTCACACGCGTCTTTTATAATTTGCAGTATTGTATTGACGCAAATTATTCTTCTTATTTACGTTGAAATATGCTATTAACGCTGAAATACTATAATATAAAAGAGTGCGTCATCTATACTAATATTATAAAGAGGTAAAGTTTGTGAGGTTGTAGGAAGTAATCTCTGAATCTACTAAGCCGATTTTGAAAATTCTTTTACCAATAGAAAGCCACGTTATTTGTGAGTAACATAGGTTAAATAATAGTCCGAAAAATGAAAAGACTTTTTGGTGGTAGTCGGATTTGCAAAGTAAGTCGGGGAATAAACGGTCGAACGAAAACGTTTCTAACTAACGCTGCCTTAACGATGAGAGATATATGATTAAGTTCTAGAGAAAAGTTGTAGAGCTTGATAATGCCTACAAAAAAGTCAGCGACAGCATATGTCTAACTTTTATATTTAAGTCACAAAAAGTAGTATTTTATATGAAAAAAATAATTTAAATAGTTAGGTCATGTTTATTGGTCATATTATCAACAATTATGAATTCTTATCAAAATAAGTAAATTTATTGTCTCACGTGTTTAAAACCAAAGACTTTTCCCTTTTACTGCATATAATTTCCCTTTTACTGCATATATAGTTAAAGAGATAATACGCTCATAAATAAGACACTCACAAGAAGACACTCACAAATAACGGTATTATAGTCAAATTCGCATGCAAATACATACATATATATGCAGTAAAAATATAACCCTTCTTTTGGCAGTCAGGAAATAAATCATAGCACTCAGTACTAACCGAACCACACTCATAATGTCATCACAGGTAAAAAGTTTTACCGCCCAACGAAGTGGGCACGGGTCAGCTAGTTACCTAATAAAATAATCTTCTGTGTCACTCTCAAATGGGTAAGTCGCTCTTTCTATGTAAGAAGTAGCCTCTAATAAACATTAACAAATGCTAACATATGTGCTCTCTCTACTCTCTCTCTCTAAAAACATTGACATATAACGGATTCAAAGATAAATCTCTGGACGGCGTCACGGGCCTTGATATCACCACCACGACAGGGCATTTACAGGGACATTGGAAACTGCAAGGACGTTTTAACGGTGTTTGTAGTTATTACAAACCTAATTCTGTCACGGAAGTGCAGCGTGTCTATCTAAGACAGTTCAATATTGATCGACATCGTCACGTACCAACTTGTAATGCCATTTTGGCTTGGATGAAGACATTTGAAGTAGCTGGTAACGCGTACGTCGACGAGATAGGTAGCGTGAATCTGAGGAAGGGCGTCTTGCACTATGCATCTAAAGGTAGCATCTAAAAAGGCAAATAAACACCACCCTTCCTAAATTAACAAATCGATTCAAAACTTTACGTAAAGAGAAGCCGCGAGAAACAGCTAGTATGTAATATAAACAACGGTAAGGTTTAAATAAAACGAAGTAAACAAGACATTTTAAGTAAACAAGACACAACAAGACAGCACTATATAACTGTTTTCAGCTACGTATATCTTGTAATAAGCTTTTGTTTGGTGTATGTGTCAAAGTGTTACAGCAAACTTTGCAAATGGGTACGAAATTACCCATTGCCCTTTGTGCCATTCAAATACACCTTCATCTCGGCAAATTTACCTACGATATTATGAGTTACATAACTTTTGAAATGGAGGTGCGATAGTAACTTACCGTTTGAAACTTAAGCTAAAACGACGGTAGAGGTTGATTAGAAAGGATGACTAAAAAGGTCGAATCGAGAGGTTGCTGGGAAAGTTTTTGTGGTATCACGACCGATTTTTTTAGTCGCATCGCGTAATTTTTTGACTGAGAAAAGGGATTTGCACTTATATTGTATCCGCCATTTGTATATTTTTAAGTAGTCACTAAATCCTATTTTAATATATTATGTACCTACCATAGGCTCTTTATTCTCCACTACGAGTTTTACTTAACAAACAACAATTAAACTCCTATTTTACCCGAAATTCATTCATCCACGTCTAACACAAACTTGATTACTTTTACGTAGGTATTCCGCTTCAGCTGGCGAAAGGGTACCGTGCCTCGCCTTTCAAATATTTACAGAATAATCTTCAGCGGGCAAACATCGGCAATCCATTATTATGGGGGCAGTAGTCCTGTGTGATCCTTGCGTGTTAAACCTTCTTTTGCGTTACCAAATTAAACGGCAAATCGGAAGAGCAAATATCGACCTTTTCGCCGAACTTTACTAACAAAAGTTTGAGAACTTTAGGAGGTAGGGCTTACTCTATAAATGAGACGTTTACGCCTTGTAACATATTAGCATTGATTATATAAACCACTAGCTGTTGCCCGCTGCAATACCGAGCCCGGCCCCCCACCACCGTTATAACCTACGCAGTGGCGGCAGCGGTATGCGGCCTATCCGCTAAACAACGGATTGACAGCTCTTCAGTCTACCCTAGACAACGGCTGCTGCAACGTCACCGAAACGTCGCGTGCTACAAATTTCACGCGGTAAATTCGTGTTCTATCCTATTTATAATGTCAAACAACCGCGATAGTCTTCGATTTTATAAATTAATACTTTGTAATAGTGCGTATTTTATAAATATTTAAATTAATTATCGTTCCTGAGCTTTTCTTCGACTGCGTGAAGAAAATGCCTCCTGCCTAGAGAAAAAGGTCATTAAACCTGTTATTACAAGAGCTGAGTAATCGTATCATAGTAGAGTTGCTAAAGTGGCATCTGGACACGTGAAACAAACGAGAAACTCGGGTACTTCTGGGGGGCACTCTCAAGGACATCCGCTCAGTTAAAGCTGGACAGTCTATTATACTATAAAGAATGTAACATAGGAAAGACATGTCGGTTATGGTCCGTCTATTATAGACCAGTACAAACTTAAAGTAATCCGCTCGTTCATCATATGTATCGATGTTCGTGTGCTCGCGCCAATTTAGATATCGCGAGAAACAATTTTTGGACACCCTCAACCTTGTTAACAGAAGCAGCATACATCAGTGACCATATGGTGGGTCCGAATTCTAAGACACTTCTGACATATGCGTAATACAGTATAAGGCGAGGGTGTTACTAAACGGTCTGCATACTCTAAACAAAACCCTAACATTTTCTTGGCCTTAAAAACTATGTGATCTACGTGGTCGTTGTATGTAAGCTTCGTATCTAAGTAAAGTCCGAGGTCGCGTATTGTATATGTTTTGGAATATTTTCGCCATCGATAAGGTAGTTATATGCAATTGGCCGAGTATTTCTGGTAAAACTGATGACATTTCACTTTAAGGGATTGAGGTAAAGCTTGTTTTTGTGGCAATATACCAAGAGTCGGTCTAAATCGTGTTGCATGTTTATGCAATCTTTCGTATCTTTAAAGGTAAAATATTTTTTTAGGTCATCGGCATAAACGATATGATTTGGATATGTGAAAGCAAGAGGCGAGTCATTAATATAAATATTAAACAACAATGCCCCGAGATGCGAACCTTGCGGTACTCCGGAAGGTACTCTAACGTACTCGGACCTATAACCCCCCACAGTGACAGCTTGATGTCGATTGGCTACATAAGACGCAAACCATCTCAGCAGATCCCTGGGAATTCCGAACTGTAGTAATTTAGTGAGAGCTAATGGGCCCTTGCTGAGTTGGCCGCGAAGACCCATTCTGTTCAGGGTTGGTCACACTCGCGGGTCAACACCCATCCGGCGGCCTCCACTCATGAAGTGCGAGCCCGGGCAGGACTCTGGCCTTAGGGCTAGTTTCCCCTGGGAATCAACCTTCTGGCGCTTCTGGACGGTCTGCGCACCGTGCGGCGTAAGCCAATCGACTGTGCACTCTGACTAACAGTCGGCGGAGTCTGGAAGCAGTACTGTTTCCTATAGAGCGAGGGTGGTTGCGGACCTTCTGGCGACTGCTCTTGAAACGACCATCGGCTACCCGATCCTGGGTGAACAGCCGGGCAAAGTATGCCGTGGTCCGCGATAGATTCGGTATACACCGTTTCACCGCTTCGTAAGGGAGAGGACCGCGCAAGCGACCTCGAACTTGTAACGAATCGAGAGACTGGAGTAATCTAGTCGCAATTGGAAATAAGGGCGTGAGGGTAAGCCCGCTGGGTAACACTCCTGGCTATCTCGCGGTTAAGGCGTTGGTCTCTTACGGGCATGTGGCGGAGCTTGACGGTAGACTGTTTCTGTCCAAGTCTTCTGCGCTCACTTCAGGGAGACAGAACGACTAATCGTTAAAACTTCCTGAGGTAACGGGCTCGCCCGTTGAAGTTTACAACTCTAGTTGTAGTAATTTAGTAATTAGTATGGGGTAATGAACCCTGTCAAAGGCCTTCGAGAAATCAGTGTACACGGCGTCCGTCTGTAGGCGTTTGTCCATGTTTTTCGAAATAAAATCGGTAAATAGACTAAGATTAGTTACGACTGAGCGCTTCTTTAAACTTAACCCTAGATAGCCAACGTTCATGAACTCCTATGATAAGCTAACCATTCGACTTTTGAACGATCATTTTTTTAAAGTATTTTATATGAAAACTTTATTACAGTTTAATAAAAATTATTGTATTTACAGGAAATATGGTATATAAATTAAAAATAATTATTACAAAAATTAATATTTACTTGTCTTGTATGTACTAACTCACAAATCTTAAATGGCACATGTGTCTTGAAGATCAATGAGGCACTCATATTTACAATGGCTAAATCCGGAACTATGGTTTAGAAATTTAGTTTTTTCTTTGGTATTAAATATATAATTAAATTACAAAACCTATAAATAAACGTTAATCATAATTACTTTTTATTTACAAAGTTATATAGTACAGGTGTAAAAGTTACGCATGAGCTAACCATTCGTAAAACTGACGAGTATGCAGTAGATATCTCAAATACAAAATTACTTATTGGCCAAACGCGGCCACTACGAGACGCGGGTTGCTGCGTTTCGTGGTTGCTGCGTTTATTAGCGTTATTTTACTTACCGCTAGATAGCACAGCGCGCTCAAAGCTTTTAATACTTTTATTTGAAATATTAAAAAAAACATTTAAAAAAATAATGTTTTTCTCAATAAATATATCAGAAGTTGTTTACTTGCTCGTAGTTATTCACCCACTACTAGGATGTCACTAATAAAAAACTCACTCACGCCTTATTATGTTGTATCTTCATTTATTGTCGTTATTTGATTTTTGGATAGTTTAACTACCCTTTGACGCCCGGGATAACGTAACGATTCTAACAATATCACACACTTCTAAATCGGTTGAGGCGTTTAGAAGTTATGGTGGATTAAAAAAACGGACAACATATAAACATGAATTCTAAACACACATCACTCCTTCTTTAGGCAGTCGTGTTAAAAGGGTGCGTTTTGGCCACTAAATCAGTGTCGATTAGTTTATAAAGTTATCCTCGCTATCGCGTGATCAATCGAAAAGGGATCACTCACTTTTATTGTGTTAGGATTCTGCGTGCCCCCGGACATCAAAGCGATCCCGCGTCAAAACTAATTTCCCATCGCGTCGGTATTTGAAAATCTGTGTTATGGGAGATATTTTAGGAATAATAGCGTTCCCACCGTTTTGCTTGTGTTATCCGTTTTATGGGCTGTGCGAGCGGAAAGGAAACACGCTATAAATAAGCTATTCATGAATGACATCACGGCAGTTGTACGGCGGGCGAACCCGTCACCAGTGGGCGGCCACTTCCATAGAAAGAAAATTTGTATGGAGCCGGGGGCTATCAAGGTGGCAACTTAACTATGCCACAATAACACGAATGCGGTTGTCAGCCTGCGAGACGCGTCTGCCACTATTCCGCGAGCTGTATATTGTCTTTGCTCTGTCTGACCATCACACATACTGGGCATTTTGCTGCGCATGCGCACGCATAGCGTCCGCACACCGCTTCCGCTCTGCTGTCAGTCGTGCGTGTGATCAATGGTGCGTCTTATGTGCGTTGTTTGCTTACTGTTTGCTGCGTCACTTGTGTTTTACGTCTTACCGGCTTCATTTTGGGTTTTTCGAGTTTTGTGCCGCCTCTCGGAAAGTGACGATGTATAAGAAATGTGTAGTTTGCGGACTAATTAGGCGCAAGAGAGGAGAACCTGAGGGCGTGAGTGTCTTTTATGGCAGTATTTTTAATGGCACATTTTTTCATAGTATTAATATTTATTCTAATACGAGACATCAATAAACCGTACGCTTGATTCGTAATTTTGTTTTTATTTCTATCGATTTATGTATCCGGTAAGGGTGGGCTACGCTGGCTTGTGGCGTTTTTATCGATATCGATAGGTGGGCTGCGCTGGCCTGTGGCGTTTTTATCGATATCGATAAATAGGCTGGTTAATGATTAACTATTGCATTGGTCAGATGTTGCCATTTCGCAAGACCAGAGGGTTGCCATTCTGCTAAAACCAGAGTGTTGAAAAAGAGTGTGACAGACACATTCTACAAGAAATTGCGACGGTTGGCTGCAATGCGGTTTTTGTGCTGTTGGCTATATTATAGTCCCCGGTACTAACAAAAGTGAATTTCGATTCAAATGTACTGAGTTCCGCATCTTATTTATATGATCAGTGCCCGTCACCTCCAGGAATTTTTAACGATGGTGATCATTCTGTCTCCCGTGAGGTAAACGTACAAGACTTGAGTATTTTTTATTTTATTTGTTGTGTGGGGCTTTCCTAAGGTCTTTATGAGCCTTGTAACACTGCGACCATTGCTGATCTATTGTGCTCGCCACCTACTATAGTTCTGTGCTAAGCCTCGTGTCATTTAAGAACCGCAGCAGGCTTTTGGCGCCAGATTGTTTTACCTCCTCAGGTTGGAGGTAGTGACCACCCAGGTGGTTGTATCTTTTACGCATCAGCGGGCCACACTCGCACATGAGGTGCTGGGGAGTTTCCTCTGCCCCTTGGCAGAACCTGCACATTTTTGTGTCTTTGAGCTTGAGGTTGAACATGTGTTTGTTCAGGCCACAATGCCCCGTGAGCGCCCTTACCAGTAAGCGTAGATTGTTCCTATTTAGCGATAGGGCCTCACGGGCCGTCTTACGGTCGTAAGGCTTAATAAGCTCTTTGGAATGATTCAACCCTGGCGTGTTGTTACAGTGGTTGACGGATTGTTCTAAACACATTTGTTTGAGCATTAGGTTTGCAAGGCTTTTTGGTACGCCACGGCAAGGTTCAGGGCCGTATAACGTTCCCTTTGCTCCCGTCCTAGAAGACTTGAGTAAGTGTACAAACCTACCGTTTAGCATAGCCAACATGCCCGTCAGAGGCTAACGCCTTACGGGGAGGCACTGAGAATGTAAACCAGCCGGCCACCTCGCCCCTTGACTACCAGTTTTGGCAGGATATGTTCGTCTGGATTTAACCATCAGCACACCCCCGACCTCCCGACTGGCTAAGTCGATTGCGCGGTCCTCTAACTGCCGTATGTTCAGCGGTGATTCAGTTTGAATCTATCGCGGATCATGGCATCTTTTGCCCGGCGCTGAACTCAGGATCAGGTAGTTGAATAGTCATTTCAAGAGAGGAGGACGACACGTCAATTTCCACCCCCGTTGCATAGGAAATAGTTTATCTTTTAATGCCCCGGTTAAATCCATGAGACACACCATCCCAATTCGGCTACCTGTTGTTACATCTAATTACATGCAAAACACCTATATGTGGCGTGCGAGTAACAACCTCAATAAACTGATTTGCGGCGACGTTGATATCGATCTATTTAGCACTAGTGTTTTATCAGCGAGACGTATCCTCAGCAACAATTTCTTTTAGTACCTACTCTTCTGCTTTTCTTTATTGTTATTATTTTTTTGTATTCGATTTCTCGATATTGTTTTTTTGCCTTCTTGTCCCTTTTGTTTAATTTTTATTTGCGTTTTTTAAATTTATAGTACCGGACCCTGCCAAGCGTTTTTGCTGGCAATTCCATATTCTCTAAACTGTTTCTATATGTGAGAACCTGTTATTGGCTATCATTTATTATTTAAGTTTTTTATTTAATATTTTATATGGCTGTTGGTTTTCCTTAAAATAAATAAATAAATAAATAAATAAATAAATTTCCATCGTCTCCCGACTCCTTCAGTAACTAGCGGTTTGGTTACTTCAGTAACCAAACCGATTGGCTGATGCTGCACTGTGCGCAAGCCGTCCAGTAGCCAGGCAATCACCCAGGGAACCGATCTACCAGCCGTAAGGTCTGGGATGCTAGAGTCCTTGCCAGGGTAGTCCCTTACTTGAGGAGGCTACTGAATAGAAGCTCAATCGTGAGGGCCGACCCTGTAGGGCTGTGTCGACTACAACCAATGAAACTGTCACCACAGGCTAGAAGACTTAGAGACAATAAAAATCTAATGTCTAGCTTTGCCAACATGCCCGTTAGAGACCAACGCCTTACGGCGAGGTACCGGGAAAGGTTACAACGAGCAGCCTCGCTCCCTGACTACCAGTTTAAAAGGATACCTCCGCCTGGAATTTACCAACAGGATAACTCGTTCCTCCCGACTTGTTCGAGGTCGCTTGCGCGGTCCTCTCCCTTACGTAGCGGTGATACGGTGTCTATCGAATCTATCGCGGACCACGGCGTCCTTTGCTCTTCTCTTCACACGGAACTGGGTATCCGAATGGTCGTTTCAAGAGCACTTGCCGTAACACTATGGAAGAGACTACGGCAATATACTGTCTCCTAAGCAGAGGGGTGGATGTTGACCGATCGTTAACCACTCTTGAAATGACCATTAGACTACCTGATCCTAAATTCAGAACCGGAAGAAAGATGCATTTGATCCGCGATATATTCAAACTCAATTACCGCTAAATTACGGCAGGCCGCATAAGTGACTTTGGTCCCGTAACCAGTGGTGAGGAAGGAAGTATCCTGAAGGTTAATTCCAGACGGAGATATCCTACTAAAACTGGTAGCCAGGGGGCGAGATAGCGCCACTGGGTTTTCTTCCTAATGCCTCGACGTAAGGCGTTGATTCGTGGTTTTGCTGGACGGCAGATTTGTACCGTCCCAAAGTCCTCTATGCTCACCCCACGGCTGAAAATACAACCACATATCGTTATAACAGCCTGGGGTGATAAGTTCGCCCGTTGTAATCGACACCGCTTCACTGTGCATGGTGTCTTCTGAACTACAAGCACGCAGCCAAGAAGCTGCAGCAGCAACAGGATATATTGCCAGAATGGCTACAGAACAGTGTTCGTCATTAACGCGAGCAAGCTGATAACCAAGACCAAGCAAGAACCCTTGCATATCATCAACCTGGTAGTCATGTTGATGATATGCAAGGGTTCAAAAACTAGGAATATTGACCGTCTATGCAATTTTTGCTCAAGAACCTCTCAGCAAATCCTTTTATATTGTGACGAAGTACATCGGCACGACATCAGGAATAAAACCCATTACCTCCAACCGATCATACCATGTACAGACAAGTTTCAGGCGACTTGTATCTATATAGAACCAAATTTTTTTTAAATATATTGCCTGATAAATTGAAAGCGATTAAAACATTGATAGTTTCAAAGGGTCCCTCCCAGTATATCTGGTTGAAATAAGCATGTATGCACATAACGACATTTAAAAATACTTTGAAAATAGCATCGTACCTACCAATGTTCGTTAATGCGCTATTTATTTGATGCTAATTGTTATATTATATAGTCTTTTTTGTTAAGTTGAATAATTTTGGAATAATTTACTGTGTATTTTTAATTTACTATGTTAAATTGAGTAAAAAATCATCTTTCCTACACAATTGTAATTGTGATGGAATTAATATTGTTTTTATCCTTTATTCTTTCTTAATAAGGTACAGAACCCTCGTTGTGCGAGTCCAACTCGCAGTTGAACGGTTTTATTTATTACTTTATTTTAAGCCGTTGCTAGCGTGTCTGCGAGTCGTGATAGCAGATTTCGCAATTGCATCATAAAGCGAAACGAGCGTGGAGTTATTTTCCATGGAAAATTCTTTATGGAGTAATCCTGGTGCGCCCTTTATGACAGTAATATCGGAGGGGACATTGCCGTCATAAAATTCTAAAAACTGCGGGACGCTTTGTTGCAACGGAGCGATCATTTAAACCGAAATGCAACAGCAAATGTTCATCTCGCTTCAGCATTTTCTAGAATTATAGGGTTCGCTGCAACTTTACTTTGTATAAAGAGTCTTACTTTTATTGTGGTTATTTCGTACATAAAAAAACAAGATTAATGAGATCTTATTCGTTAATTCTGATATGATTTGCTGAGAGTCAGATTAGTTAAGCTGGTCCTAACAACAGAATTTTTCATGGACCCTTTATACAACTTGGGTTGTCGACTACAACGGGCGAGCCCGTCACCTCAGGAATTTTTAACGATAGAAGACTTGGGACAAAACAGTCCACCATCTAGCTACGTCACAAGCCCGTAAGAGGCCAACGCCTTAACGGCGAGATAGCCAGGAATGTTACCTGGCGGGCCGACACTCGCGCCCTTACTTCCAATTGTGACCAGATTACTCCGGTCTATCGATTGGTTCCGAGTTCGAGGTCGCTTGAGCGGTCCTCTCCCTTATGAAGCGGTGAAACGGTGTATACCGAACCTATCGCGGACCACAGCGTCCTTTGCCCGGCTGTTCACCCAGGATCGGATGGCCGATGGTCGTTTTAACAGCAGTCGCCGTAAGGTCCGCAACCACCCCCGCTCTATAGAATACAGTACTGCTTTCAGACTCCCCCGACTGTTAGTCAGAGTTTGGGAGCTAACGGGCCCATGATGAGGTGGCCACGATGACCCATGTGTTCAGGGTCGGTCACACTCACGGGTCAACACCCATCCGATGGCCTCCACGCATGGGGTGCGAATCCTGGGTAGGACACTGGGTCAACCAGTCTCCCCTGGGAATCAAACCTCTGGCGCTCCTGGACGGTCTGCGCACCGAGCGGCGCAAGCCAATCGATTGTGCTCTCCGACTAACAGTCGGGGGAGTCTGGGAACTGTATTGTTTCCTATAGAGCGGGGGTGGTTGCCTACCTTACGGCGACTGCTCTTGAAATGACCATTGGCCATCCGATCCCGGTTCAGAGTCGGGCAAAGGACGCCTTGGTCCGCGATAGATTCGGTGCACACCGTTTCACCGCTTCGTAAGGGAGAGGACCGCGCAAGCGACCTCGAACTCGGAACCAATCGAGAGACCGGAGAAATCTGGTCACAATTGGAAGCAAGGGCGCGAGGGTCGGCCCGCCAGGTAACATACTGGCTATCTCGCGGTAAAGGCGTTGGCTTCTTGCGGGTTGTGACGTAGCTGGACGTTGAATTGTTCTGTCCAAGTCTTCTACGTTCACTGCAGGGCGACAGAACGAAAAATCGTTAAAACGTCCTGTGGTGACGGGCTCGCCCGTTGTAGTTGACACCGCAAGTTGTTAGTCAGAGTGCACAGTCGATTGGCTTACGCCGCACGGTGCGCAAACCGTCCAGGAGCGCCAGAAGTTTGATTCCCAGGGGAAACTGACCAAGGCCAGAGTCCTACCCAGGCTCGCACTTCATGCGTGGAGGCCGTCGGATGGGTGTTGACCCGTGAGTGTGACCAACCCTGTTTGCAACCCTGGTTGGCCGGTTTGCAAGTTAAGCCATCGATATGGCAGCGTATGAGTTTGTCCACGACACCGACTTTTATTTTAGATTTAATTACTTATTTTTTGTTGTTTTATTTTTTAAACCTGTGTTGAATTATACATAGGTACTGTGTTCATCTCTATTATCGATTTTATCAGAAGAAAATTCATAGGATTGTTTGTAAAATGAGTACAAAAAGCGATGTTTTTTAAAAGAAATATTGTTGTTTAGATGATCTAAATATCGATGATTTGAAAAGGATATTTTTCTACCATCGATGTTTCCATTACGATATTGGTATCGATGGTAACATCGATGTTTTTCCTGCGATGTCCAACCCTACGTCATAGTACTCACTGTCGTAAGGGGCTCTTTAGACGAACAAGCATGCTTGTCAAGCATCGCGTCGCGGGCTGGGAGGGGATCGTAAACCGCAGGAATTATGCAAATATATTTTTTAAATATTTATAAAAAATGCCTAATTTTGTAGTTTATACCAGGGAGTCACGTTAATAAGACGTAACTGATTGATGAATGACTTGACTCCCTGGTATAAAACTTCAAAATTAGGCATTTTTAGTAAATATTTTAGAGAAAATATTTGCAATTTCCTGCGGTTCACGATCCCCACCCAGCCCGTGACTAATTTTGTAGTTTATACCAAGGAATCACCTCATTCATCAATCAATTACATCTAATTAGCCTGACTCCCTGGTATACCTACAACTACAAAATTAGGCATTTATGATAAATGTTTTAAAAATATATTTACATTTATCCTGCAGTTTACGATCCCCTCCTAGCCCGCGACGCGATGCTTGACAAGCATGCTTAATCGTCTAGAGAGCCCTTAAGAGTGTGCAGCCGGCGCATCCCGCGCCGGACAGGTTGAGACAGGTTTGAACCAGTTTTTCTAGTGGCGGCGCTGCGAGTGCGCTTATCATGTGGAGACAGGTCATTAGAATGAAGTTGTTGTGCGCGCGGTCGAAACCCAAAACCGATTAGCATTTCGACCAATTCTCAATTCCAATCAGAACGACCCATTCCCACTTCCTTCGCTATCATTCGCACTATCACACAACGATCCTGGACCAAAAATTCCTTCACTTTCTGTACGGAACAGCAAGATATATCTCTTCACAAGTCGGGGCACTGAGGCGGTGGCCACAACAGCACCCCCCTGTCCAAGGAATAAATACAAAGAAGAAGAAGAAGGTGAAGCTCTTCACGTGTCCATTCCCCCGTGCATCTACGTCATCGCTCTGCTTCCCTATCATACAATACATATACATTATTTTTCCCGAATCGCTAAGCCTGCAATTTAACGGCTAATCCCGTAAGTGAGGCTCGACAGCCCCGACGCGGACGATGCGTGACTGATTTTGCGATATTGAGCGTTATGCCAGGGGAGGGGTCCCATAGTACCTATTTTGCGCGCTGAAAGCGGAACTTGATTATCCATTAATGGGGTTGCAGGGGCGACGTAAGCCCCAATTTTGCAGCAGTACTCTTTGCTCGCTCTAATAACGAGTGGCCGCTGGGAAATTTGCGCGCCGCTCGATAAACACACCTTCTCATTCCAACCCATTGAGTTATTTGATGGTAAAGGGATGAAGACTGGTAGTAGGCGTAATGGGAGTATTCTAGATTTTTCGAGACTATTGTACAGCATCATTACTATCGACTAATACATATTATCAAACACAACGTTAAAACCTTGTTGCTCTTACTCTCCGTAGTTGAGCCTTTAAAACCCATGTGTAAGGGTCGGCAGAACTTACAGGTCAACACCCATCCAGCAGCAGCCAAGCTGATGTGCGAGGCCGAGTAGGACTCTGTGCCTGCGGGCCAGTTCCCCTGGGAATCGTAGTTCGGGGACGGTTTGTCCACCGTGCGGCGCCAGCCAATCAATTATGCATTCCGACTGGTAGCCGCGGGAGTCTGGAAACAGTAATGTTTCCTATAGAGCGGTGGTAGTTGCTAACCTTACGGCAACTGCTCTTGAAACGACCAATCGGCTACCCGATAACGGATGAACAGCCAAGCCAAGGATGCCGTGGTCCGCTATAGATACGGTAGACACCGTATCACCGCTACGTAAGGGAGAGGACCTCGAACCTGTAACCAGTCGGGAAACAGGAGTTATCTGGTTGCAACTGGAAGTAAGGGTGCGAGTGTCGGACCGCTTTGTGATTAACCTGGTTATCTCGCGGTAAGGCGTAGGCGAGTGGCATAACGACAGTGAACTGTTTACCTCTTAAGTCTTCTATGCTCATCTCACGGAAGGCAGAATGATCTAATATCGTTTAAATTTCCTGAGGTAACGGGTTCACCCGCTGTAGTTGACAGCTCTAGTTGCTCCTACTCTATATTTATTTTTTTATTTAGTATAATAGGTACGCAAACAATACTCTAATAATACATGGTTATCGCTAATATTTTTACATTGTTACTAAATAGAGTATAATATTTTATGCGTACTCCGCATGCTTAAATAATAATTGCGTATGCGCCGTTTATCTCATGATTTACAAAAGTATCAGTACAAAAATTAATATCCTTAAAAATTATCAAAACAAAAATTAAAATTTTAGAAATAAGTTTACAGTAAATTCTGAAAAACAATTAAATGGAAAAAAAAACAAATATTGTCTGGAATAAAATAATAAAAACTATACGGTAAATTATCAATTTGTTTCATAATACGCTATTTATAATGGACTTAACTGGTAATGGTCCCAGGTTAAAGAAATCAATGTTATCGGTTATAGTGTTGTATAACCGGCATGTACGTGAGATAGGATTGTGGAAAGATTGATTTGTCTGCGAAGTGGGAAGGTGAAATGTTAGGTGCTGCCTCAGTCACCTGGATGGTACGTTGAAATTTAACGCTTCTAATAAATCTGGTACGTCTATCCCGCCGTTAAGAAGTTTGTGCAGAAACATGGATAGGCTTCTGCACTCTCTCCTCTTTCTAAGAGTAAAAATCTTAAAATTATTTAAACACTCTTCATAAGAGTAGAGAGTGCGTGATAGGCCGGTTTTATAGGTTAACATACGCATATACTTCCTCTGCACAGACTCTATCGCTTCCGAATGGACCTCATAGTATGGATTCCAAATTATGGAACCGAACTCTAGTTGGCTGCGTACTAGAGAATTATAGAGCAAGTTAAAATAGTTAATATTTTTGAACGGTTTAGTAACCCTATATATAAAGCACAGCTCGCTATATTCGCTCGCTCTTACTTACTACATTGTTGATATGCTCTCTAAAAGTCAGGTGCTCTCTAAAAGTCTGCTAAGTCCGAGGCGATCATCACCGGCTCACTCAAAGCCAACCCGGAGCCGGTGAAACTCGGCGACACCCCGGTATCGTGGATAAACACGGTCAAGTACCTCAGGGTAGACATCGACCATCGCCTCATCTTTTCGCATCACGCGAAAGCGACCGTCGCCGCGTCGAAATCTGCTTATTATGCGCTGCAGTCCATGCTACGATCTACCGCGATACCGACGAAGATACACCTGCTGATGCTGAGGATTTAGCTGAGGACGAAGCTCACTTGCGCGACACCAGCCTGGTACCAACTGACCTTGGCATCGCAGCGGACCAACATCCAGCGAGTGCTGAACGTGGAGCTAAGGAACGTGTCGGGAGCCCGTTAGTACGTCTGAAACGCTACTCTGTAACGCGATTTCAGCGAGATAGACCCCGTGGATAAATATGTAAAGCGCCTCTCACGCGCGAGCTCACGAGCACATCCGTCAGCTTACTCCGATGCATATTAGGCCACCAGGTGCACGGAACCCGCACCCGCGCACTCTACTAGACTAGAATAGCGACAGCACGCGTATCGCAGCACAGCAGTCATCGCCACTGAAGATGCCATGAATATGTCGCAGGTAATGATAAAAACAGTCATAGGAGATATTAAAATGACCGCTCGATATCGTCATTTCCCTAACCAAATCCAGTGATTTGATCAAATCCCAAAACAGGTTTAAAGAAATAACAAAAATAGCATTGCAAGTTATTAAAGAAATTTATTTAGCATAAACAAACATTATTAAATGTAAACTTATCACTTTTAAGTTTTATTAACATAGTTTATTTTTTTGTTTATTTAAACACTTTGTGCTTTTGTGACATCTCGAGTTACAAAAGACCTTATTTTTTTATGGCACATCTATTCGTTTAGCATTGTACGTTTTAAATTTTAAACGTACAATGCAATTAATCAGCGATTAATTCGCAATTCACGCACTTTTGAGGTCTCTCGTGCCAATACCAACTACGGGAAAAATTCCATCGCTTATAGGCTGATGTTCACGTACCACTCTCGTTTCTCCACCATCGACATTTTTAACCTAAACCAACCCACGTTCGTTAAAGAATTATACAAAACAATTGCACCTAACGAGCTTGTTAATACCTATCGTTCTTAGTTATATACTTTTCATGCAACATATCAGTAGCTACTACACATATTTATAAATATCTATAAATATTTATTATGTATCTATAAATACCTATAAACATCAATAAATATATGTATCTATATATCCACTATACAACCTATCTATATCTTCATTTATATCTATATACATATACACATGCCATCGTCTAATTCCCTACCTCCCCCATCGGTTTTCCATATTAATTTTATATTTAATATGAAGTTATGTAGTTTATTTTACAGTTAATTTTTAAGTTTAATATGCTGAAATCCAAATGTGTAATATGCGGAAATCTGTTACTTTGGTAGGAAACGATTATCGGCGTAATGTTTTTCTTTTTTTTCTACATTATATTTATACACACGCATGTCAATTGTATGCGCTGTATGTTTCCAGAAATAAAATAAAATAAATAAAATGATTCCCGTAATGTTGATTGCATCTAATGGACCTCGGTCTACCTTAGGTATATCAACCAAAATGGCTGAGCCTAGTAACATGCATTTAAATTTCTTCGAAAAAGTATTTTTCATTTTTTCAGCAGATATTTTTAAGTTTTGTGCAGCATGGTTCTTTATTTGTATTCCTTTCTTTTTTACATAAACAGCATTGTATTCTCCACCGATATCCTTTTTCTTTTACCGTATTTCCTCAAATTGCATGCAGTCATGGGTTTTTACGAATGTTTCATGAATGAGCTCCAGTAATTTCTATTCCACAGACAATGCAAAACGCTTTTTCTTCTCTGTCAATCCTTGTCTGTCATTCGCGAGGCACACAAAACCGCTCCATGGCAGAAAATCTTCGTACTGCGTCACTCAATCGAGGGCTTCACTTGGCGAGGACATGAAGGAAGAGATAGCACCAGGGTCCAATCTCCCCTATACTATCTGGCGTATTATCAACAGACTGAGGGTGGGTGTGACAAGACGCCGAGCACAGAGAATCCAATATTCGACTGTGGAACGGGGCAGGAAAAAACACGTCCTATCCTCCTGCCTGCAGTTGTCAACCCATAACAAACAGCAGGATCTACAAGAGGCAAACGACAAGGCCATTCAGACCGCATACTTTTAGAGACGCGCCTAAACCTAACCTAGCCTGGGTCTGTCACTGTAATGAACGATAATAATATTTAAAATAACATTGTGTAACAACTGATCTTTCCTTTAAAATGAAACGAAGCACTAATTATTTATCAATATACATGCATAAATAATAGACGGAAGGCAACATGACTACTAGTAGCAGCTAATGATTGAATACCACAACATAACACTGTAAACACCGAATCCGGAAGGAAGCATTTCGGTATTAATGGTCTTTTGATGCCGGCAAATGCGCGCGATTTGGTCGAAGCTCTCTAACCCACACAGAACCACCCCAAAATCCCCTCTCACCACCCTCACCTCCCCATGTTAACCCCCCACTGGCACCCGTAAAAGCAGTGAGTTTTCCGGGAAGCTAAAATAAGCTGGGCATAGGAGAGCACTTAGATAAACTAACGGCTGGCCAGCCAGGCTTATCTTGTAAATATGCGACTTTAAAAATCTTTAAATGTAGTAATATACTTTGAATGTCGTAAGGAACTATAGTAGTACTCTTCACAAAGAAAAGATAAAATCTGGTTGATATACGGTATCATACACTTTCTCAAAGAGGAACGAGCATTTTTGTGCGAAAAGGCTATATAACAATGTAATTATTTGTATGAAATAAATAGGAACTACATAACTACTAGGAACTTGAAACAATTAATAAAATTGTGCTGGTATAAAGAAGTAATAATATCAAGGTCCAACTATTAATCCATGTCGTATTAAAATTATACACATCCGAAATATTGTATGTCTGGATGATTTTGTGATATAAACTAATTAATAAATCTTGATATGTTCTGTAGAATTATGTACCTATATCTAGATACATCAACTACTAATAGAAATTACAAAAACTAGCTGTACCTAATATCAATCAAATCAGACAGCCAGAAAGTAAAAACAAAATCACAGGAAAACAGAAAACACTCAGAACCCCCCCCCCCCCCCACCAACGTAAAAGGAAAAAATGATCACACCGACTCAGGCGCAAAATCTTACCTGCCACCCATACTTTGAGTATCACTTCTGTCTTGCTTATTTACTGTGTCTCTTACATCCAAAAACTTATTTAGGCAACCCCTTTGCAAAACAAAAGAATGCCTCGGCACAGACACAAAATCTTACCTGACACCTGGTCATCTATCTCACTGTATTGTGTAAATAAAACGAAGTAAGTATGGAATTTTACTTTAAAATGTGTCGATTTTTTAAAATTTTAACACTTTTTAAAGCCACGTAGGTTTGTGTTAGTTGAATTATTCTAGAAGGAAATATTACTCTGGTAGTAATCTTTCATTTCGTACATGTGACAAAGTGTTACAGCGAACTGCCCAAAATGGGTACGAAATTACCCATTCTCTTATCGTCTTGAAGGAGCTGCGTATAAAATGCGTGCCTGTTTTAGATATTTGCTATATAATAATGGCGATAATTTATATGCATTCTATTTTCAAAATATTATGTTTTTTTGTCTTCGATTTAACTGGTTTATTGGCAAATTTTAGCGCAAATTTTAAGTTTTATTAGTTTTATTAATTAATCGAAAATTTTAGGTTTGATTTTCATGTTCTTCATTTTCTATCCATCATTTGAATATGTTATTTTATTTAACTGATAAACCACTAAAGATATCAATAAATGACTTACGACAAATAGTAGTCATTTGGTTCTAAAAAAAGAGGTTACCTAGAACGTTTTCCGGGAGTTTTGAAAATGGGTAATTTTATAGATTACTTTGTGCTCCAACCGAATTTTTATTTTGCCACCTCGTATCTGGCCGCTCGCGCTACCATATTGAAAAAATGGCGCCTAAAAGCAGTTTTTTGACAACATCTCTTTTCCGACTCTTTTCAAGATAAAAATAAAATACAAAATGGATCTAGAGAAAATTTGGCGGTTTTCATCGAAGATTTTGGCGTACTAGAGCTGCAAGCTAATATAGATTTACATCGACTCGTGACATTTTAACTGATTATATTTGAGAATTACAAAAATAACTTATATCCAGGTTTAAACAAGGTATTCAACAATCCAAATGCTGATCCAAATATCATTGCTAAAGCTGGAGAATGCTTCCTTCTTGAATTATAGAGATACAGTTATGTAAAAAGTAGAAAAATTATGTCTTTAAACAACTATAGGTATGCATGCTTCACATTAGCATATATGTAAAAGGAGCGTCGCTACCACCAACAGAAGCAGCAGCACGATAACATTCGTTCCGAACCTATCACCAGATTCAGCAGTGATATGATAATGAACAAAATGCAGAGTAATGTAGATGAAAAAGAAACAAGAACGGGCTAATTCCTGACACCACTATCTAGCCCCTAGCTCCAGAAAGCTTGTTAAAACTTATGTCCTGGAAATTCAAAGAGGGATGGCAGAAAGCCTGTGGATGCAGAAAGTACTAGTCCCTGTGATAACTCGCAAGTTCCATTACAAAATAGCGACGAAGAGGAAGACACGGAGATGATTTTTGAGCAAACGTATAATGAAATCGAGAACGAAAAGTATTGCGATGAAACTGACATGGGTCGCTGATGATCTGGAAGAAATTTCGGTCTGTGACGTTTCGATAAGTACTAAAGACAATAAATACCTGGTCCACTAAGAACAGCGAAGTGAAGAAGAATGTGCAAAATTTTGAAATATTGAATCGCATGTGGATTAGGCATATGGGATATCAAGACAAAACAACGCTCCGTTTACTCTACCCAAGGTGGTGTCGGCAATAAGTTTTTTGGCCAAAACGCGCGTTGAACTAAAATTTGCGGCGCTCGTACGCTAAAGCTATTGATTTTCCAAAAAAAATGGTCGTTAAATAAATTGTAGGAAATTTTCTCTAGTTTCATTTTGTATAACTATTTTTACCGTGAAATAAGTCGTAAAGAAGATATGATCAGGAAACTGCTTTTAGGCGCCATTTATCCAATATGGCGGCGCGAGCGGCAAAGATACGAGGTGGCAAAGTTGACATTCGGAAAGAGCACATCAAATCTATAAAATTACCCATTTTCAAAACTCCCTGAAAACTTTGGAGGTAAAATTACCAAATGACTGTACTAAAAGTTAGAGGAATTATTCTGAGGATTCTATAAAGGCAATTTTGGTTTTCTATTCTAGTATTAATAGTAACGGAGTTATGAAGTATTCAATTTGAAAATTATACCATTTTTAATTCAAAACCCGCTGAAGATCGCTAAAAAGTGACATAAGAAAGAAATGTAGAGAAGTGATATTTATATAGTTTTCTAGGACTAATATTAACGGATTAGGATTTATTTAAACTTTAAAAAGTATTTCGTACCAAAATGGTGGATATTTCCCATAGGCTTTGAATTCAAAAATTTTGAATTCAAAAGATCTATTTTGAACGCGCGTCATCTATTTTATTTCATTTCAAAATTAAATTGCAAACTCAGTTCGCCGTGAAACTTTGAATTCGAATTTCGCACGATTCACGCATTGCAAGCGTCGTCGCTTTTAAGGGCCTTATATATGGCGTAATTTAAATATTATTTGTGTCGCTTATATATGAGATATTTAAATCAAAATTTTACAATGAAATTTCTGTCCAACAAGACACCTGTATACCGACTTTAAATTCTCTTAACCCAATATTTCCAGATTGAAGTATAACTAGCGTGATGCCATGACCAAATGATGCCTGCATGCCAAATTTCATTCCAACTGGATCAAGTTTTTGGGCGCTATCGTGGAGTAATACACACAAATAGACACACATACACACAGACAGACTTCAGTCTGGAAATGGTCTATCGTCTCGGGGGGTGTCAAAATGTATATATATCCGTCTTCATATCGGTTTTTTTAGCGCGTTCTTAATACTTTACCTCCTCGTCACTTAGTAGGCCGGTAAAGTAAAACAAGATTGGAAAGATGATCACACATCGTGGTATAATTAAAATTAAAGTTAAAACTCACTCAAATTATGTGAACATTATGGCAACAGGAGTTCTGTTCGGGAAACAGACTTTGAGTATTCCTAGTCTCTTTCCTGAATCAAAATCACTCATTCATAAGTCTAGGTTATAGGGTACGCCTGCTCCCGCTTTATAGCAGACTCCCAAGTGAGATCGCATGCAGTCACTGCTCTCACTTCTAATGTTTTATGTACGTGAGTATGTTCCACATCAACTTTATCACTTAGACGTATCTCAAATCCCCTAGCGGTGTCGTCGTCTACTATAGATTGAGAATGCATTTTTTAGGCAGAGCGGCAGCGAAGAAGCGTGTGCCCGTATTAGTCGATTGAAATATTCAAGCGATTGACCCAACACTGGCTCCCGCCCTCAAAATATATGAAAGATTATTATTATCTATTTAGCCATAATTATTGGGCTTACCTTCCTAATCCATAAATCAAAAATTCCAAAGATCGTCAATTCCTGATCGGAGAGTATCGGGTTAGCGCTCACTCGGTTTCGTGTTCAATATCGGCGACTCACCTGCGGGCAAATAATAATACTGTAAGTTGACTGGTAATGGAACAGTCTGTACAAGGACCACTTTTGAAAGATGTCACGAATAAGGTCGCCTGTATCAAAAGAGAAGTGCGAAGTGGATAGTTTCTTTGGTAAGCTCTACATCAGCGGCTCCCAAAGTGTAGGTCCCGACACACTGGTGGGTCACGAGCCGATTCCAGGTTGGTCGCCAACCCAACGAATGAACGTAGACAGATAGACGACGAGATAGATTGACGAGTCTAGCAGTGCTATTAATAAGCCCAGACTAATTCCTATTCCGTGCGTAATCCTCGGAATAAACGAAAGTGCCATTAATAAACCTGGAATAGCACTATTCCGTCGCTATTACTACTAGACTATCTCCTGTCAGGTTAGTCCGTGGTGTGAGGTGGAATAGTGCAGGAATAGCGGTGAACAGTTCCGTGTTTTGCGACATACCAGCGATTTCTTCAGATTTTGCGTTCGTTATTCGTGATATTCCGTGAGAAAATGGATGAAGTGAATTATTTTCGTACCGTCAACGTTTGCGCGGTTTTAGGCTCCGAAAGCCGAAATTTTACAAAAGGCGCTTCGACCCCATATGTCAAATTGCCGGATTAGGAATTTCGCAAAAAGTATCGTTTCTGGAAGGTGAGTATTCTAAAAATTGTGAATATGGTACGTTCTAAGGTTCGAGGCGACAAAAAAGGTGGATACCTGAAGCCCGAGCTGCAAGTCGCCGCGGCAATCAGTTGGTTGTAATAAGATTAGTTTCTCTGTAATTTGTTTCTTTCTATATATTTTTATACTTTATAGTAATATGTTATTGCGTTTTACTTTCAGATTCAAGCTTAATGCGCAGACCTAGGTTATCGACTGTACCCATCTTTGCTTCCCAAGAGTCGGCGGAGAAGCTGGACAAAACTATGTCAATCGATAAAACTATTTTTTGGTCAACAAGGTTATGGTTGCCCTTAATAATAAATAAAGAATTAGTAAGTGCATAAATATTCTTTCATTTTACTTATTAAAACCAAGCAGCCGACACAACAGAGGTATTGCGAATTGAGGTTATGTCGCAGTTCGAATGACAGCTGAGACCTAAGTCTAGCCAAGTTGACAACATAACGAACCGAATATGACAGTGTTACTATATGGAAAAAAATGTTTTCACTCTAATCCGCCGACTAACTAGTCTAGGTTTAAAGCTGGTTTATTAATACCATTGCTTTAATACCCGAATTAAGAGATAATACGCGGACTTAGTATTCCGAGGATAGTCTGCGGATTAAGGAAATCTATTTAATAACACTGTAAGTGTATTTAGGATACCTACAGACAATATAATAAATTAAAATAAATAAAGATAGCAGTTGAAAAGAATATAATATAAAACTTGCAACCTTGCAACAGCGTGGGAAGTTGAAATAGCCGCGCGAAGAGTCATTGCCGCGTCTCTAGCCTAGTCTGGCTCGCCTCCGGCGCATGCGCGGCCGAGCGGCTTCCCTCGCATCCGCGCGCCCGCACGCGCTCACTCGCCCATAGAGTGGCCCACCGCACCGTTCCTGTCGGCTTTACGCATCGCATTCATTTGTTTTCGCTATTTTCTAAATACGATGGATAAGTGTTCTAGCAAAAAAATCTATTTTTTATGTTGTCGCGCATTACAATTTCTTACAAAATAAAGACTCACTTATGATACTTACAAATGAATTGTTTATTTTTTACATCAAACCACTCACTAACTTTTCCGAAAAAGTTCTAGCTGGGTCGCAAAATATTGTGATTTTAAAAAGTGGGTCGCCGCGTCAATAAGTTTGGGAACCCCTGCTCTACATAATAATACGAGTATATACAACATTACTATTGGTCTTTCGCCAGACTGAAAATGTTCCACAGAAAGAGGCGCTAAAAGTAGCGATTATGTATATCAGTTCTAATATAAACAAAAGTGCTTGGTGAGTTGGCTTACCAAGTGATTGGTGGGAAAATAAATATGTTGGATGTCAAACAATTGGAAGTCCGTAAATAGGTGTTCAGATGTGAAGTGGTATGGTTTACAATAAACTGCCTGAGAATATCAAAAGTATATGTAGAAACGGAAATATCACCCAATTTAAATCGAAATTACAAGGCTACCTTATTGCGAGAGAATTATATAATATTAACGAATTATAATTAGATTACTGACAATTTCCATCTCGATATTTTTGATTTAACTTGACATTTGTACCATTTTACTGATTATTATATTATTACTATTATTTCTAATTGTCTCCCATAATCAATTATAATTCTTACTTACAGGACCATTTAATTTTAGTATTATAATTTTATGACTATGTGTAGTTATAAATATCTAATATAACTCAATTATGTGGTGAGTCTCTAATGAAATATTTAGCATACATTTTAAAGTTATTTTAACATTAAGCGGCTATATAAAATGTCTAAACAACTATGTAAAGTTTTTTGAAGACAATAAATGCGATTTGATTTGATTTGATTCTGTTAAGGTGACATCATACCTGGGCACGAACATAACTGATGAACTTTTGTTTCATAATTTTTTTGAAAAATCAACAATTTAAAATAAGTTTCTAAGCGAATCCCTTAATTTGTAATTTAGACTCAAAAAAGTTGCTCATTGCCTTGTACTTTGACGCTTTGAACTGATTTCGAAAACTATCAGGCGCGATTACTCCTGCATCGTAAGCGGTAAGTGTGTTTTATTTTAATTTAATTATATTGGCTGGTTTATTCTCTAGCGTCGTGCTTAGCCACATTTTTTATTTAGGCCCTAAATTAATTATAATTAATTAAAACGTGACAGCTCTCTGAGAGTTACGCTAAATATGCTTTACCATTAACACCCTTATACCACCGCTGCGCAAAGATAGCTTTACTGCGTGAGGTCTACGATCGAACGTTTAGTATCCGAACGCTTGGCGGCGTGTACACACGTGGAATCTGTGCTTGCGCTTCATCAACGCTGAATTTTCATTGGGCAAACACTGTAAAAGTAACCCTGCCTATTTTAAGATATTTTTTCTCAGGTCCTATCTCGTCTTAATGACTTTGATCTAGATTAGTTTTCACCTCAGCTGATCTGTCCATAACTGATAATAGCCTAAGAAAGTGCATAATATGTCCATTTCAGAATAGTAGGACAATATGTCAAGTATGTTTTGAAATAAATAAACCTTTTCCTCTCAGGTTTTTCTGTGTCAATTTCTTAATGCCATTGTAAAGACTCGTCTTATTGAATTCTTAAATATTTTATTATATATTCTCTATATTCTATATATTCTCTTAAATATATATTATTATATATATTCTCTTAAATATTTTATATATTCCCAGACGTGTATTTTAGTCCATTGTTCAGTTTCGGCAGTGTCCACTGTCCACTCATCTATGCTAAAAATGTGTTTCGTTTTGCGTAAGTTTAATGTTAGGAAGAAAATGTCATTTTGAAATACTTATTCTATGTTTGTTGAATTTTAGCTGTTCCTTATTCGAAAACTTTTCTAAAGGAACTATCTTGGAATAAAAGTACTGTGTCGTCAGCAATTTCTTCAAAAGGTCCTTTTATTTCTCAACCAAAACAAGAGCATATTCTGAAACTCCACAGAGATTGTCTTAACCCCGAAAACTGTAAATGTATTAATCTCAATAAAGTTGACAACATTAAATATCTTGGTATATTAATTGATTACCGGCTACAATGGAGCACCCACATAATGGAGCTGTCGGCAAAAGTTAGGAAACTCACGTATATTTTCAAAGACCTTAGAGGCATTCTGGACCAAAGGACACTTAAGATAGTATACCATGCCCTGTGCCAATCTATCCTAACCTATGGGATCATAGGGTGGGGAGGTGCAGCGAAAATTCATATGGAGCCCTTGATTAGAGCTCAAAAGCTAATACTTAAAATTATAAAGAGAAAGCCTTGGAGATACTCTTCAGATGATCTCTACAGAGAATATAACGTGCTAGATGTACCACAACTATACGTGAAAACGGCGCTCTGTGACTATCAAACTAATTTAGAGACCGCAATAAGAACCCAGCAAACAATCTGCACGCGGCAATCCCAAACTATACATTTTGACGTCCCTCGAATGCAGACCACTTTTGGGCAGAGGCATTTTGTGTACATAGCCCCCAGGATCTTTAATATGCTAGATGAAGATTTAAAAATGTATGTGCCGAAGTCTTCTTCTTCTTTTAAAGCCAAAATTGATTCCTGGCTAAAATATGACGCCCGGCAAAATATCACAAATTAATATACCGAGACAATTATCCCTGACATTTCTTATTATTATTATTATTTTCTTTGACTTTTTTATTTTTATTTATTACTATTACTTATTCATAAATTTTGGTGATTTTTGTTTGATATCATTTGACATTTTATTTTATTTTTATTTTATTAACACGATTATTTATTTTTGTGTTTTATTTCCTATTGTGATCATTAGTTAGTGATTATTAGTTATAATTTGTAATGGTGACGGGAATATATATATTTCTTTTCCTTTTTATTTTATTTTTTTATTTTTTTTTTATTCATTGCCGAATATATGTGATATAAAAACTAGAGAGCTAGCTGCCCTGGAACAAGTCCTGGCACTTAGTTGGGCAGCAGCAGTACTTAAATGCTAATGCTCATATCGGCTGTGTTTAATTTTAATTTTAATTATATATATATTTTTTTATTGATATGATTATTAGTTATACTTGTGCACTTGTAAATGAATTGTTAAATTAAATAAATAAATAAATAATAAATAAATTTCCTGATATATCTTACTTAAATAAGTCGTCGGTATACATATATTAGAAACAGTATTCAACTACCGCACCCCATATTAACTGATTACAGAAGTACATCAATTGTTTTCAGGAACATTACCTTCTCGTAGCAGATTCAATTTGTCGTGTCCCACGAGTGCCTGTCTTCATCTGAACAAATATTACGAGAAATTGCGCCCTCTCTTGGCAGTGTCGCCAGCCAAAGTGCAAAACAAATAAAAGTAGTAAACACAGTAAATATTACATCTCCTCCTGTCCCTCTCATATAATATTTATAGAGAAAGAAGCATTTTGTGTAGTGGGCGGGAAATTGTGCGTGTATTTCAAATATATTACAGCGCGACAGAGAAAATATCTGAATTTTACTAAAAGCATAGACGCTGTTGTTAACACCGGTCTAGTAGGAGTTAAATTCTTTTAACGAGGGTTCCGTATCGTATTAAAAAAACAAATTGATACATTGTTTTATTATTGAAATTGCGCCTGAATTTATACACTCTTCTATAGAAAGAAGATGAAAATTCTTTTTATTACACAATAAAGACAAGGTAAAAGAGCAGACTTATTATTGCAAAAGTATGTGGTTTTTCAATGATTGCTTAAAGGTGGACAACGAGCTAGCGCCTCTAATAGTTGGAGAATGCTGATACCACAGTCTAGTTGCATGTACGGAGAAGGAGTATGAAAAACAAGTGTATTTGTGTTTAGGGATACGTAGAGTATTCTGACCTGAACGAAGTGGGAGACCATGATTTCCTAACCTGGTATTTTAATATTTTTCAAATTTATTTGAAAACTTCGAGTTGATTGTATCCACTATTTGTAGATACTATTTTTTTAATGGTTAATTTTACTTCCGCAGTCCACCAACCGACTAGGACGGAAAGTATTGTGAATACTTAACAAAATTTTCGGAATAAAGACGGAGTCATATGTATTCTGCTCCAATTTAAAAATTTATTTGTTTTAAACACTTGAGATGATAAATTTAGTTTTTTTGATAATAATTCATAATTGTTGATAATATGACTAATAAACATGACTTACAGATTAAATTTTTTTTTATTTAAAATACTACTTTTTGTTACTTAAATAAAAAAAATACACATATGCTGTCGCTGACTTTTTTGTAGGCATTATCAAGCTCTACAACTTTTCTCTAGAACTTAATCATATATCTCTCATGGTTAAGGCAGCGTTAGTTAGAAACGTTTTCGTTCGACCGTTTTTTCCGACTTACTTTGGAAATCCGACTACCACGAAAAAGTCTTTCCATTTTTCGGATTAATACATAGCCTAAGACACTCACAAATAACGTGGCTTTCTATTGGTAATAGAATTTTCAAAATCGGTTCAGTAGATCCAGATATTACTTCCTACAACCTCACAAACTTTACCTCTTTATAATATTAGTATAGATTATGTTTTAGATAATTCGAGCCATCCCCGTAAAAAATAAACATGCATTTTCTTATATTATCGCGGGGCGCTCACGCCACGAGATAAAGAGACATAGAAAATATCGACAGCGGTATGGGCCTTCAATAACAGCGTACACGTTTGATCTCTGGCTCAGCCCCGAATACGGGTATATATTCCAACCCCAAATACGGGTATATACCCCGTAATGTTGCGCACTGCTAGCGGTTATCGAGGTAAACGCTGAAAAAATATCGGATGAAATATAATATCCGTGCAATTAAAATTTCGCAAAATAATGTTATACAGGTTGAGTTACCGGCATCCTTCAAGGGGGTGAATCAGTACGAGCAGGTCAGCAGCTTTTATAATCAATATTTCAAATTATTTATTGAGTTCAAATTATGAGTACATTCAATATACAAAAGTCCTAACCTTACTAGGCTGCCGCCTGTTCCAAGGTAGACAATTTATTTCAATTATCCGAAGAAATCTATAATATTATATTTATATAAATAAACAAAATCATACTTAATGTAACAGAAAATATATTAATTACCTAATAAAAATTCGAAAGGAAATGTCATGAAAATTGTTAATATTATTTTATTTTAAAACATGATAAAAATTAATATATATTTATTAATACGTAATAATAAGTATTAATATGTATTAATAATATACAAAATAAATTCACAGAAATTAAAATAAAATTACATTTAGAAATCATCAATGTATATTACTACATATAATATTACGTTTTTATTATAAAGATTCAATTATTTAATAAGGTGTTCAATATCTGCATTTGTATAATTTAAGAGGTAGGCACTCAAACTATTTTCAAATTTATATGAAATTTTAATGTCCCTTATGTTTGGTGGTAAGCAATTATAAAATTTGGGGGCAAGATAAGAGAAACTGGATTGGCTAAAAGCGGATCTCCTGAGTGGTATTGCAAAATTTGTTTGGTACGATCTTTTTGTTACACGAGATTGCTAGCTTTTTTTCTGTTCTCCTAACTCACTCTGAAATTTAGTGAGAGTTACCAGCACAAACAATTTTCTCACACTCAGCACTCTATCGCAAAACAACGGACTGACAGCTCTTCAGTCTACCCTAGACAACGGCGGCTGCAACGTCACCGAAACGTCGGGTCCTACAAATTTTACGCGGTAAATTCGTTTTCTATCCTATTTATAATGTCAAACAACCGCGATAGTCTTCGATTTTATAATAACAAAACAGTGGCAGAAAGATGTTTATTTTCAAATCGTCGTCATTTTGCGGAAAAAAGAATATTTTTCTTTCCAAGGTCCGAGCCATAGCCCTTGTTAAGAAGCCATCTATTGAGGTTTGCTTTAAATATTTTTATGTTAGAATAATTTTTCGTGTCTTCACTTAGGGATTTATATAATTATGGGGCTATGAAGACTATATGTCTCTGGGCAAATGTTGTCCTGACTGACGGAATTATATAATTGATACTCGTGGACATTGATACGCGCGGACAATCTTGACAATTTTATAAGCAATTCAATTTGATGGCTTTTCCATTATAGTAACAGAAAAGAAATTGCTTATCTTTGCTACTGTAAATATATCTTTATGACTGTATAACAGCAATCAGGAGGAGTGCTAGTGGGTGTTTAAACTGCACCGTTTGATACTTGTTAGTTGCTTGACCTTGCAGTTAAGGATGTTGCTGTACTCGATTTATCGTATTAATATCGACACTTTAGCATTTTTCATTCATTGCATTTCAATTTTCTTTGGATTTACCCTAATGTTATTACTGGAAGCAATTTGAATTAATGAATCTTCCATTATAGTAACAGAAAAGAAATTGATTATATTTGCTACTGTTGATATGTCTTTTCCTGTTGTAGGAATACACATACACATACACTCACAGAGACATACATAGGTGCGTTCACAAGCCTTTCCCTCTGCCGGGAAAGTTATATAAACACAACCTTTACATAACTCATGGCTGTCAATGCTGGGGAGGAGCCTGGATTAAACGGCAAAACAACATTTTTTTCAAAACAACTTAAAGTAAAAATCATCATCATCATCATCATCATCATTTATTCATTCCATAAAAGCATTTCACAATACTGAGGAACATGTCAAATTTTACAATCATTATTTACCGGATGATAAACCCGCTTTGAATAATTAAAAGAAAAAAAAAGTAATTGTAATCAGAGGTGATTACTTAAAAATAGTCAAATTTACAAAATAATCAATAATCAAACAAATAATAATCAATACCATAAAAAGAAAAATTCTGAAACATGCGTAATTAAAAACAATGTCAATAAAATCTAAAACTTAGTTCGAAAGTATAGTCATAATATGGTTATTTATAATCAAGCAATTGTGGACGCAATATCATAAAAGTCGTCCAGTTTGTAAAGGGCATGTTCGACTAACTGATTTTTCAAGCAGGTTTTATATGCTGCCATCTCAAGTCTTTTCGTTGATGATGGCAAAGCATTGAACAATTTAAAACTAATATATAAAAAATGTTTTTTGATATTTAGTCAAGCGTGCTTTAGGCAATAACACATTGTTTTTATGTCGCGTATTATGGCTATGCCGAGTGGAGTGAAGCTCGCAATTTAAAACATTCTCTTTGGCGTATTCATGAATCTTTTACCTCTGGAATCGCTTATAGTTGCAGATTGTTGTTAGTGTAAAAAAACTTACTACTTTTATTTAAAGAAAACTTTAAACGCGTTTTTCTCAAAACCATATTTTTCTGTTTTGCGACGGAGACAAAAAAAAACACTATTTGACGGATCGAGTTGTTCCAAAAAAAAAAAATTGAACAATTATTTAAAATGCTCCTATATAAACTAAAAAAAAAAGACAGAAATGTTTATATATATATTTTTTAATAATTAAACTTAAAATTTTCGGGCGAATACCGATTTTATTTTTTTAAATACCTGAAAAATTATAAAAATGATAACTTTTTTTTTTCATTTCATCTAGAAAAGACACAAGTAAAAATTTATATTTTAGTTTACTTATTTTGTTTCAAATAAAATTAAGCTCGCTATTACCGACGCAATCAGATACCTTCATTTCTGCAGCGGTAGAAACAATTGCAATTCAATATTTCAAAAACAGTTTTTGTATTGTAAAAAAATATGTTTATTTTTCAAATGTGTCAAACTGATATACAAGATTCATGATCAGATTTCAAAATGGGGTGTTGCTGTCTACGTTACACGAGTACGTAACGGGTATTTTTTTCTATATAAAATAAAAAATATGCTATTTTTTGTATTTTTGGGCGCTTGCAACAGTGCCGAAATATCAGAGACTCATCGAACACAATTTACATAGTAAATATTCCGTTATGCACAATGAGTCTTCATAATCAACGATCATGGACAACCGATGCCTACACAGTTCGGGGTCGATATAGAAGCGATTTCATCAACCACTTGCATAAATGTAACCGCCCCAGCTGCAATGTACTGGCACCGTCGTTGATCCGTTCGGTCCCATAATTTTTTTACGTTCCAGGTTCCGCTTTACTCGGTCATATGGTGTTTTATTGGTATCATTTGATTGCTTTTGAGAATCCCTTTTTAACCGTATTTGATCATTGTATTTGGATTTGGCTTTTTGACGCGTATAGGCCGACATTATATATTTTTGTTTATTTTTTAATTATTTTATCACTATATATATTCACTATAACTATTTTACATTAATGTTTTTTTATATACAATCGATAGATTTTATTAAGAGCTGACGATTGAAACCGCAACGAACGTTGTAGCTTCTCCGAGTCGAAAGTTATACTAAATGGAAATCTCGAACCGCAGCAATGGCCTCAAAATGGCGGCGCTTCCCCCTCCACCGAGTGCTATGCGTCACAGCCCTCACTTAGCGTAACGAATTCTTTGATCCTTTAGCTATCCAGTGGTGTTATTAAATTTTGGATGGAGACGATAGATATGTAGCTGCGACACCAAACCGTATCCCCAGATTTTGTTACTATTCGTTTTTGGAATCGTCTCCCAATATGGAATAACTTATAAAGACGTATTCACGTCAAAAATCTCTAAATCCTTAAAATACAAATTACGTGGTTCTTTTTTATGGGTGCAGTGCAAGCAAAATATAGCTGTCAGTGCTTAAATCGACTTCTGTTTTCCCTACTCAAACTGCGTCGCGTGTATTTTCACAATAACGCGAAAGCTGGTAATTGCCGGAGAATTCTCGCAGGTCAGTAAAACCTGAACGCCTTCTTCGCGCGACGCTCGGCTGCCGTTTCCCACCCAAAATAATGGCTCGCTGCAAAATAACAGCGTCGGGCACTCTTCGCCCTTCCGCCATAAAAACTGAGTGCCCTCTCTAATTGTATGCTCCCTCGAGTCGTTTCACCTTAAGTTGTTGTCTTTAAGAAGGATAGGTAAGATAGCCGGGTACGATCGTACACTCTACCCCGTTTTACAACCCGATAGCTAAGGAGCCAGGGTCAAAAAAATGCTAGAGTTTCGTAAAAGCTGGTACTTTCAGATCGGGAGCTAAGGCGCCCTTGCTGAGTTGGCCACGAAGACCCATTCTGTTCAGGGTTGGTCACACTCACGGGACAACACCTATTCGACGGCCTCCACGCATGAAGTGCGAGCCTGGGTAGGACTCTGGCCCTAGGGTTAGTTTCCCCTAGAATCAACCTTCTAGCGCTCCTGGACGGTCTGCGCTCCGTGCGGCATAAGCCAATCGATTGCACACTCTGACTAACAGTCGGGGGAGTCTGGAAGCAGTACTTTTTCCTATAGAACGGGAGTGGTTGCGGACCTTACGGCGACTGCTCTTGAAACGACCATCGGCTACCCGATCCTGGGTTAACAGCCGGACAAAGGATGACGTGGTCCTCGATAGATTCGGTATACACCGTTTCACCGCTTCGTATAAGGGAGAGGACCGCGCAAGCGACGTCGAACTCGTAACCAATCGAGAGACTGGAGTAATCTGGTCGCAATTGGAAGTAAGGGCGTGAATAAGCCCGCTGGGTAATACACCTGGCTATCTCGCGGTTAAGGCGTTGGCCTCTTACAGGTTTGTGGCGGAGATTGACGGTGGACTGTTTTATCCAAGTCTTCTGCGATCACTCCAGGGAGATAGAACGACTAATCGTTAAAACTTCCTGAGGTGACGGGCTCGCCCATTGTAGTTGACAACTCTAGTTGCTAATTGCAGATCAGACAGTATTTTGGCCATAGGATTCTGGGGTAGAGTCAGCCGGCAACACATCGGGACACCTGGCGCTGGCGTACTAGGAAATGTGTAAAGTACCCCCAAAGTGTTTTGGAAAAGCTGAAAATTCATAAGTAGACAGTGGATGCAATACAGAACTCTAAAAAAATGGTCAGCCTGATTAACAGTAGAACGCGAGGCATCAGTACTACTCCATACATATCACAAAAATCAAGTCCTTGCGAATACGCCCCTACGCATTTGTCGCTATTTATTACGCATCGGTCTAACGCACTGCGCAATATAATGGACTTCAATTTTGTGAGTAATGCTGACGCCACGCATTTTATTTTTGAGCAGTCTGACCATTTGTTTCGAGTTCTGTATTGCATCCACTGTCTACCGATGAATTTTCAGCTTTTCCAAAACAATTTAGGGGTACTAATTAAAATTACACCATTCCTAGTACGCAAGTGCCAGGTTTCCCGGAGTCTGGCATGTTGACTCTAACCCAGCATTCTATGGCCAAAATACTGTCTGATCTGACAGTATCTGTTTTTACAAAACTCTTTCACTTTTTGTCGCTGCCTCTTGGACTATGAGCAACGTCCTAAAGTAAAATAATCATTGTAAAATGCATTGTCCTAAACCTGGAGGTTGGGGACAAACATAATATACCAGGTTTAGACAGTGCTCACAGGGCACATATCAATATAATATTACTTGTTTGCCTTTTTTGTACTTTTTTGAACTGAGAATGTTTCTTTTTTTAGTTTCCCAGCACAAAGGAAGTTAGTACCATTTCCATATTGAATTATGTCTGTGAGTTTATATGTGTGTCTGCGTGTGTGTGCGTGTGTCTGAGTGCGGGTATTCCTTCAAGATAGCGCCTAAATACTTCATTCGACTGGGCTGAAATTTAGCATGCAGGTATCATTTTATTTTATTTTATTCGAGAAACAGACAGTACAAAAACATATTTACTAAATCAAAATGTAACAAACATTTCTTTTATATCGCATAGTGCTCTAAGCGATATTAAAGAAAAGTTTGAAAGTTACAAGCAATTTTTTAAAGTGAATTTGTAAAGGTTTTTTTAGAAAAACAAAAAAAAATATTTTGAAATAAATGCTAAGTTACTAAACAGTCCAAATTATCAAAATAGTAAATATAAACTAAATAGAGCAACAAAAAAAAACAGTAAATAGGTTCATAAATATGTATTAATATGGTAATAAATGAATAAATTAACAAATTGATAGTAAAAATAAAAAATATATATTATTTATGTAATGTAACACGTTATAAAAACGATAAGAAAAAAAGCAATAAGTTATGTGAATACAAAGATAAGAGGAGGATACATATTTTTTTTTAAAATAAACAGAATAATTAATTAAATTGTAATATTTTCATAATTAGATTTTTAAATGTGTCTGGGGGCGTGGCAAATATATACGGAGTTGTAATGATGACAAGCTCTATAAAGAAAAGCATTTTGTGCATAGTTGGAATTTACAATTCGCAGTCGAACGAGCTGATTGAGGGGGCGCGAGAAAATCATTCGATTATAGCAAGAGTATAGAAGATTGTAGTTGAAATGGGTCCACCAGAGGGTGCGCTAGTCAATAGATACTTCAATTTAAAAATATTGCAGTCAGACTCGAAATTCGGTACACAGATGCCTTGTTATACCTAAATCACGTAGTAAAATTTTGGTTAGAATATTTCGTATTCAACAAACGCTAATAACATTTAAATTACGACATGTTAAATAAAATACTATAACATTTTTGGAAAAATACCATTGTAATACCACGGAATATACTACAAATATTATGCAGTATAATATGTGCGCGCCAATTCTGCGCATTGGCGCGCGGGAGGAGGTTGAGTTGGCGCTAAGAAGGGGGGATGGCAGGGGAGGGGTTGTCTACTTGTCGGGAAAGTCTTAGGGTGACCAATCGATTTTTTTTCTTTTTATGAATCACACCACTTACTTGACCCCTCAGGAGTCTACGTTTTAAATGTCGAGGAGTAGCCTGTGACAAGACTTTGAACTTTTATTAGCATTTTGAACATTTATTAGCATTTTTGATATTTGACAATCTTTTTTATGAATCACGCTGCTTACTTAACCCCTCGGGGGTTTATGCCTCAAATTTAAAGGTTTATAACGTGCCCACTGTGCACATTTTTGAACCTTTTTAACCTACGTAAGTTATTGGACAATTTATTTGTTTATTTATTATAAATTTATTTATTTACTTATTCTGTATTTAAATATTTTCTTATATTTGTAACATATTTATACATTCGATATAACTGACCTTTAAATTTTTAATAATGAATGGGCGATCGGAATGAATGAAAATAAAATAAAAAAGTGAAGTCACTATGTCCTAAATACTATCAACCTAGAACAGATATGCAATCTAGTGAGGTGATTAAATTCACACAAATGTAATCTTATCTGTTTCGCTAAAAAAAAAATTTAAAATATATATTATTTGTATGTACCTTCGTGTTTGCCAAAATATAATTATTTGTATTAGATAATTTTATAAAAATAATAAAAACAAACACTTTCCATCCTCTTCGGTTGGTGGTCGGGGAATGTATTATTACTTACTTATTAGACAAAGCTTTTTACTCGATCGATGAGTTTGTTAATTTTAAATAATTTTTCAAATTTTTTGGCCATTTTTTTTGACAATTTTAAGTAGCATTTTTTATTTATTCTGACTTTTTCTGATTTTAATTTCTTGATTATTTTTATTGATTATTTTAATTTGTGGTTTTAGTAAATAAATCTTAAAAATGATTTTGATGCCCTAAAAGCAATAATGAAGTAACTGTATGTAGGTGGTGACAAATTTAAATATTGTAAAAACGGACAAATAGACTGTAATTTAAATGTACCTATATTAAGTTTCTACAATCTGTTAAGATTTTTTTGGAAATAAATTGAAATTGAAATTGAAATTGAAATTGTAATAAGCTGTTACTGAAAGAGACAGATTTGTGGGAAATCTCTGATATCGTTCGTTGTCGATATGATCAGAGCCCAGCGTTGTGGAAGTCTTGTTCCCTCGGCGTACATACGGTAGGATAAACACAATGTTAATGCTTAGACCTTTTAATCGCGTCAGTAATAAGTTAAATGTACGCGCTTATGTTTCCGTAAAATCTGATGTTAGTTGCGCTAGGAAGAGGCTTGTTCGTGTGAATATTTTAATACATTAATTATTTGAAACGTAAGAAACAGGCATTTAAAAATAAAATTATCATTTCTTTGAAAGCTATTAGTCATTAGGCAAATTGACAATTTTGATGGTTTTAATGACGTCAATTGAATCTTGAAAGAAGAGTTTAGTGTTGCATCATCATCATGTATCACTACAGATATATATTTTTGATAGTTGCCGAGTCATGTTCGCGAAGTGTCTCGGTGACGCCACCTCGTCAACTAAACGTTAAAAAACTCTTTTCTATACATGAATAAAACGCAGTAAAGCCATAGAAATAATTTATAATCCGACACCTTACCAATGGTTCCATTGAGTCACCGCATTTACGGCAGCAAATTCGATGGTAACATAAACAACAATTTGTCATAGCGCACGTTTTCTTAGCTCAAAACTCATCTGCGAAGTGCTCTTATTCATGTCGTTTATATGAATGGCAGGCGCGCCTACCTCGGTGCTATTCACGAATGTAAATTTGTATAGTAAATGGGAGCATCGCGCTTTGCAAGCTTTGCACAAATATAAGAGCGGCTTTTACTCGTAATGTTGTAGGGTTATTATTGAAATTTAAGATGTAATATATGGGAATTCAATAGGATTCAATTCAGTGAGAAATTAAGTTTCTAAATTAAATACTACCGTTAATTAATTGAAATTAAATACTACCGTTAATTAAGAGAAATTAACGGTAGTATTTAATTACAAATAATTACGTGTCACGAACTCTGGCATCTTACTAGTATCATTGATTTATATAAAGTATTACTTTGCTCAATGCCATAGTGCGTGTTGGCAGCTAGGATTTTACTATGAAACGCAAGGCGTAGATGGCATTCATAGTTTCAAACAATGATAAATTCTCTCATGGCGGCGTTCGTGGTATGGCAGTTTAGCAGTATAGCGCTCTAAACATGTCTAGATGGTATCCTACCTCGAAATAAAATAACAAAATATAAAATAATGAATCTTTAAATCATACCTTTTTCATTTTAAAATTATTTTCATAAAGACGCCATTTTTTAATTTGGTAAATATACAGGTTTCAATACTTAATATTTATATACAGGTTTCAATACGCCACCCTGTATAAGAAAAAGTTGTAGGCAAATATGTAGGTAATAAAGATTGCAAAATTTATTAAAGGGTTCTTATTCCACCTGTCACAAAAATCACACCCAGTATACTTGTTTTGTGACTTTTTCAAAAATAATTAATCCCAAATGCTGGAGGGGAAGGGCCCTATGCGAAGTTTTTGCCGGGCTCGGAAAAATCATAGTTCCGGGTTGACAAGAGGCATATTATCTTTGATTAGAAATTGAATGGAATAGTTGAAATAAGCTAGACTTTAAGTATTAGGAAAACAAAACTAGACACGGTGTATACTAAAAGACGCATTTAAAACTTAACCCTTGATCATATTTCACGGGCGCGACGGACGGATCACGTCTTCTTGCCGGCGTGAAATATTCAGGCCACGAACGGCTAAATACGTTCAATTGGGCCCAAGTCACGTGACCTAATCCATAGTCGAATGCGACGCAAGAACCGAGCAATCAAGACGATTATATTCATGAATTCACAACAAAGGCATTAGGGGCTGACTCAATGTAGATCGGCGGGCGGCGCCTTTTAGCCTGTAATTTGATTCATGGCAAAGCGGCGGAGCGGCGCGACCGGTTTTAGCCAGGGCGGAAAGCCGTCAACATCTTTTGACACTCACTTTAGAATAACTTGACACCGTCTAGTCCAGCGATTCTCAACCTGGGGGTAAATACCCCCAAAGGGGTAAAAATGGATTTCGTAAGGGGTAAAGATAAAAGGTCGCAGAAGTCTATGCTATTACCTCCAACACAATACCTCCAACCGAACGTACCACATATAATACGGTCAAGTTTCAGGCGACTACCCTCTACAGAGGCCTTAAACTGGTTAATAAATTGCTGATCAATTAAAAACGATTAACACGTAAATGTAATAAAAAACACGACTGCAATTACAGAAAGGGAACTACTGTATTTGCAGTCCTTTTTATTGCGGATTTCGTATTAAACATTTAGAGTGTAAGTATGTATTCGCATAAATACATACATTTTCCGTAATGTACTCAATCAGACCTATCATTTGACACTAAACACGTTATATTTATGTTAGTTTATTGTCATTTTTATATATAGGCAAATACTTACTTTATATACGAACTCTTAATGTACCCTATGATACTCGGGATAACATAGCAATGTAACAATACTACACTTCTAAATCGGTTCAAGCGTTTAAAAGTTAAGGTGGAATAAAGAAACGAAAAATATAGATAGATGTACCCTGAACACATTACACTCCTTTTTGTTGGACAGTCGTGTAAAAACATCGATATTTTCAATAGATCCATCCGGTTGTATCGGCTTAAAATAAAGATGTATAAATAATGACATATGAATATAAATTATGACAAATTTAATGTACATTTCATTATTATTTGTTTTGTTGTAAATTGTTATATTATAGTCTTTGTTTTTGTTATTTGGAACGTTTGCAGTAATTAACTCTATATGATATTTTGGATACATTGAGCATTTAGATTAAGATTAATTTAATGCCATTCCTACACCAGTGGCGGTCTCTTTATATAAGCCGAAAAGCCCGGCTTGCCTGTTTTTCGTCATTAACAATTAAATATACGAATAACACAATTCGTAAAAAAAAAAAAAAAAAATTATATGCTATCTAGCGGGCACAGCTCACTCCACGCGACGAAATCTATAGACAGGGCTGCGACAGCTCGCTATTGATAAAGGAGCACGCCGTCGATAACGACAGCGTGCGATTGCAGCTATGTACCGACGTGTGATTTCAGCAAGTCATCTTGCTCGCTCGCACCTTTGGGCTTTCAATATGGCTTTCAAAATCAGTGTACCTCTCATTCTAACCAGTGGCAAAATACGCAAAACAATTATATGTATATATAGGACTTGACTATGCAAGCCAAAGCCAAGCTTGCCTATGAAGTTGAAAGCGACCGTGTCAAGAAAGCGCAACTGTGCGCAACTTAAATTCACTGTAGTTAGTTGGTTTGTGCGAGTGAGGTCGCGGTAATTTTTTATTGTATAATTTCAATTGATTTGTGGTTTTTAGTGCCTGATAAACAATGTAGGAAATTGTCCCTTGTGGTGAGTTATGTGTACGACTTTTAATCGGCGAAGACAAAGTCAAATCTTTGAGTTTTGAGCAAAAGAAGTTACTCATTTCTAAACCTAAACCTGCACACGATTTGTGTATTTCTCAGACAGGCAAATCGCATATAAAACTCACTGGGTCGTTGGATGCTCCCATTTCAATAAATTGTTTTGTTACTGCTGTATTTTTTTTTCGAACGAATTCGTCCGATTATGATGATCTAAATAATTTAGCCGGCACGATAAAAATACACATGAATTCGTAAAAACATATGAATGCGGTTATTTCGTTTAGTAATTTTGGTAAACAACGAATTGCGACATCTTTATCTTGGCAGTTAAATGATGAAATTTTGAAGCACAATATTCGCGTTGACCAAATCGCAGTGTTTTTCAGAGATTAGTGGATATTGTTTGTCATTTAGCTCAACAAGAACTTCTATTCAGAGGTCACGATGAGTCCAAAACTTCGTTGAATAAGTGATTTTTTTTAAAACCGGTATAACTTCTTTCAAAATACGATATCGTTTTAGAAAAACACATGCAGCTACAACAGTCCGATAAGCGAGGACCGAGTTATTTGTCTAATAAAATTCAAAATGATATTATTCATTCCGTAGTGGTTATTATGAAAAATCTTATTGAATTTGAAATCAAAACAACAAAATTTGTTTTAATTACTATTGACAAAACTCCTGACATCACTCACAATTATGCCTGATTCTTCGATATAATTTTGGAAACGACATTCATGGCCGTTTTTTTCTTCCTCCGTTTTGTACTTTGACCGTCAACTTCTTAACTTAATGTCACTCGCTCAATCAAATATAACGGCTTTTCTTAAATGCGACTGCTGATAAGTATATGTTAAATTTTGTCTAGCAGTAGCATGCTTTCAGTGTGCTGTTTTGAATCTACGATACAAGCAGTAAATTTCAAACTGAAGATTGAAGAAGAGCAAAGAGGTTTCACTTTTTTTACTATAAAAAAACACAAAAAGGTATGTCGGGCTTGCCCAAATTCACCAACCCTGGGCACGCCACTGTCCTACACAATTGTAATTGTTGTAATATTGTAACAGAAAATCCTTTTTTTTTCGCGCTTGTGTCACGAATTATAATTGAAGGTTACTTTTAAGGGTTTTCTATAACCTTTTCATGTCCCGAAACGTTGTTTATTGTTGCTTTTTCGAAATTATCAAAATTTTCCTTGACAGCTGTCAGATGAAATTTGTGTTGCTATTATGAAAATAACCTTATTAAAAATAAAATAAATAAATTTCAACTATTAAATTGTAATATTAATTAAAAAGAAAACCCTACATAAAACTTTACTTTTATTAAAACTTTTGGAAGTAAATCTACACTCTTTGTCATAGAGTAGAGACATTCGTGTTTTTGGTAATGATGAGTTGTCAAACGACTTCCTGTGGGTATTCATTTCCTGTGTCGAAGATGGCGGGGTCAGGGCAGGTGCTCAGGCTCCGCCGCGGAAGAACAAAAGTTTTTTAAAGAGAGAGTGAAAAAGGAATAAGGGAATCACCCCCTTTGAGTGCAGAATTAAAATATGTATACTATTAAACACAGGTGAGTTTCGTTACTTCTAATTTTTGTTGGAAAGCTTTCGCGATCGCCATGATTCAGGGCGATTTTTTTTTCATTTTGGTTCCAGTTTTTACTTGGGCACGCCTGTATAGGCCTCAAAAATATTGAGAATCCTCGAAATCCATTTCGGATAGAGCCGCCTGCCACTATATGTCGACCTGTCACAACCAACCACATTTTAATCATTTTGTTTTTTCGGGTTTTTATAAAACCACATTTTTCTTATACCTGGATTGTTAAATTTAAATGCCTTGTAAGTAGTCTCGGGCCAGAACGCGTATTTTCCATGTAACCGTCATAATCCCCCGTAAGATAGCCTAAAAATTGTATTTTATTGGTAATTATATTTTTTTTGTTCAATATATGTAATTCTGCACTGAATTTTATTTGTTTTATTTGCGGGTAACCTACCTCTAGGCTAGATTATTAAAAAAGTGTCAAAATACCCTCCCCCTGAGTTTGGATAAATTTTTTGTTTTGTAACTTTTTCTGTCGGTTTCTTTATTTCCTTAAATTTAGTTTTTTACGTTTTTCTTTAAACACGGAGGTGGCGCCTTGTCTAAAGTAGTCTTTCTGTTATTCTCGTTACATTATAAATACATCTTTATCTTATCTTATCTCATGAAAGAGGCCTATGCCCAACAGTGAACGTCTACCGGCTGATGATGATGATGATAATGAGGATGAAAGATAAAGACAAGGATTGGATCATTGTTCGGTTACAAAATAAAATTATTAACAAAATCATCTCGGTCCAATCTTACTATTTACCTAATCACTAATCATTACGGATAAGTTAGTGAATTAGAAAATTACCATCGGTAGTACATTCTATCAGTAAATATTTTCCTGATTTGAAAAATCGCCAAGTAAATGCTTGGGGGCTAAGACCATTTTCAGTGGATGAAGAAGTATTTCCAAATACTGAAATTTAATCCTTACACATAATCTCACACTTCGCGAAAAAACACACTTAAATTAGATTTTGAATACACACAACTATTAGGGTATTTATTATTATCAGAAAAAACTTGAAAATACCGCAATTTACAGGCGAGAAAGTGGATTTTAGCGATAATAGTGACAATGAACAAAAAGCAAGCAACTGAAGAAATTCAAGAGCAGTCATTTCAAGAGCAGTCGCCGTAAGGTAGACAACCACCCCCGCTCTATAGGAAACAATACAGTTCCCAGACTCCCCGGACTGTTAGTCGGAGAGCACAATCGATTGGATTGCGCCGCTCGGTGCGCAGGCCGTCCAGGAGCGCCAGAGGTTTGATTCCCAGGGGAGACTGGTTGACCCAGTGTCCTACCCAGGTTCGCACCCCATGCGTGGAGGCCATCGGATGGGTGTTGACCCGTGAGTGTGACCGACCATGAACGCCACCCCAGGTAGGTATAACAATATGTAATCATTCTCTCAATCGTGGGGTAAACGTATAGATTTAGGGACGATACCGTTTACCTTTTAACTACGCCAACATGCCCGTGAGAGTTCAACTCCTTATTGCTTAGCACTGGGAAGTAAACCCAGCAGGATACCTAGCGCCCTTTCTACCAGATTTGGCCGGATTTCTCCGTTCTCCAGTCTGGTCACGAATTCGAGGTCGCTTTCACGGCCTCTACCTAACGTAAGCGGTAATTTAGTTTGAATATATCGGGGACCGTGGCGCACTTTACTCATCATGATCACACAGGATCGGGTGACCAAAGGATCGTTTAATACATAGTTGATGTCAGGTCTATAACTACCCCCCGCTGTCGACGTCTCTCGCTGTTATCCGCCGGATGGGCATCATATCTAGCAAACCAAACACTTAGAGGTATCAAATACAACGGGCGAACCCGACACCTCAGGAAGTTGTAACGATAATGATCATTCTATCTCCCGTGAGGTGAGAGTAGAAGACTTAGAGACGAATACAAACCTACCGTCTAGCTAAGTCAAAATGTCCATCAGAGGCTAATGCCTTACGGCGAGGCACCGGGAAATGAACCCAGCGTACAGCCCCGCCCCCTGACTACCAGTTTCGGAAGAATATCTCTGTCTGGAATTAACCATCAGGATACCTTTATCCTCTCAACTGGCTACGAGACCGAAATCGCTTGCGCGGCCTCTACCTGCCGTATATTTAGCAGTGATCTATCTGCGACCATTGGCATCATTTACCCGGCTCTGAATTCAGGATCAGGTAGTCAATTCGTCATTTCAATAGTAGTGGACGACAAGTCAACATCCGCCCCCGCTGCTTAGGAAGCAGTATATTTTAATAGTCTCCCGACTCCTTCGCTAATTATTCAGAGTGTACAATAGCGACCGGCTGTCGCCGCACGGTGCGCAAACCGTCCAGTAGCGCCGGGAGGCAGTCCCTCAGAGGAAACCTATTTCCCAGCCATAAGGCCTGAGACGCGAGAGTCCTTCCCGGGAAGCTGAATCGTAAGTTGAGCCGACCCGAGATGACAAAATGGATCTTATGACCCAAGCTGTAAGAAACCATTTGCTACCGGACAGTGCAACAGCGGCTCAGTTCCGCCCGAGGTGTTGCAACGAATCCGCAACGACGACTATACGACGAGGCTGCCGGATGGAAGTTTAGGCTTTAGTGGGCAGGTAGACATAAAAATTGGCCAACACCACCCAATCTGCTCGGAAAACTTAGGAATAAAAATTTGCTTATCTTTGATTATAATATTCGGTTATATTCAAATCCCCAGTTTTTCGTATCATACACATATCTAATATGCCAGGGCAATCGCCGACACGTTACGCTCTAATCTAGTCTTATCGAATCGAATTCTACCAGGATAATGACGTCATAGGTATAACATAGATGGTTCGGTAATTCACCATTTATATTCATCCTTCTAAGGCGTATATTAAAATTCATACCACAATCCATTTCTGTATCCAACAAATCTAGATGGGCAAATTAATCCCTCTGCACCGGCTCTCAGCGAGCGTCCATTTTCAGCCGCACAAGTTTAATTTGTTTAACTCCGCGAAATTTGCTTTGTTTGCATTCGAAAAGAGAAACGCCATCTACCGCGAGTGGGGAGAACTACGCTGTCGTAAATTAAATTGGGTTCATTCATTTTCAGATGCGGACGTTGTCTGGGGTGGGCGTGGTGATATTCTTACAGCGCTAAGTCTTAGAGCCCGTTCACACACCGGTCCGTTTTAAATGACCGATTTATGCTATACGTGTTTTTTTGTTGATGTAAGTAATTGTATGGGAGACACACGACACGAGCGACATACACACGACAGTATGCCAGATCCAGTAAAAATGAATCATCCGACAAATTATGCCATTCCGTTTAGTCATAAAAACTGAATGCAGGAACACTTAGAAGTGTCAACTACAACAGGTGAATACGTCACCTCATGAAGTTTTAACGATAATGATCGTTCTGTCTCCCGTGAAGTGAGGGTAGAAGAATTAGAGACAAATACAAATCTACCGTCTAGCTAAGCAGACATTATTTTTATTATTTATTTAGTAGCCGCGATTGAGAAGGGGGTCGCCCTCGCAGACAATACGCTGCTGTCGGTGCCGCTGGATCTCGTACTCCATTCACGATTCGCTTCCATTCTTGACGATTTTATGCCACGTCTCGGGCATCCCTAACCGATAATCGTTGATTTTTAAGGTCGTCTGTGATATTTTTTAGCCAGGTTTTCTTCGGTGCTAAGCAGACATGCTTAGCACATTATTCCATTACCGTTGTTGCACATTGCGCCAAAGAGAATGTTTTAAATTGCGAGCTTCACTCCACTCGGCATAGCCATAATACGCGACATAAAAACAATGTGTTATTGCCTAAAGTACGCTTGACTAAATATCAAAAAATATTTTTGTATATTAGTTTTAAATTGTTCAATGCTTTGCCATCAACAACGAAAAGACTTGAAATGGCAGCATATAAAATCTACTTGAAAAATCAGTTAGTCAAACATGCCCTTTACAAACTGGACGACTTTTATGATATTGCGTCCACAATTCCTTGATTATAAATAACCATATTATGACTACTTTCGAACTAAGTTTTAGATTTTATTGACATTGTTTTTAATTACGTATGTTTCAGAATTTTTCTTTTTATGGTATTGATTATTATTTGTTTGTTTATTGATTATTTTGTAAATTTGACTATTTAAGTAATCACCTCTGATTACAATTATTTTTTTTTCTTTTAATTAATCAAAGCGGTTTTATCATCCGGTAAATTATGATTGTAAAATTTGACATGTTCCTCAGTATTGTGAAATGCTTTTATGGAATGAATAAATGATGATGACGATGATGATGATTATTGCACATTATTGCATTACATTATTGCATTACCATTATTGCATACACATTATTGCATAGCACAAATTGCATTACCATTCTTCTTTTAGCTAAGCAGACATGCCCGTCAGAGGCCAACGCCTTACGGCGAGGCACCGGGAATACTACCAAGCGCAGCGCTGCCTTGCCTCCGGACTACCAGTTTTGGAAGGATATCTCTGTCTGCAATTAAACAGCATGATACCCTCAAACTCCCAATTAGTTACGGATCCGAAATCGCTTCCGCGACCATCTTTTGCCTGGCTCTGAATTCAGGATCATTGGTCATTTCATGGGTGTTAACAACAGGTCAACATCCACTGCTGCTGCTTAGGAAACAGTATATTTCCATAGTCTCCCGACTCCTTCAGTAATTAATCAGAGTGCACATACCGATTGGCTGTCGCCGCACGCTGCGCAAACCGTCCAGTAGCGCCGGGGGTAATCGATCCATCCACCATCTGTGAGACCAGAGAAAACGATCCACCAGCCGTGATGCCTGAGACGCGAGAATCCTACCCGGGGCAGTCTTCCACACGAGGAGGCTACTGAATAGGAGCTGAATCGTGAGTTGGACCGACCCTAAAACACATTGGATCTTATGGCCCAAGCTGCACAAAACCGTTGGCTACCGGATGCAGGAACAGTAAAAAAAGATATCCGTACCTAAAGATGTATGGAGAAGTATGAGTGCCTTCACGGATGACACGATCCGTTATTTTTGCAGTATGCTAGCATCCAGTATAGCGGTTGATAGGTTATTTTTCTTATTGAATATCAGTAGATAGTATACCGGTAGATATATACTACATATATACAAGATATTATATATATATATATATATATATATATATATATATATATATATATATATATATATATATATATATATATATATATATATATATATATATATATATATATATATATATATATATATATATATATATATATATATATATATATATATATATATATATATATATATATATATATATATATATATATATATATATTGTCATATTTGATAAGGTTTGTAAAGAAATCCGTTTATAGGATGATGTTTTTATTTAAAATAAAATTAGTAAAAGCTACTTAAAAAGTATGACATAAGCATTTCCCAATACAAGCTGGGATTTCCTTCGCTACTTTTTAAGTAGCTTTTACTAATTTTATTTTATATATATATATATATATATATATATATATATATATATATATATATATATATATATATATATATATATATATATATATATATATATATATATATATATATATATATATATATATATATATATATATATATATATATATATATATATATATATATATATATATATATATATTTGATAAGGTTTTGTAAATAATCCGTTCATAGGATGATGATTCGCAGTAAAATAAAATTAGTAAACGCTACTTGAATAGCAGCGAAGGAAATCCCAGCTTAGATTGGGAAACGCTTATGTTTGAATGAGATATACTTACGGATGTGCACGACTTTCGATTGTGCATGTTAGTTTATGGGTCCCTTTACCGTCGACGAACGATCACTCATCATCCATATATCTCAAAAATCGAGCTTTTTCCTTTTTGCAACATAAAATGCCTCCAATTGAGGCTAATTAAAGCGAAAAAACTAAAATAAAACACTTTGATCACATCGGCAAAGGCCGTTTCATAAATGGAGGATGACGTTTCGAAATAATTGAAAATTTCGTACGTTTCCAACATTTAAAATATGACATTATTAGGCTGCGTTAGTTATCAACGAGCCATTGAATCGAAATAAAAATAAAAAACCTTCAATGCACAATGAAATGTAAGAAGATATTTCAATCTTAATTTCTGGCAGAGAAGTTTATACTAAAGACTATATAATAATATCAAAATAAGGTAAACTTGTATAAAATTGTATAACATTAGCAAATGTATAAAGAAACATGGTAAAAAAGCTGTATAATATTTTTATATTTGATAAGGTTTTGTAAATAATCCGTTCATAGGATGATGATTCGCAGTAAAATAAAATTAGTAAACGCTACTTGAATAGCAGCGAAGGAAATCCCAGCTTAGATTGGGAAACGCTTATGTTTGAATGAATGAATTACGCTTATCGTTGATAACTAACGCAGCCTAATAATGTCATATTTTAAATGTTGGAAACGTACGAAATTTTCAATTATTTCGAAACGTCATCCTCCATTTATGAAACGGCCTTTGCCGATGTGATCAAAGTGTTTTATTTTAGTTTTTTCGCTTTAATTAGCCTCAATTGGAGGCATTTTATGTTGCAAAAAGGAAAAAGCTCGATTTTTGAGATATATGGATGATGAGTGATCGTTCGTCGACGGTAAAGGGACCCATAAACTAACATGCACAATCGAAAGTCGTGCACATCCGTAAGTATATCTCATTCAAACATAAGCGTTTCCCAATCTAAGCTGGGATTTCCTTCGCTGCTATTCAAGTAGCGTTTACTAATTTTATTTTACTGCGAATCATCATCCTATGAACGGATTATTTACAAAACCTTATCAAATATAAAAATATTATACAGCTTTTTTACCATGTTTCTTTATACATTTGCTAATGTTATACAATTTTATACAAGTTTACCTTATTTTGATATTATTATATAGTCTTTAGTATAAACTTCTCTGCCAGAAATTAAGATTGAAATATCTTCTTACATTTCATTGTGCATTGGAGGTTTTTTATTTTTATTTCGATTCAATGGCTCGTTGATAACTAACGCAGCCTAATAATGTCATATTTTAAATGTTGGAAACGTACGAAATTTTCAATTATTTCGAAACGTCATCCTCCATTTATGAAACGGCCTTTGCCGATGTGATCAAAGTGTTTTATTTTAGTTTTTTCGCTTTAATTAGCCTCAATTGGAGGCATTTTATGTTGCAAAAAGGAAAAAGCTCGATTTTTGAGATATATGGATGATGAGTGATCGTTCGTCGACGGTAAAGGGACCCATAAACTAACATGCACAATCGAAAGTCGTGCACATCCGTAAGTATATCTCATTCAAACATGAGCGTTTCCCAATCTAAGCTGGGATTTCCTTCGCTGCTATTCAAGTAGCGTTTACTAATTTTATTTTACTGCGAATCATCATCCTATGAACGGATTATTTACAAAACCTTATCAAATATAAAAATATTATACAGCTTTTTTACCATGTTTCTTTATACATTTGCTAATGTTATACAATTTTATACAAGTTTACCTTATTTTGATATTATTATATAGTCTTTAGTATAAACTTCTCTGCCAGAAATTAAGATTGAAATATCTTCTTACATTTCATTGTGCATTGGAGGTTTTTTATTTTTATTTCGATTCAATGGCTCGTTGATAACTAACGCAGCCTAATAATGTCATATTTTAAATGTTGGAAACGTACGAAATTTTCAATTATTTCGAAACGTCATCCTCCATTTATGAAACGGCCTTTGCCGATGTGATCAAAGTGTTTTATTTTAGTTTTTTCGCTTTAATTAGCCTCAATTGGAGGCATTTTATGTTGCAAAAAGGAAAAAGCTCGATTTTTGAGATATATGGATGATGAGTGATCGTTCGTCGACGGTAAAGGGACCCATAAACTAACATGCACAATCGAAAGTCGTGCACATCCGTAAGTATATCTCATTCAAACATAAGCGTTTCCCAATCTAAGCTGGGATTTCCTTCGCTGCTATTCAAGTAGCGTTTACTAATTTTATTTTACTGCGAATCATCATCCTATGAACGGATTATTTACAAAACCTTATCAAATATAAAAATATTATACAGCTTTTTTACCATGTTTCTTTATACATTTGCTAATGTTATACAATTTTATACAAGTTTACCTTATTTTGATATTATTATATAGTCTTTAGTATAAACTTCTCTGCCAGAAATTAAGATTGAAATATCTTCTTACATTTCATTGTGCATTGGAGGTTTTTTATTTTTATTTCGATTCAATGGCTCGTTGATAACTAACGCAGCCTAATAATGTCATATTTTAAATGTTGGAAACGTACGAAATTTTCAATTATTTCGAAACGTCATCCTCCATTTATGAAACGGCCTTTGCCGATGTGATCAAAGTGTTTTATTTTAGTTTTTTCGCTTTAATTAGCCTCAATTGGAGGCATTTTATGTTGCAAAAAGGAAAAAGCTCGATTTTTGAGATATATGGATGATGAGTGATCGTTCGTCGACGGTAAAGGGACCCATAAACTAACATGCACAATCGAAAGTCGTGCACATCCGTAAGTATATCTCATTCAAACATAAGCGTTTCCCAATCTAAGCTGGGATTTCCTTCGCTGCTATTCAAGTAGCGTTTACTAATTTTATTTTACTGCGAATCATCATCCTATGAACGGATTATTTACAAAACCTTATCAAATATAAAAATATTATACAGCTTTTTTACCATGTTTCTTTATACATTTGCTAATGTTATACAATTTTATACAAGTTTACCTTATTTTGATATTATTATATAGTCTTTAGTATAAACTTCTCTGCCAGAAATTAAGATTGAAATATCTTCTTACATTTCATTGTGCATTGGAGGTTTTTTATTTTTATTTCGATTCAATGGCTCGTTGATAACTAACGCAGCCTAATAATGTCATATTTTAAATGTTGGAAACGTACGAAATTTTCAATTATTTCGAAACGTCATCCTCCATTTATGAAACGGCCTTTGCCGATGTGATCAAAGTGTTTTATTTTAGTTTTTTCGCTTTAATTAGCCTCAATTGGAGGCATTTTATGTTGCAAAAAGGAAAAAGCTCGATTTTTGAGATATATGGATGATGAGTGATCGTTCGTCGACGGTAAAGGGACCCATAAACTAACATGCACAATCGAAAGTCGTGCACATTGTAATGATCTGAAAATCATCACATGATCGCTTAGCAGCTCTAAGCTAACCGAAAATAGATTAATCGAATTTTAAAAATTAAATTGTACTTTAAAAAGATCATAGTGACATCTAGCGATTTGATTAGGAACTAAACTTGACAGATGAAGAATGTCAGTTGCTAAACTATAGAGTGCAGTGCCAGCGTCACATAAATAAAGGGGTTTTGAGTAGTTTTTGAGAGTTAAGGACATTATTAGGGGTTTAAATATAGACAATCAGGAATATTTGGCAAGAAATTAGCATATTTTGAGATTTTTACGAAAAATAGACGTAAATATCAATAATTGACAAATAGACAATAGAAGCATGTTTATGGTCTTAAAAAAGTCGACCGATTGGTTTTTCAAAGAAATATAAAAAGGGGTTCATTAAATAGTAGGAATTATGGGAGAATTAATAGCAATATTGATAAAGTCATTTGAAGAACATTTAATTTATTATTAGGAGAAATTGGAAAACATAATCGACATCGATGGAAGAAAGCCGAATCGATGATGTCCAAAGAATTTTTCACCAAATAATTGCCAGTCAAAATAAAATTTAATAGTTAAAATGAGGAAATTTAGAAACACTTAATTAAAATAGAGGAATTACTAGATAAAAATACTATCAATAAATAAAATTGAAATAAAATAGTTATATTATTTCGCTTTCAAATGTGAAAGCGGAAACGACGCGCAAGAAAGGCGGCAAGGTTAAGTCAAAATATGATGATTTCCCGCCGAATATGAAACATCAATTTCTCATAATACGTAAAATAAATACTTAAAATCATTTGTAGAATTAGAAGCACGAATTATCGTTAAGAAATTCGTTTGTTAGCAATGTGGCAGAGCGTTATTTAACAAAAAAATAGATAAATCAGATCGTTTTATGATTGATTAGTCAATAGTTGTGGGTTAAATTATCAAAAAAAGGTCATATCGATAAGGGTGTTATAAAAGGGATGGACGTGTTGCTTCCGGGATCCATTAAGAAATTTTAGTTGCACGCTCTAAAGCTGCGAAAGTTTGGGAAAGAAAAGTATATTTTGGTGCTCAGATGTAAGAATAAACAGTTTAAAATAAGGGCACTGAGATGCTGTGAAGCATTTTAGTGCCCAGTTCATTTAAATTCGTATAAAGTGTGCAGATCGTACATCACAGAAACGCTTTATCGCAATCGCCATTGATGCGCTTTTTACAAGGACACTAAAAAACGAACAAATAATAGAAATCCAGTGCTAAAAATGTGAATCGAGAGAGCTACGCGGGTTGGCATGTAAAAAAATCCAACATTTCATATAAAATAGAAGTACGAGATTTCGTCGGGGGCAATACGAAAATTATATCCAAGATGGCGAACGAATCAAACTGAAACGTCAGATTGAGATCACAACATTGCGAACGTCCTTCGGAGGTGTATAAATTAGCGTCGAAATAAGGGAAAAACATTGATGAGAATGCAGTAACGGCTTGAAAATTGCAGTACGATAGCGAAGCGGTTGAGGTTTCTAAAGAGACATTCTTCTTGGTGATGGCAGATTTCTAGGAAGGCGACACGCATCGAAGAAATTGACATTAGTTATAAGTGCATAATGTGAATGCAGCTGTAAATACGGGAAGTATAGCCGAGAGTCATTGTCGGCAAAGATGTACTAAAAATATGTAAGTTTATTTTGCCGAAGCTGGCGTTATTTAATTATTTGGGCCGAAGCTAGCAAACAAATATTGTCATTGTTGTATATTTTTTGGGGTTATAAATATTAGAGTTTTGGGGGGTTTGTTGGAAATTATTAGAAATGATAAGTAGTAGTAACGTAAATGCGTGATTTCTACATATTTGCACGTTAACTAAAAATGAGGCATTTAACATCGATTGATATGAATAGTCGTTGATAGTTCTACGAGGTAAACCTCTAGTCAGACTATTATTTAATTTGGAAGAGAGTTAGCCTTTGCTAACTCCGTTGATTCAGACACCAGCCATTATATAATGTGCTTTTAATTTGGAAACTAGTTAAGGAAACATTCGAATTATACTGAATGTTAGAATAAAATTAAAGATAAGGAAAATTGTAGATTATATTAAGGTTTTTTGTTTGACTGATCGATGGGGTTTCAAGGATAACGGGGAGGAATAGTATTAATAGAAATAATAGAACGAAAACCATATGGACATTCAGTGGACTGAATGGTAACCAGGTCGTAGTTTATATCGGGCATTAGCGACTGCGGTCATTTAAATTCATTATATCACTGGAACGCCATCGACTAGTTAACAGTGTGTTAGTTTATAAGTAATTTTATTGTTGTATGTAAACATTACGATTCATGTTTCAATATAAATTGACATTGAACACATTTAAATAAATAAAGCACCAGAATCTAATTATCGAATTTTGGTGCATCGTATTAAACACATGCCATTCGTATTAATATTATTATTTACTAACAATCGATCGAAAATATTATGGTATCCAATTATAATGGCACCCAACTGGTGGGGCCTATAGAAAAAATCTAGCTTACAAATGCCGTCCCAACGTGTGGGGCCTTGATAGATTCTAAATAAAATAAATAGTAAATTATTTTCGATCGATCGTAATTTGGGCATTTAATAAATAAAAAATATAGAAACATGAATCGTGTGATATAACTGTATATTTAGCATTGCGAATTGTTGATATATTGTATATGTGTGTTGTTTCTGGAAATCTGCCTATATACATAATTTAACGTTTATTGTATATTATGTACACATGTTGACTGCATTCGTCGTAATTAAATCAACGATTAAAATAGTACCTCGGGAATAAGAATAGTTTAAAATAAAAAAATAAACAAATTTGATTGGTAATTAATTTTATTAAAATTAGGCTGAAAATAAAATAAGTTAAAATAATTGTAATTAGGACGCCGCGGATAATAACCTTTGGCACGATAGCAATCGTCGACCTTTTGCTTCGGATAAAATAAAATAAATTAAATTCGTTTAATTAAAAAATAAAATAAATTGAATTAGTTTTGAATCAAAATAAAATAAATTAATTAAATTCGTTTAATCAATAATAAAATAAAATAAAATAAATTCGTTTAAATAAAAAATAAAATAAATTAAATTTATTTTGAATCAAATAACAAAAAAATAAAATAAATTAATTAAATTTATTTTAAATTAAAATAAAATAAATTAAATACGACAAATAAATTAAGAATAGACATAGATATCATAATGTCTCAAACAGCTTCGTCATCGAAAAAACGAAGGCTGGAGAGAGATATATCTCAGGGACGTGTAGAACCATTGTTTGGAATTAGGCAGAAAGAAGATTTTTATAACACTGTGTCTCAATGGAACCTGGATGTAGACCAGGAAAATAAAATGTTTTTGGATAGGGAAAGGGAGCAAATGGCGGATAAGATTCAAGAGTTAGAAAGAAAATTGTCGCAATTAGAAATAGGAAGAGATGCGAAGAGGAAATCTATAAAACCACGTTTCGAACCTGTGCAATCGGGGTACAATGACATATATAAATGGGGTCTACGTTTTTCAGGGGAACATTCTGTCTTGGAGTTTATAGAATCATGTGAGGATAGACTACGATCGCGTCGCGCAAACAGTGAGGAGCTCATACAATCGTTTACTGAATTGTTGAGTGGAGCAGCCCTGAAATGGTTTAGGTCAATTAGGACGAATGATTTGACTTGGTCGCAGTTAAAGGCGAAATTAGTAGAGCGTTTTGAACCAATCAATTATCAAATTAAAATTGATAGTCAGATACGCAATTTAAAACAAAAGCCGTCGCAGAATATTCAAGAATTCATAACTGAAGTTCGGGGTTTGAATGCCCTTTTAAAAGAGCAAATTGGGGAGTCAATGTTATTGGAGATTCTTAAAATTAATATTGCGGATAGGTACAAACCTATTCTAGGCTCTCAAATCTTAACGACAATAGAAGAATTAGTTAAATATGCGATGAACTTCGAACAATATTTAGAAAAGGAAACGACTGCAAAACCTTTCAAACATTTTCAAAATAAAACCGTCGCGACCGTGTCAAAAGAGAATATAGTGTATAATAGGAATAATAATCGGGGAGGTTTCACTGGATATAGGGGACGCGGACGTGGATATACTGTAAATGCGTTTAATACAGGGAGATCGAATTATTCTGATCTGACTGGGCCTGGAAACCAGAGTCACAGGAAGTGCCTTAAATGTCAGGAAGTAGGGCATCATTTTAAGTTTTGTCCTAATATTCGCGGTAAAATCTGTTTCGGATGCAGGTTAGAAGGGTTTACCATTAGGGAATGTACTGGCTGCGTGAAGAATAGCGAGATCGTTGATAATAAAACAGGGGACGTCCGACGGAATAGGGAATCTGGAGACCCTGAAATAGCTCATGGATCACGGAGTCAGGGAAACGAATAGAGAACTCGATGGCTGGGAGGGGGTCGTCGGTTCGCATTTTTAATAATACCCTAAATAGTAATGATATGGATCAGAGACCTTATATTTATGTAAGGTTAAATAATTTTAAATTAAAAGCATTAGTAGATACAGGCTCTTTTGTTAATATAATAGGGAGAAAATATATAACATTATTTCAGGACTTTGCGTTTAATAATAAATGCAATAATATACAATTGATGTCGGCGGATGGTATGATACAAAATATTATAGGAGAATTGAATATAGATATCAAATATGAGGACGTTTGCCGACGTTTAAAATACATACTTAGTAAATACATACTTAAAATACTTACTTATATATAAAATCGGAAGGTAAAGCCATAGGGCGATGCCACATAAAAGATATAGTAAAAATTAGTAAGGGGTGATTAAAGAACCTTACGATTCTATCGGTTGAGTGATTAGTTGTAGAAGCTCAATAAATTATGGGAAGTATTAAAAAAACTCACGGTTTTTTTGATGGTATGTTTTGTGGTTGTCATAGCATTATTATATTATTATATTGGCTGTCATTACAGTTATTATTATTTTATTGAGAGAATAACCAGCAGATTATTTTGAATATCAGAGTTATTGATTGTAGCGGGGTGTGTGTTCTTGTATATGTATTGGATTATTATTATACCAACATAATAAATATTTTAACACGATATATCAAACATTAGATTTCATCATTTTTCAAGTTATAAATTACATTACAGATAATATCATTATCCTGTTCCTTTCTAGTAATAGATTAGATATCCTATCCTATCATCCTATCCATCATCCTATCACATTCCTATCCTTCCATTCTATCATACACTACCTATCCTATCACATTCCTTATTTCTATTCCATTACCAAAGTCTTAATAGCAACAAATCATTAATGCCATACACAAAAGCAGTATACAATAAATCAGAAATATTTTTAATTACAATACATATTAGCTTACACATTTAGTTGAGCATTATAGTTTTAATTTTTATCACATTAGAATCACACATTATTGCATATATATATATATATAGCATACAGTTACATTTACTAAACATATTATCCATTTGATACTTATATGTATGAGAGAATGCACCTCGTGAAATCGTTGGGTTGTAAAATATTGTTAATAAGCTGACAGTTTTTTTTCATTTGGGTATCTAGGGGAGTGATATTGTTTTGCAAAAGTGGGAAAAGAGTTATAACAAGGAGAGCGTTGTGTTGTTTGAATCTCTTCGTTTTAAGCAACAAGTATTCCTTTCCTATCCTATCCTATCTTATCCTAAATCCTATCCTAATCACCTACAACTTGTTGTCCAATCATTCCTACCTAAAGCGAAGAAATACAAGCGAACACGTTTAGGAATCTCATTAGTGTAATAAGTTTTTGTTGTAAGAACTAAATGGCAAAGCAGTATCGGGATACGATTATTATATTGGAGAGAAGATTCCAAAGTATTATTAGTGAAGTCGATGGATTATTGTTATTGATAAAGTTGGTTGATCGTTATATTATTGAGGCTGTATAGGGCCAGATTAAAATCATTATTATAATTATTATAAAATATATTTTTGGAATTGAGTTATAGTGCTATATAGAAAGCGACTATAAGATGAATGAAGAGTCATATTAATATTGGTATTTAGTATAGAATGGATGGTGGTATTGTCGACGTCTCGCTATTTTAGAGCGGGATGAAGAAATTAGAATCGAAAAATAGCGCTAATTTTTAGAGCGACTATAATAATTATGGGAATTTTTATCTGAAGTGGGCGGTCTTCGGAGTTGGAGCCACTGCTCGGGTCCATGTTTGTTTGTATTTGGTAACTTGCGAGGGAGTATATATGGAGGTCTCGGCAAGGTTGAGGTCGCACCTCAACGCGTGACCCTGATCAGGTCTACGCTTTTGGACGAGTTGACACCCAGAGTCGGATATGGTCTAGATTCGACAGGGAGGAGCTCAGATACCCAATGGGATTATTATTATTAAGGTGGCATTATGGTTACATGCACCAAGGGGGTTATTATGGGGTTGCGAAATTGGAATAGGCCGGATATTGATTTAGTTTATGTTATGAAGGAGATAAATAGTAGCGATCCAGGAGGGTGAGAGAAGAAGGACGATAAATACATTTGTTAATTAGTAAACCAACATAAGTTGTGATGAAGGAGGGGATTGACTTTGGTATGAAGATAGAATGAAAGGCGCTGTGAACGTGGGAGGCATACAAGGCGGTGAAAGGATAAATTCAGTTTCCAAATTCTGAAATAACGAATGAGAGTTAGAAACCATTTACAGTGTACGTTAAAATCACAAACAATAGACTAGTGAAGAACCTATTAACAATCGTCAGGTTATCTAACTTGAGATTGTGTCTAAGTAAATAGCAGAAGGACAAGCCCAGCGTGAAATAGCATACTATATTAAATAAAAACTTACTATGCGACTGGTTGGGACAATGTCACGATTTTTTTTAAATCTAGAACATTAAGGGACGACCAGAGCCTGTTCAAGTGCATTGTTCTGACTTAGGCATATTCAAACTAATTTTTTGAAGAGTTAGACAGTTAAAATGTTCACCATCGAGGACTCGGGTTAAATCCTAATTGAGCGGAGTGGGTGAACGGAGAATAAATAGACGGAATCAATTTAAATTTTGCAACGGAGAGAAATATTATAACTATTATATTAATGTATTGAGATTATTTATAGATTGGTCGATAGAACAGAACAAGTAGGTGGAGACATGGTCGAGGACTCGGGTTTATATCCTAATTGAGCGGACGCATGTTGAAGCGAAAGAGAGAAGGAGGAGCTGGAATATATTATATAAATATTAAATTTTGCAACGGAGAGAAATATTATAATTATTATATTGACGTATTGAGATTATTTATAGATTGGTCGATAGAAAAGAATAAGTAGGTGGAGACATGGTCGAGGACTCGGGTTTATATCCTAATTGAGCGGACGCATGTTGAAGCGAAAGAGAGGAGGAGAGATGGAATATATTAAATAAATATTAAAAATCTGCAACAGGAGAGTTGGAATCTTCATTATTATTATTATAGGTATCATATTATTGAGGTGAGATATAGAGGAGAAAGTGAGAAATTATATTAAAAGTATTATCATTAAAAGATCTGGGTTAGGAGATTGGTATTATATGGAAACAAGATAGGAATTATAGACTTGAAGAGGGAAGGCAAGCCACAAAACATATCGTAAGGGTACGTGAATTAAAAGTAAAATATTATCATAACATTATAGTACAAAACATATCGTAAGGGTACGTGAATTAAAAGTAAAATATTATCATAACATTATAGTACAAAACATATCGTAAAGGTACGTGAATTAAACGTAAAATATTATAATTAACATATAGCACAAAACATATCGTAAGGGTACGTGAATTAAAAGTAAAATATTATCATAACATTATAGTACAAAACATATCGTAAGGGTACGTGAATTAAAAGTAAAATATTATCATAACATTATAGCACAAAACATATCGTAAAGGTACGTGAATTAAACATAAACTATTATCATTGACATTATAGTACAAACATATCGGAGGAGTTACATAGTTATTTCAATAAAATTATTAACATTAATATTATATTACAAACATCATGAATAAGCGGTTGGAGATTGAACAGATAACAAGAAAGATATGTGATATGATTGCTTGAGGGCAAGCAGAGATTTGGGAGGGGGTATTGTAATGATCTGAAAATCATCACATGATCGCTTAGCAGCTCTAAGCTAACCGAAAATAGATTAATCGAATTTTTAAAATTAAATTGTACTTTAAAAAGATCATAGTGACATCTAGCGATTTGATTAGGAACTAAACTTGACAGATGAAGAATGTCAGTTGCTAAACTATAGAGTGCAGTGCCAGCGTCACATAAATAAAGGGGTTTTGAGTAGTTTTTGAGAGTTAAGGACATTATTAGGGGTTTAAATATAGACAATCAGGAATATTTGGCAAGAAATTAGCATATTTTGAGATTTTTACGAAAAATAGACGTAAATATCAATAATTGACAAATAGACAATAGAAGCATGTTTATGGTCTTAAAAAAGTCGACCGATTGGTTTTTCAAAGAAATATAAAAAGGGGTTCATTAAATAGTAGGAATTATGGGAGAATTAATAGCAATATTGATAAAGTCATTTGAAGAACATTTAATTTATTATTAGGAGAAATTGGAAAACATAATCGACATCGATGGAAGAAAGCCGAATCGATGATGTCCAAAGAATTTTTCACCAAATAATTGCCAGTCAAAATAAAATTTAATAGTTAAAATGAGGAAATTTAGAAACACTTAATTAAAATAGAGGAATTACTAGATAAAAATACTATCAATAAATAAAATTGAAATAAAATAGTTATATTATTTCGCTTTCAAATGTGAAAGCGGAAACGACGCGCAAGAAAGGCGGCAAGGTTAAGTCAAAATATGATGATTTCCCGCCGAATATGAAACATCAATTTCTCATAATACGTAAAATAAATACTTAAAATCATTTGTAGAATTAGAAGCACGAATTATCGTTAAGAAATTCGTTTGTTAGCAATGTGGCAGAGCGTTATTTAACAAAAAAATAGATAAATCAGATCGTTTTATGATTGATTAGTCAATAGTTGTGGGTTAAATTATCAAAAAAAGGTCATATCGATAAGGGTGTTATAAAAGGGATGGACGTGTTGCTTCCGGGATCCATTAAGAAATTTTAGTTGCACGCTCTAAAGCTGCGAAAGTTTGGGAAAGAAAAGTATATTTTGGTGCTCAGATGTAAGAATAAACAGTTTAAAATAAGGGCACTGAGATGCTGTGAAGCATTTTAGTGCCCAGTTCATTTAAATTCGTATAAAGTGTGCAGATCGTACATCACAGAAACGCTTTATCGCAATCGCCATTGATGCGCTTTTTACAAGGACACTAAAAAACGAACAAATAATAGAAATCCAGTGCTAAAAATGTGAATCGAGAGAGCTACGCGGGTTGGCATGTAAAAAAATCCAACATTTCATATAAAATAGAAGTACGAGATTTCGTCGGGGGCAATACGAAAATTATATCCAAGATGGCGAACGAATCAAACTGAAACGTCAGATTGAGATCACAACATTGCGAACGTCCTTCGGAGGTGTATAAATTAGCGTCGAAATAAGGGAAAAACATTGATGAGAATGCAGTAACGGCTTGAAAATTGCAGTACGATAGCGAAGCGGTTGAGGTTTCTAAAGAGACATTCTTCTTGGTGATGGCAGATTTCTAGGAAGGCGACACGCATCGAAGAAATTGACATTAGTTATAAGTGCATAATGTGAATGCAGCTGTAAATACGGGAAGTATAGCCGAGAGTCATTGTCGGCAAAGATGTACTAAAAATATGTAAGTTTATTTTGCCGAAGCTGGCGTTATTTAATTATTTGGGCCGAAGCTAGCAAACAAATATTGTCATTGTTGTATATTTTTTGGGGTTATAAATATTAGAGTTTTGGGGGGTTTGTTGGAAATTATTAGAAATGATAAGTAGTAGTAACGTAAATGCGTGATTTCTACATATTTGCACGTTAACTAAAAATGAGGCATTTAACATCGATTGATATGAATAGTCGTTGATAGTTCTACGAGGTAAACCTCTAGTCAGACTATTATTTAATTTGGAAGAGAGTTAGCCTTTGCTAACTCCGTTGATTCAGACACCAGCCATTATATAATGTGCTTTTAATTTGGAAACTAGTTAAGGAAACATTCGAATTATACTGAATGTTAGAATAAAATTAAAGATAAGGAAAATTGTAGATTATATTAAGGTTTTTTGTTTGACTGATCGATGGGGTTTCAAGGATAACGGGGAGGAATAGTATTAATAGAAATAATAGAACGAAAACCATATGGACATTCAGTGGACTGAATGGTAACCAGGTCGTAGTTTATATCGGGCATTAGCGACTGCGGTCATTTAAATTCATTATATCACTGGAACGCCATCGACTAGTTAACAGTGTGTTAGTTTATAAGTAATTTTATTGTTGTATGTAAACATTACGATTCATGTTTCAATATAAATTGACATTGAACACATTTAAATAAATAAAGGATTAGAATCTAATTGTCGAATTTCACGGCGGAGATTTAAACTCATGCATTATCATTATTAATATTATTTTATTAACAATCGACTGAACGCAGCCATTGTTGTCATCGACAAATAATCGATCGAAAATAACTCAAAGAATAAATTGTAAATATTTTGTGGTGAATTAGGCGCTCATTATTATAAATATAATTCACAATAATAGTACTTAAACTAAAATAGAAAAAGTTATAATTTTAATTGTTTAAATATGCATTTTGGTTTAATATATGGATTATTAATTGGAGAAGATGTGTTTCATTGAGGAAGTAAATACAAGGAGGGAAATTATTAGGCAAGGTATTGGAAGCCTATCCTCTTGAAGGTAATATTATCACTGTCGTTGTATGGTGGTAACATATTGAAATAGATATAGTAAAATCTTCTCTGACATATGCCGTCCCAATGTGGTGGGCCAATAGACATTGAAAGCATCGTAACATAACATATCGAGAAATAGATTATAAAATCATAACTCACAGATAGAAATAAAGATAAAGAAGTAGTAAAAATCAATGCTACAAATGGCGTCCCAACTAGTGGGGCTGTTTGAAGATTGATTCATAAAATAGACATAAAGAAATAGTAGTAGTATATTATAATAGGTAAGTAAAAATCTAGCTTACAACATCCGTAAGTATATCTCATTCAAACATAAGCGTTTCCCAATCTAAGCTGGGATTTCCTTCGCTGCTATTCAAGTAGCGTTTACTAATTTTATTTTACTGCGAATCATCATCCTATGAACGGATTATTTACAAAACCTTATCAAATATAAAAATATTATACAGCTTTTTTACCATGTTTCTTTATACATTTGCTAATGTTATACAATTTTATACAAGTTTACCTTATTTTGATATTATTATATAGTCTTTAGTATAAACTTCTCTGCCAGAAATTAAGATTGAAATATCTTCTTACATTTCATTGTGCATTGGAGGTTTTTTATTTTTATTTCGATTCAATGGCTCGTTGATAACTAACGCAGCCTAATAATGTCATATTTTAAATGTTGGAAACGTACGAAATTTTCAATTATTTCGAAACGTCATCCTCCATTTATGAAACGGCCTTTGCCGATGTGATCAAAGTGTTTTATTTTAGTTTTTTCGCTTTAATTAGCCTCAATTGGAGGCATTTTATGTTGCAAAAAGGAAAAAGCTCGATTTTTGAGATATATGGATGATGAGTGATCGTTCGTCGACGGTAAAGGGACCCATAAACTAACATGCACAATCGAAAGTCGTGCACATCCGTAAGTATATCTCATTCAAACATAAGCGTTTCCCAATCTAAGCTGGGATTTCCTTCGCTGCTATTCAAGTAGCGTTTACTAATTTTATTTTACTGCGAATCATCATCCTATGAACGGATTATTTACAAAACCTTATCAAATATAAAAATATTATACAGCTTTTTTACCATGTTTCTTTATACATTTGCTAATGTTATACAATTTTATACAAGTTTACCTTATTTTGATATTATTATATAGTCTTTAGTATAAACTTCTCTGCCAGAAATTAAGATTGAAATATCTTCTTACATTTCATTGTGCATTGGAGGTTTTTTATTTTTATTTCGATTCAATGGCTCGTTGATAACTAACGCAGCCTAATAATGTCATATTTTAAATGTTGGAAACGTACGAAATTTTCAATTATTTCGAAACGTCATCCTCCATTTATGAAACGGCCTTTGCCGATGTGATCAAAGTGTTTTATTTTAGTTTTTTCGCTTTAATTAGCCTCAATTGGAGGCATTTTATGTTGCAAAAAGGAAAAAGCTCGATTTTTGAGATATATGGATGATGAGTGATCGTTCGTCGACGGTAAAGGGACCCATAAACTAACATGCACAATCGAAAGTCGTGCACATCCGTAAGTATATCTCATTCAAACATAAGCGTTTCCCAATCTAAGCTGGGATTTCCTTCGCTGCTATTCAAGTAGCGTTTACTAATTTTATTTTACTGCGAATCATCATCCTATGAACGGATTATTTACAAAACCTTATCAAATATAAAAATATTATACAGCTTTTTTACCATGTTTCTTTATACATTTGCTAATGTTATACAATTTTATACAAGTTTACCTTATTTTGATATTATTATATAGTCTTTAGTATAAACTTCTCTGCCAGAAATTAAGATTGAAATATCTTCTTACATTTCATTGTGCATTGGAGGTTTTTTATTTTTATTTCGATTCAATGGCTCGTTGATAACTAACGCAGCCTAATAATGTCATATTTTAAATGTTGGAAACGTACGAAATTTTCAATTATTTCGAAACGTCATCCTCCATTTATGAAACGGCCTTTGCCGATGTGATCAAAGTGTTTTATTTTAGTTTTTTCGCTTTAATTAGCCTCAATTGGAGGCATTTTATGTTGCAAAAAGGAAAAAGCTCGATTTTTGAGATATATGGATGATGAGTGATCGTTCGTCGACGGTAAAGGGACCCATAAACTAACATGCACAATCGAAAGTCGTGCACATCCGTAAGTATATCTCATTCAAACATAAGCGTTTCCCAATCTAAGCTGGGATTTCCTTCGCTGCTATTCAAGTAGCGTTTACTAATTTTATTTTACTGCGAATCATCATCCTATGAACGGATTATTTACAAAACCTTATCAAATATAAAAATATTATACAGCTTTTTTACCATGTTTCTTTATACATTTGCTAATGTTATACAATTTTATACAAGTTTACCTTATTTTGATATTATTATATAGTCTTTAGTATAAACTTCTCTGCCAGAAATTAAGATTGAAATATCTTCTTACATTTCATTGTGCATTGGAGGTTTTTTATTTTTATTTCGATTCAATGGCTCGTTGATAACTAACGCAGCCTAATAATGTCATATTTTAAATGTTGGAAACGTACGAAATTTTCAATTATTTCGAAACGTCATCCTCCATTTATGAAACGGCCTTTGCCGATGTGATCAAAGTGTTTTATTTTAGTTTTTTCGCTTTAATTAGCCTCAATTGGAGGCATTTTATGTTGCAAAAAGGAAAAAGCTCGATTTTTGAGATATATGGATGATGAGTGATCGTTCGTCGACGGTAAAGGGACCCATAAACTAACATGCACAATCGAAAGTCGTGCACATCCGTAAGTATATCTCATTCAAACATAAGCGTTTCCCAATCTAAGCTGGGATTTCCTTCGCTGCTATTCAAGTAGCGTTTACTAATTTTATTTTACTGCGAATCATCATCCTATGAACGGATTATTTACAAAACCTTATCAAATATAAAAATATTATACAGCTTTTTTACCATGTTTCTTTATACATTTGCTAATGTTATACAATTTTATACAAGTTTACCTTATTTTGATATTATTATATAGTCTTTAGTATAAACTTCTCTGCCAGAAATTAAGATTGAAATATCTTCTTACATTTCATTGTGCATTGGAGGTTTTTTATTTTTATTTCGATTCAATGGCTCGTTGATAACTAACGCAGCCTAATAATGTCATATTTTAAATGTTGGAAACGTACGAAATTTTCAATTATTTCGAAACGTCATCCTCCATTTATGAAACGGCCTTTGCCGATGTGATCAAAGTGTTTTATTTTAGTTTTTTCGCTTTAATTAGCCTCAATTGGAGGCATTTTATGTTGCAAAAAGGAAAAAGCTCGATTTTTGAGATATATGGATGATGAGTGATCGTTCGTCGACGGTAAAGGGACCCATAAACTAACATGCACAATCGAAAGTCGTGCACATCCGTAAGTATATCTCATTCAAACATAAGCGTTTCCCAATCTAAGCTGGGATTTCCTTCGCTGCTATTCAAGTAGCGTTTACTAATTTTATTTTACTGCGAATCATCATCCTATGAACGGATTATTTACAAAACCTTATCAAATATAAAAATATTATACAGCTTTTTTACCATGTTTCTTTATACATTTGCTAATGTTATACAATTTTATACAAGTTTACCTTATTTTGATATTATTATATAGTCTTTAGTATAAACTTCTCTGCCAGAAATTAAGATTGAAATATCTTCTTACATTTCATTGTGCATTGGAGGTTTTTTATTTTTATTTCGATTCAATGGCTCGTTGATAACTAACGCAGCCTAATAATGTCATATTTTAAATGTTGGAAACGTACGAAATTTTCAATTATTTCGAAACGTCATCCTCCATTTATGAAACGGCCTTTGCCGATGTGATCAAAGTGTTTTATTTTAGTTTTTTCGCTTTAATTAGCCTCAATTGGAGGCATTTTATGTTGCAAAAAGGAAAAAGCTCGATTTTTGAGATATATGGATGATGAGTGATCGTTCGTCGACGGTAAAGGGACCCATAAACTAACATGCACAATCGAAAGTCGTGCACATCCGTAAGTATATCTCATTCAAACATAAGCGTTTCCCAATCTAAGCTGGGATTTCCTTCGCTGCTATTCAAGTAGCGTTTACTAATTTTATTTTACTGCGAATCATCATCCTATGAACGGATTATTTACAAAACCTTATCAAATATAAAAATATTATACAGCTTTTTTACCATGTTTCTTTATACATTTGCTAATGTTATACAATTTTATACAAGTTTACCTTATTTTGATATTATTATATAGTCTTTAGTATAAACTTCTCTGCCAGAAATTAAGATTGAAATATCTTCTTACATTTCATTGTGCATTGGAGGTTTTTTATTTTTATTTCGATTCAATGGCTCGTTGATAACTAACGCAGCCTAATAATGTCATATTTTAAATGTTGGAAACGTACGAAATTTTCAATTATTTCGAAACGTCATCCTCCATTTATGAAACGGCCTTTGCCGATGTGATCAAAGTGTTTTATTTTAGTTTTTTCGCTTTAATTAGCCTCAATTGGAGGCATTTTATGTTGCAAAAAGGAAAAAGCTCGATTTTTGAGATATATGGATGATGAGTGATCGTTCGTCGACGGTAAAGGGACCCATAAACTAACATGCACAATCGAAAGTCGTGCACATCCGTAAGTATATGTCATTCAAACATAAGCGTTTCCCAATCTAAGCTGGGATTTCCTTCGCTGCTATTCAAGTAGCGTTTACTAATTTTATTTTACTGCGAATCATCATCCTATGAACGGATTATTTACAAAACCTTATCAAATATAAAAATATTATACAGCTTTTTTACCATGTTTCTTTATACATTTGCTAATGTTATACAATTTTATACAAGTTTACCTTATTTTGATATTATTATATAGTCTTTAGTATAAACTTCTCTGCCAGAAATTAAGATTGAAATATCTTCTTACATTTCATTGTGCATTGGAGGTTTTTTATTTTTATTTCGATTCAATGGCTCGTTGATAACTAACGCAGCCTAATAATGTCATATTTTAAATGTTGGAAACGTACGAAATTTTCAATTATTTCGAAACGTCATCCTCCATTTATGAAACGGCCTTTGCCGATGTGATCAAAGTGTTTTATTTTAGTTTTTTCGCTTTAATTAGCCTCAATTGGAGGCATTTTATGTTGCAAAAAGGAAAAAGCTCGATTTTTGAGATATATGGATGATGAGTGATCGTTCGTCGACGGTAAAGGGACCCATAAACTAACATGCACAATCGAAAGTCGTGCACATCCGTAAGTATATCTCATTCAAACATAAGCGTTTCCCAATCTAAGCTGGGATTTCCTTCGCTGCTATTCAAGTAGCGTTTACTAATTTTATTTTACTGCGAATCATCATCCTATGAACGGATTATTTACAAAACCTTATCAAATATAAAAATATTATACAGCTTTTTTACCATGTTTCTTTATACATTTGCTAATGTTATACAATTTTATACAAGTTTACCTTATTTTGATATTATTATATAGTCTTTAGTATAAACTTCTCTGCCAGAAATTAAGATTGAAATATCTTCTTACATTTCATTGTGCATTGGAGGTTTTTTATTTTTATTTCGATTCAATGGCTCGTTGATAACTAACGCAGCCTAATAATGTCATATTTTAAATGTTGGAAACGTACGAAATTTTCAATTATTTCGAAACGTCATCCTCCATTTATGAAACGGCCTTTGCCGATGTGATCAAAGTGTTTTATTTTAGTTTTTTCGCTTTAATTAGCCTCAATTGGAGGCATTTTATGTTGCAAAAAGGAAAAAGCTCGATTTTTGAGATATATGGATGATGAGTGATCGTTCGTCGACGGTAAAGGGACCCATAAACTAACATGCACAATCGAAAGTCGTGCACATCCGTAAGTATATCTCATTCAAACATAAGCGTTTCCCAATCTAAGCTGGGATTTCCTTCGCTGCTATTCAAGTAGCGTTTACTAATTTTATTTTACTGCGAATCATCATCCTATGAACGGATTATTTACAAAACCTTATCAAATATAAAAATATTATACAGCTTTTTTACCATGTTTCTTTATACATTTGCTAATGTTATACAATTTTATACAAGTTTACCTTATTTTGATATTATTATATAGTCTTTAGTATAAACTTCTCTGCCAGAAATTAAGATTGAAATATCTTCTTACATTTCATTGTGCATTGGAGGTTTTTTATTTTTATTTCGATTCAATGGCTCGTTGATAACTAACGCAGCCTAATAATGTCATATTTTAAATGTTGGAAACGTACGAAATTTTCAATTATTTCGAAACGTCATCCTCCATTTATGAAACGGCCTTTGCCGATGTGATCAAAGTGTTTTATTTTAGTTTTTTCGCTTTAATTAGCCTCAATTGGAGGCATTTTATGTTGCAAAAAGGAAAAAGCTCGATTTTTGAGATATATGGATGATGAGTGATCGTTCGTCGACGGTAAAGGGACCCATAAACTAACATGCACAATCGAAAGTCGTGCACATCCGTAAGTATATCTCATTCAAACATAAGCGTTTCCCAATCTAAGCTGGGATTTCCTTCGCTGCTATTCAAGTAGCGTTTACTAATTTTATTTTACTGCGAATCATCATCCTATGAACGGATTATTTACAAAACCTTATCAAATATAAAAATATTATACAGCTTTTTTACCATGTTTCTTTATACATTTGCTAATGTTATACAATTTTATACAAGTTTACCTTATTTTGATATTATTATATAGTCTTTAGTATAAACTTCTCTGCCAGAAATTAAGATTGAAATATCTTCTTACATTTCATTGTGCATTGGAGGTTTTTTATTTTTATTTCGATTCAATGGCTCGTTGATAACTAACGCAGCCTAATAATGTCATATTTTAAATGTTGGAAACGTACGAAATTTTCAATTATTTCGAAACGTCATCCTCCATTTATGAAACGGCCTTTGCCGATGTGATCAAAGTGTTTTATTTTAGTTTTTTCGCTTTAATTAGCCTCAATTGGAGGCATTTTATGTTGCAAAAAGGAAAAAGCTCGATTTTTGAGATATATGGATGATGAGTGATCGTTCGTCGACGGTAAAGGGACCCATAAACTAACATGCACAATCGAAAGTCGTGCACATCCGTAAGTATATCTCATTCAAACATAAGCGTTTCCCAATCTAAGCTGGGATTTCCTTCGCTGCTATTCAAGTAGCGTTTACTAATTTTATTTTACTGCGAATCATCATCCTATGAACGGATTATTTACAAAACCTTATCAAATATAAAAATATTATACAGCTTTTTTACCATGTTTCTTTATACATTTGCTAATGTTATACAATTTTATACAAGTTTACCTTATTTTGATATTATTATATAGTCTTTAGTATAAACTTCTCTGCCAGAAATTAAGATTGAAATATCTTCTTACATTTCATTGTGCATTGGAGGTTTTTTATTTTTATTTCGATTCAATGGCTCGTTGATAACTAACGCAGCCTAATAATGTCATATTTTAAATGTTGGAAACGTACGAAATTTTCAATTATTTCGAAACGTCATCCTCCATTTATGAAACGGCCTTTGCCGATGTGATCAAAGTGTTTTATTTTAGTTTTTTCGCTTTAATTAGCCTCAATTGGAGGCATTTTATGTTGCAAAAAGGAAAAAGCTCGATTTTTGAGATATATGGATGATGAGTGATCGTTCGTCGACGGTAAAGGGACCCATAAACTAACATGCACAATCGAAAGTCGTGCACATCCGTAAGTATATCTCATTCAAACATAAGCGTTTCCCAATCTAAGCTGGGATTTCCTTCGCTGCTATTCAAGTAGCGTTTACTAATTTTATTTTACTGCGAATCATCATCCTATGAACGGATTATTTACAAAACCTTATCAAATATAAAAATATTATACAGCTTTTTTACCATGTTTCTTTATACATTTGCTAATGTTATACAATTTTATACAAGTTTACCTTATTTTGATATTATTATATAGTCTTTAGTATAAACTTCTCTGCCAGAAATTAAGATTGAAATATCTTCTTACATTTCATTGTGCATTGGAGGTTTTTTATTTTTATTTCGATTCAATGGCTCGTTGATAACTAACGCAGCCTAATAATGTCATATTTTAAATGTTGGAAACGTACGAAATTTTCAATTATTTCGAAACGTCATCCTCCATTTATGAAACGGCCTTTGCCGATGTGATCAAAGTGTTTTATTTTAGTTTTTTCGCTTGAATTAGCCTCAATTGGAGGCATTTTATGTTGCAAAAAGGAAAAAGCTCGATTTTTGAGATATATGGATGATGAGTGATCGTTCGTCGACGGTAAAGGGACCCATAAACTAACATGCACAATCGAAAGTCGTGCACATCCGTAAGTATATCTCATTCAAACATAAGCGTTTCCCAATCTAAGCTGGGATTTCCTTCGCTGCTATTCAAGTAGCGTTTACTAATTTTATTTTACTGCGAATCATCATCCTATGAACGGATTATTTACAAAACCTTATCAAATATAAAAATATTATACAGCTTTTTTACCATGTTTCTTTATACATTTGCTAATGTTATACAATTTTATACAAGTTTACCTTATTTTGATATTATTATATAGTCTTTAGTATAAACTTCTCTGCCAGAAATTAAGATTGAAATATCTTCTTACATTTCATTGTGCATTGGAGGTTTTTTATTTTTATTTCGATTCAATGGCTCGTTGATAACTAACGCAGCCTAATAATGTCATATTTTAAATGTTGGAAACGTACGAAATTTTCAATTATTTCGAAACGTCATCCTCCATTTATGAAACGGCCTTTGCCGATGTGATCAAAGTGTTTTATTTTAGTTTTTTCGCTTTAATTAGCCTCAATTGGAGGCATTTTATGTTGCAAAAAGGAAAAAGCTCGATTTTTGAGATATATGGATGATGAGTGATCGTTCGTCGACGGTAAAGGGACCCATAAACTAACATGCACAATCGAAAGTCGTGCACATCCGTAAGTATATCTCATTCAAACATAAGCGTTTCCCAATCTAAGCTGGGATTTCCTTCGCTGCTATTCAAGTAGCGTTTACTAATTTTATTTTACTGCGAATCATTATATATATATATATATATATATATATATATATATATATATATATATATATATATATATATATATATATATATATATATATATATATATATATATATATATATATATATATATATATATATATATATATAAAGGGCTTAAAATAAAGTCGTGCACATCCGTAAGTAGATCTCATTCAAACATAAGCATTTCCCAATACAAGCTGGGATTTCCTTCGCTACTTTTTAAGTAGCTTTTACTCATTTTATTTTAAATACAAACATCATCCTATAAACGGATTTCTTTACAAACCTTATCAAATATAACAATATTATACTGTTTCCTACAATATTTCTTTACAATTTTTTAATATTATACAATTTTATATAGGTTTACCCTATTTTGATAACATTATACAATCTTTATTATAAACTCCTCTGCCAGAAATTAAGATTGAAGTTTCTTCTGTCATTTCATTGAGCATATGGAGGTTTTTTATTTTTATTTCGATTTAATGGCTCGTTGATAACAAACTGAGCCAATTGTATAATATTTTAAATGTTGGTGGCATTCGAAATTTGAATTATTTCGTAATGTCACTTTCATTTAGAAAACGGCTTTGCCGAAGTGATCAATAGTTTAATTTTTTATTTTTTCGCTTAATTCGTCTCAATTGAAGGCATTTTGTGTTGCATAAGGATAAGCCCTATTTATGAGATATATGGATGAATAGTGATCGTTAGTCGACTGCAAAAGGACCTTTAAACTTACATTGCACCGTCGAAAGTCGTGCACATCCGTAAGTATATCTCATTCAAACATAAGCATTTCCCAATATAAGCTGGGATTTCCTTCGCTACTTTTTAAGTAGCTTTTACTCATTTTATTTTAAATACAAACATCATCCTATAAACGGATTTCTTTACAAACCTTATCAAATATAACAATATTATACTGTTTTCTACAATATTTCTTTACAATTTTTTAATATTATACAATTTTATATAGGTTTACCCTATTTTGATAACATTATACAATCTTTATTATAAACTCCTCTGCCAGAAATTAAGATTGAAGTTTCTTCTTTCATTTCATTGAGCATATGGAGGTTTTTTATTTTTATTTCGATTTAATGGCTCGTTGATAACAAACTGAGCCAATTGTATAATATTTTAAATGTTGGTGGCATTCGAAATTTGAATTATTTCGTAATGTCACTTTCATTTAGAAAACGGCTTTGCCGAAGTGATCAATAGTTTATTTTTTTATTTTTTCGCTTAATTCGTCTCAATTGAAGGCATTTTGTGTTGCATAAGGATAAGCCCTATTTATGAGATATATGGATGAATAGTGATCGTTAGTCGACTGCAAAAGGACCTTTAAACTTACATTGCACCGTCGAAAGTCGTGCACATCCGTAAGTATATCTCATTCAAACATAAGCATTTCCCAATACAAGCTGGGATTTCCTTCGCTACTTTTTAAGTAGCTTTTACTCATTTTATTTTAAATACAAACATATATATATATATATATATATATATATATATATATATATATATATATATATATATATATATATATATATATATATATATATATATATATATATATATATATATATATATATATATATATATATATATATATATATATATATATATATATATATATATATATATATATATATATATATATATATATATATATATATATATATATATATATATATATATATATATATATATATATATATATATATATATATATATATATATATATATATATATATATATATAAAATATATATATATATATATATATATATATATATATATATATATATATATATATATATATATATATATATATATATATATATATATATATATATATATATATATATATATATATATATATATATATATATATATATATATATATATATATATATATATATATATATATATATATATATATATATATATATATATATATATATATATATATATATATATATATATATATATATATATATATATATCTATAATAATTCTACTACTTCACTAACTTTTCTGGTATGTTGTCTAACCTCTATATTTTAACTACCATATTTAAGTAATCTGATATTTACAGCAGAATCAATGATTGAAAGATAACATAAATAACGTTTTATTCATTTTTTTCCTATTGTCTATGGATATATATTTATATTAAGCATAAAACAACTAGAATAGAGATAGTCTACCCTGGACAACGGCAGGAGCAACATCTTCGAAACGTCGGGTGCTACACAAATTTCACGCGGTGAATTCGTCTTTCGATAGAGCGCCGCGCACGAATTTTTTATTCAATAAAGCAAAAAAAACAAGGCATTCGAAAAAATTCGTAGATAAAAAGATAGATAATTAAATTATCTTTAATATGGTGCAGGTTTCATAATAACACGCCAGATAGTATTTGCGTAGTAGTCGTTTTTGTGTTCGGTTAGACCTAATTTCACAAATTAATTACACTATATAATATAAACAAAATCTAAAATATTCAAAGCTAAGAATATTAGGAAAATATTCTTGTTTAACATATATTTTTTTCGAATCGTAAGCAGTGCTCGTTTAGACGTAATTATCAGTCTAAAATCATTAATTTTCGTTAAGAAATTTCTTCATTCGGTCGCCGCGCTGGCAGGCCCGCGATAAAAGCTATGCAATAGCTTAATAATTTTTTTTGAATACCATTAAAACACTGTATTAAAATTGAAATATATCAATTATTAAAAAATCCTTATTTAAATAGTGCAAAATAGTCACTAATTTTTTACTTTGATTTTTTTTATCATATTATAAAATACCCCTTATTTTGCTAAGTATTATACCAAGTATTTTGTGTTAATGTCTGAATAAATATATGTAAGGTTATGAAGACAATAAACTGATTTGATTTGAATTGTGATTGCATTACCAGCTTATGTTAAAGAATTTCTAATAGAAAAATCACATCATCATGCAATATATTTATAATAATAATATAGAAAATGCATGAACATAATTTAATTTTATTATTGTTAAGGAAACATACAGCTGTTGCAATACATTCGGTACAAAATTACTAAATTTCCTAACAAAGCTAATTATATGTTTCCACTTAAATATTTATAATTTAAACACTATATAGGAGGAGTTGGAAACTGGGAAGGGAGGAGTCATAATAAGCAAATAAAATTGTATGTGAATACACGTTCCATATAGTCATACATGTCATTTAAAAATATTCTTCAATTCATATTATTAATATTATATTTTATTACATATTGCGATTACAATTACGTATCAACACCGTCATTATTCACTTCTTTCTTAAGAGCGGTAGATGACGTATTAAATATGTCAATACCGCCGAGCTGCGTGTTATAAATTTTACGCATCCTATAAATGAAACAGTTTTGTGCATAGTTAGTGCTAACCTTCGGAAGGTAGAATAACACCGTTTGGTGAGTGAGTCGCGATGGTACACGGATAGCAAGGAGATCAGGACAATCAATGTAACCTGTCAACAATTTATAGAAAAATACCACATTTGCGCATTTTTTTCTTCGGCGTAATTAAAGCCAATGAAAATTAGCTGCTTTGTTGTAATTAGGAAAGTACAAAAAGGAGCGATAAGTTAAATATTTCCAGGACAAATTTTGAATACGTTCAATTCTCTTTACGTGAACATTATAGCTAGGAGACCATATTTGAGAAGCATATTCGAGGTGACTGCGGGCGAATGCGTAGTACAAGAGTAAGAGAGATTCTTTAACTGAGAACTGTTTTGAAGTTCGAAATACGAATCCTAACATACTTTATAATTTTTTCGTGATTTTATCTATGTGGGAGTTAAATAATAACTTGATATCTGAAAGAACACCTAGAATCCGGATTGCATTTTTCTTGGTTATAGAGAAACCGTTAATATATTGTTATTCCGAGTTTTGAACTATTGTTATTCCTCGTATTACTAACGATAATTATATAGTTGTAAATAATATAATAGACAAGCACCTATATACGTAATCCCCTGCCACAGTATGAATAATCATAGGTAATGGCGAGGGTTTACCTATTAATTAATTTAATTATGATAAACGATCTATACCTCAGCGTTTAACCCTAATTACGGATACGCTGACTAATGGAATTTCACACACACACACACACACACACACACACACACACACACACCTATTAGTACAAATTTGCAATAATTCAAACCCGCCATTAAAGACTGCGGTTTTGATGGTGACTACTAAATGATGATGATGGTATTGCCAAAACTAGTAGATATGCGAATAGTAAACCTCACGTGTATTAGAATCATTCAAATGCAATACAACAGTACCTACTATAAATTTATTTTATTTATTTATTTATTAATTTACATTAACTTTATAATTATGTCATATACACATCATTAACATACTATGGTTGATTTGGGTTAACATACTGCTGCCGCCCCTGCTTATATTATAACGGTGGTTGAGGGAGGGGGGGGGGCGGGATCGTCACGTGCGAGTTTCGAAAATCCGCCGTGGGCACGACACTCACTCTTGTCTTACGTCCTTCCGTTCGGTGATAAGTTTTCTTCTTCTTCTTCCTAGACCTTGTCCCATTTACTTGGGGTTGGCCTTCCTTGTCCTTCTCCTCCACTGAGCACGATCTTGTGCTGTGTCGGTGTCGAGTTAAGTTTCTTTCAGGTCTTTTTTAACTCAGGTGGATACCTGTGTCTATATATTCATTATACGACTTAGCTGTGAAATGTATTTATATACACACATACCATCGTCCAACTCCTTCTCCCTAATTACTTCCAAATATCTGACTTTCTATTTGTAAACTCAATACCTAATTTGACTTAGTAAATTTTCATTTAAATATGCTGATATTTTTTTAAACTGTAACTATCGTAGGAAACGATTGTCATTGGAATATTTTTTCCTGTATACGTATGTGTGTATACGATAGATTATTGTAGGTGTTGAATGTTTTCCGATATGATTAAATAAATAAACAAGCCGCCCACCATCTTGAAACGAAAAGAGGAAATAAAAATCTCAGTAGATACAAAAAACATCTAAAATATATGAATTTTTCACCCCCCTTTACCCTTTTTATAATGATTATATCTTTTCAGAAATATACATTAATTATATCCTCTTAATTTTGATATACCACACGATTACATTAAAAAATATATGAAATCGAAAACTATCGCGGTTGTTTGACATTATAAATAAGATAAATACGAATTTACCGCGTGAAGATTGTAGCAATCGACGTTTCGGCGATGTTGCAATCTAGGGTAGACTGATGAGCAGTTGTTCCGCGGGTAGGCCGCATACTGCTGCCGCCCCTGCTTATATTATAACGGTGGTTGAGGGAGAGGGGGGCGGGATCGTCACGTGCGAGTTTCGAAAATCCGCCGTGGGCACGACACTCACTCTTGTCTTACGTCCTTCCGTTCGGTGATAAGTTTTCTTCTTCTTCTTCCTAGACCTTGTCCCATTTACTTGGGGTTGGCCTTCCTTGTCCTTCTCCTCCACTGAGCACGATCTTGTGCTGTGTCGGTGTCGAGTTAAGCTTCTTTCAGGTCTTTTTTAAATCAGGTGGCAAATGGTCTTTTAAGAGCACGTTTCGTCGTTGACAGGTCTAGGGCAAGCTTCACCATATGATCATTGGGCGTCGCTGGATGTAACCGTTCCGCAGTAAGCGTCTTCTTTGACTTTATCAATTATCGGAGCGACTTTAAAACTTTCCCTTATGTACTCATTTCGCATTGTGTCTAATAGTGAGACACCCGCTGACCAGCGTAGCATGCGCATTTCTGTTGTATGGTTTATAAAGATGTTTGATCGCCCAAGATTCTGATCCATACAAGACAGCAGCAGATTTTTTTTTACAATAATTCAATTAGGAAGATTACACATTTTAAATTATTAACATTTCGATTATTCCTTGATTTTTGATGTTTTCTTTATTTTTTAAAATTATTTTTATTAATTGTCTTCTACCGTTAGTGCTACCTATCCGGTCTGTATAGATTTTTTCAGGTTATATTTCTTTTTTAAATGGTATTTCAGGCCATTCAATGAACATTATGAATTACTATTGATTTGATTTTGATATTATAGGCAAAACAGTAAAATATTGACATTTTTTTATAAGAAATGACAAAATTAGCAGATAAGTAAATTTGTCAATCTGTTATAATAACAGGTAATTGTGAGGGACATAATTTTACGCATTATCACCATAAATGTACCATCACAATTTCGGACAATAAATATATTTCTATAATGACTGTCTTATACACTTGCAAGCTTCACCGTGTGATCATTGGGCGTCGCTGAATGTGACAGTACCACAGTAAGCGTCTTATATATTTTTGAAATCGGTCCACCAGGGAGCGCATTAGTCATATATCAATCTCGAAATAATAAACTTATAGACTTGAAAGACTAATACAGAGATTCCTTGTTGGGCCAAAATCACATTGTGGAATTTTGTTTACAATATCTCATATACAAGCTGCAATAATGACATTTTATTTCCGCCATCCATTTTGGTTTACTATTAATGCCGACAGTTACAGAGCCCAATTGGGTTCATCTGCCTTCCAAGAGGGGACCCTCATCGATTTTATTTATTAAATTAATATTCAGATGAAACCAGTCCTTGGCTACTTGCCGCGAAAGTCTAGGGGTGACACAGGCGGCTTTTTCTAATGGTATGCGTGTTTATCGCGTGGCCTCGTCGTGTCGGTCGGCGCCTGTCGGTATCAACTTTGACATTCGACATAGCAAAAGGTGTAACATTTCAAAACCTGCAATGCAGTTTGCTTGTAAACTTTCATAGCTCTAGTTGTGTGTGTGTGTAAGGGGAGGGGGTGTTAGAGCAGCGTAAAAGAAGTTTGGAGGACGCGGGCGTTGCTGTTTCGAGAACTGTTCGTTTTGCTAATTTTAGCAAAGTTCGTGAGTTAGGTCGGGCTGCGTTGGCAACGTATTGTTATTTAAAACTTGCCTCTATAGGCGGCACCGCCTACTTACAGAAGGAATTTAATTTAGGAGAAGTATTATTCATTTACGTAAGTTCTGAAACGCAATATGGATAAAATTATACGTAAAACTCAGGTAGGCACTAGAGCGTTGAATTTATCCATTAAATAAAACTCTATGAGTTTAAAATTATAACAATAAAGTGTAAGAGATTATTTAAAATTTAAAAAAACGAAAACGAATTATTAGTCCGGGAGCATAAATTAAAAAACGACTCCCCGTGGCAAAATTAATGAATGAAGATATAGTGTTGTCATTTAAATGGTATATAAATCGAATTCAAGGTCAAATTCCTTTGTTCAAGCTAAAACTTACATTTATTTGAGTTACAAAGCCACCCTAACCAGACCGCACCTATACACATTTTGTAATGAATAATAGTAATATATTATGTTTAATGGCGATGTGTTTACATACGCCATACACAATACGCAATAATGTAATAACGTATGCAATAATGTAAAATTGAAATATATACATACATATACTTGCATAGGTACACATATACGTTTATGAAATCGGAGACTACCGCGTCTTGACATTATGAATAATATAAAAAACGAATTTACCGCGTGAATTTTGTAGTACCCAACGTTTCGGTGACGTTGCAGCCGCTGCTTTCTACGGTAGACTATCTAGGGCAGTATAGGATATAATACTATACATCCTATAATACAATAAAGAATCAGGTCATGCTTACCATTAAAAATGGATTACCATCGGAACTGAACAACATGTGAATTTTCATCTTCATGTGATAATATTTGAAGAATTCCCTCAAATCCTCATGGATCCCATCATCATAACAGGATTTTAGGAAAAATGGGACCAATCTGGTAGTATATCCTTTCAATTATTATTATTATTATTTTTATTTTTATTTTATTAACACGATTATTTATTTTTGTGTTCTATTTCCTATTGTGATCATTAGTTAGTGATTATTAGTTATAATTTGTAATGGTGACGGGAATATATATATATATTTCTTTTCCTTTTTATTTTTTTTTTATTCATTGCCGAATATATGTGATATAAAATCTAGAGAGCTAGCTGCCCTGGAACAAGTCCTGGCACTTAGTTGGGCAGCAGCAGTACTTAAATGCTAATGCTCATATCGGCCGTGTTTAATTTTAATTTTAATTATATATATTTTTTTTTATTGATATGATTATTAGTGATACTTGTGCACTTGTAAATGAATTGTTAAATTAAATAAATAAATAAATAAATAAATTAAAAGAAGAATTTCCAAATCGGTTTATACATGACGGAGTTCTGAGGTAACAAGCATTTCTTAAAATACAACTGAATTGATAACCTCCTTCTTTTTTAAAGTCGGTTAAAAAGGAGGAAAATGGGAATTAAAAGGGAATTTATATTGAAGATTTCAAATGTTCTCTGAGTCTGTTTTAAAAACATGTTATGCTGCAAAAAGCATTTTAAAGATGGGTACCATGCACAGTGAAATATAATGATAAAAAGTCACTGCTGTAAACAGGGATAATGAGTAGCAGGTTATCCTCAGGTCTCAGAGGGCATTCATGAGCCGACAGACAGAAAAACTGCCTGTGAGGTAATCGGGATCGACGCCCTTCAAGATCCTTTCTGCGTCCATATACTCGTATATATCAATTGCAGTATTTTTTTCTGGTCGCATAACCTTGGTGGCTAACTCTTCTATGAGGTCGAGAAGCACGACAATTCCATAATCCAGAAAAGCCACAGAAACAGACCGACAAATCGTAATATTGCTCTTCTCCAGAAGCATATTCTTTATCACATTCAACAAATTATATCAGTCGAAGAGTTGGCTTATTCTATTATACGTATATAAAACATGTGTATATACATACGATAGTAAATAAACTAAGTAGTGCTTCGTAACTTAGGGATGAAAGGGGATGTGAGGTGATTGGGGATTAGGGGATAAATAAGGGGATTGGACTAGGATTTACGGAGGTAAATTTGAGTTATGAAGAGAAGGTTATTTATGACCGCTTGGTTACAAAGTCAATGGTATTTTAGCTATGTATTCAACATGCCAAGCGTAGCCGATCTGCGTTAGCAAAGATTCAATGAATTTCAGTGTCGAGCTGCCGATTCTGCAAACGATTTGGTGACAAGGATCGAAGAATGCTGAGTTATTCCCAAAAAAACTGTGAGCGCAATGGGAGGCCGTTAGAGGACAGTTATGGAAAAAAATGTAACAATAAAACGTTTTATTTACTGACATAAATCTGCGACCTTATTGCGTTGAAGCAATAAGGTAAAGGTATTATTTAAATCACCTACAAAGGCAGCTCGTATTAAATATATTTAAACTTTAAATCTGGCAGAAAATGAAACAGGTTATTAGGGAATTCGAAAATAAATTACAGAAATGGTTATCGAATCATGACAGACTAACCATACATCAAATGCTAGAAATGATAGTCTAATAAAACTTAGGTGCACAAATTATAATATCATATTTTTAAATATGTATGTTGAGTTTATTTTAACATTGAACTACCAAAAATTATTTGACTTTGACGATGAATTGTCAAAAAAGTCAAAAAAGACTACTTATTGTTATATTAAATCCTATATTACTTAACATATGTTAAATATTAATGACTGTTTCTTTCTTTTCTCACATATAACTTTATTTATATTATTTAATCGAATTTTATATTTTATTTATTGCCGAGTATATAATGATTTGTATTTTATTTATTATATTATCTTTTAATATTTTTTTATTTTATTTTTTTATTTTTTTTCATTTTATTATGAAGACCACATTTTAGAGCAATTTAGTGTAATTAGCTTTTTACTAAAACTTGTACATTTGTAAGCAATCAAGCAATCTAGCAAACTTGATTGTACTATTAGAGTCCTGTCCACCCTAGAACGGGCTAGTCCCAGTTGGGTGACAGAAACAAATAAGCAAAAGGTTAAGGTTTTGCCATTCGGTTCCTGTTATTTTTGTAAGCTAACCAATGTTTTATAGTAATTAATTTTTTAATAAATAAAATAAATATTGATTAGGAGCTTAGCCGTGAGTTCCACAAACAACACAAACAACAAGCAGGAGAACCACAAACAACAAGCAGGTATTAATGATCCAACTGCACGAGAACCGTTGCTGCCATTAGCTGGAAATACAGTCCTCATTCAAGCCACGTTAACGGCTCAGCCCGTAAGCATGTTTATAATAATCATTTTTACAATACGTTGTTGTAGAGATGTGGTTTTTTTATTGTGTCTGGGCCGTTTTAGGACATGTCTCTCCAAAAATATGCGGCCTGGATGGCCTTATCGTTTGCCTCTTGCAGATCCTGGAATGTGATAGAGGTTGATAGTTGTGGACAGGGTCGGAGGTGGTCTTCATCCTGCAGCGTTCCACATATGCATATAGGGTTCTCTGTGTAGCCCCAGCGAACGAGATTAGCCCGGCTCAATCTATGGAGACAGCGCCAGGTGGTGTAGGGGAGATAGGACCTCGGTGCTAACTGTTCCTTAACATCCTCGCCAAGTGAAGCCCTCCATTGTGTTATGCGATTCGATGATTGACTCCCATGGAGCAGATGTGTTCGTCTCATGAACGACTTTCGCGATTTGAGACGATTGTGGTGTAACTACTTAGAAAAGGCTACTTAGAAAAGGCTACTTACTAAAAGGCTATTTAGAAACTGGCTTGTAAAAGAGGGAAGACATGGAATTTTAAAAATATTGGACATTATAATCTAACCCGGACATTTGAATATTTTGAATCTTATATTATATTATGTTATGTTATTATTATTATTTTATTTAATATTATTTTTATTATTTATGTTTTTTTTAACGTAGATTAAGAGATAATTTGTTTTAGTTTTAACACTATATTATCTTAGTTATAAGTAAAATGCAGGACTATTTTGTTTAAACTCTTATTCTAATTTTTACTGTTTTAAATTGTTTTGTTTTTTTTTCTGATTTGAATTTATTTGCTGACCTTTTAATTTTCCACTTCTAACTTTAATTTAATTATTTAGTTTAAGTATTTAGTCATTTTTAATATGGTTTTGCAATTCTATTGTTTTGTGCATACATGGAATATATGCCATTTATGCACGGTATTGTTGCAAGCACATTCAAAAATAAATGTTTACCTTAGAACAGGTCCCGGCCTAGTTAGGTGACGTTGCCACTAGACTATGCGATGTATTCATTTTTCTACTTTTGATTCAATTTTGTAAATATTTTTATACATAATTACTACGCTGAAATTGTTTACTGTTATTTTTAATATTTGCATTACTTATTTATATAAATAAATAAATAAAACTCCCGTCCGTGAAGTGAGTGTCTTGGGTCGTCTGTCACCTTTAGGCGTTCTGTAACCTTTAGATATGTGATGCGCGATATGTAAGAATTAAAAGTGTTGCCGTATGTTGTAATTCCGTAAGCAATAATATATAAAATCGAAGACTATCGCGGTTGTTTGACATTATAAATAGGATAGAAAGCGAATTTACCGCGTAAAATTTGTAGGACCCGACGTTTCGGTGACGTTGCAGCCGCCGTTGTCTAGGGTAGACTAAAGAGCTGTCAGTCCGTTGTTTTGCGGGTAGGCCGCAAACCGCTGCCGCCACTGCGTAGGTTATAACGGTGGTGGGAGGCCGGGTTCGGAGCGGGGGAATTTTTAAAATCCGTCTTGCACACAACACTCACTGTATCCTGTTTTACGTTCTTGCGTTCGGCGTTCGGCGGCGGGAACATTTTAAGAAGAGGTTTCCACGTAGAAGAGAGTTTGTAGCCGTCATCTCTATTGAAGTTCGGAGTTCTTCTTATTTCAATGGCTTCCCGGATCATGCGAGGAAAGTAGAATTGTTCTTTGGATAGAACAATGGGATTTTGAAACTGCATCCAGTGGTTACTTCCGCTATCCAATATATGTTCGCAGATCGCCGATTTTTCTCGCTGAACGTTTTTAACAGCTTTGATGTGTTCTGTCAGTCGCGTGGCTATGGGCCGTTTCGTTTGTCCAACGTAGGCTAGACCGCAGCTGCATTCGACTTTATACACACCCGGGGTTTGCAGTGGTATTACATCCTTTACAGGCCTCAAAAATCGAGCTATATTTTGGGTCGGTTTGAAGATCGTTTTTATATCGAATCTGTTTAGCATCTTACTTATTCGATCAGTCACGCCCTTGACGTATGGTAAGAATGCTCTTTATCTGCTCGGTTTTTGAGTTTCGTCCGTATTAGATCGTGTGCGTGTCTCGTGATATTTTCCGTATCCATTTTTCCTAAGGACACCATTGACATGTTCCATCTCCTTCGCAAAATGCTCAGTGTCGGATAGATCGCGTGCTCGATTCACGAGCGGCGTTTGCACTGAACGTAGATGGTAGGGATGATGGTGTGAGCTTGCATGCAAATATCTGTCCGTATGTGTGGGCTTCCGATATACCGTATGTCCGAGAGTATTGTCACTTCTCCTCGTCACTTTGACATCCAAAAATGGTAAGGAGCCGTCCTTCTCTACTTCATAGGTGAAACTGATTTTTGGGTGTATGGAGTTTAGATGACCCAGGAATTCTTTCACCGTTTGAATGTTGCCTTTCAGGATGCAGAAGGTATCATCCACGTAGCGAAGCCAGAGAATGGGTTTAATTTTGGAGGTTTTTATGGCTAATTCCTCAAAATATTCCATATATAGGTCACTAACTATCGGCGATACGGGGCATCCCATTGCTACTCCGTCGATTTGTTTGTAATAATCGCCGTTCCATAGAAAGTAGCAGGATGTCAGGCAATGTTGAAGCATGTCGGCGTAGCTAATAGGGAGGTCCTCAGACCTTAGTTTATCTCTCACCACCGTAAGATCCGAACAAAATGGAGTGTAATGTGTTCAGGGTTCATGCATGTATGTTTTACGTTTCTTTATTCCACCATATTTTCCAAACGCTTGAACTGATTTATAAGTATGTGGTATTGTTAGAATTGTTATGTCATCTTGAGTATCATTAGTATTTGGTCATTTGTCTAAATGACCAAATACTAATGAGTTTAGATAAATATATCGTGTTTAGTATTAAATGAAAGGTCTGATTGAGTACATTCCCATAATGTGCAACTCTATTTCGCGAACAAATTGTTTCTAATAATTATCAATACAAAAAAACACTTTTTGTACCAGCAGTAGTGTTTTTTATTTTTTTAAATTACTCTCCTCTAATATTACTATGTTATACCGCATAGACGGGTTTAGATCACCGCCATTTTGGCATATCACATATGGAATGTAACAATAGAAGATTATTGAATTGTCGCAACTACGAGTGCCATCTACACGTTGCGTTTCGTAGTAAAATCCTGGTTGTCAAATTGTAGTACGACATTGAGCAATCTAATTCGCTATATAATCAATGGTTGAATCTACGCAACTCACTATGAACATACTACGACGCTTCCCTCTCACCAATAAAGCGGTTTGGGGTCACGATCGCCGCCACACCGGTTGTTCGGTCATGGTCCGGAAACTTATATGAAAAAGGGTATTATTGGGCGTGGCGCCATAGCATAAGGACGTGCCCGAGCGACTGCTTAACCAGAACTGACACAAGTAATTTTATCTCACACAAAAAAAAACGGTTGTGTCAACCTATAACTTTCTCGGCAGTAGCCAAGGACTGATTTCATCTCAATCTGAATATTAATATCATGGATAAAATCGATGAGCGCAATTGCAAGAACCCAGTTGGGTTCTATTGCGACGCCTCGGGCCCCGCGGTTCATTTCTCTGCTAAGGGCGGGTTTGCTCCAAGCGCCAACAAGTATCGTTAATATGGAATTAAATTGTACGGCGGAATTTAAATATTATTGGTGTAGCTTGTATTTGAGATATTCCAATCAAAATTTCTCATCTGTATATCAAATTTCAAGTCCCTAAGTCCAATATTTCAAGATTAAAGTATGACAAACGTAACCCTGGTGGACCGATTTCGACCACAATCTTTACAACTCTTACCAAGACCAAATGATGCCTGCATACCAAATTACAGCTCAATATTGTATTTCGCGATATTTTACCTTCCGCTAGATGGCGCAGCGCGCTTAACGCATTATTTCAATCTCGAAATATTGGACATTTGGTCCACAGATACCTTGTTGGGCCCTAATCGTATTGAATTTTCGACGGTTAGTATATTTGAGTATACGGTTGAATCGAATGTGTTTAATGAATTGCATTTTTAGCCGACTTCAAAAAAAGGAGGAGGTTATCAATTCGCCTGTATATATATTTTTTTTTAATATTTGTTACCTCAGCACTCCGTCAATTAAGAACCGATTTGGAAAATCTTTTTTTTTATTTGAATAGATATATTTCCAGATTGGTTCCATTTTTATCAAAATCCAGATGATGGGATCAATGAGGAATTGAGGGAACTCCTCAAATATTATCATATGAAGTTGAAAATGTACATGTTGATTCAGTCCCGATGACATTGCATTTTTTATGGCAAGCATGACCTGATTCTACATCTTGCGGTGTCGACTACAACGGGCGAGCCCGTCACCACAGGACGTTTTAACGATTTGTCGTTCTGTCGCCCTGCAGTGAACGTAGAAGACTTTGGACAGTACAATTCTACGTCCAGCTACGTCACAACCCGTGAGAGTCCAACGCCTTACCATGAGTTAGCCAGGAATAAACCCGGCGGGCTCGAGATACTCGCGCCCTCACTTCCAATTGTGACCAGATTTCTCCGGTCTCTCGATTGGTTCCGAGTTCGAGGTCGTTTGCGCGGTCCTCTCCCTTACGAAGCGGTCAAACGGAGTGCACCGAATCTATCGCGGACCAAGGCGTCCTTTGCCCGACTCTGAACCGGGATCGGATGGCCAATGGTCATTTCAAGAGCAGTCGCCGTAAGGTAGACAACCGCCCCCGCTCTGTAGGAAACAATACAGTTCCCAGACTCCCCCGACTGTTAGTCGGAGAGCACAATCGATTGGCTTGCGCCGCACGGTGTGCAGACCGTCCAGGGGCGCCAGAGGTTTGATTCCCAGGGGAGACTGGTTGACCCAGTGTCCTACTTAGGATTCGCACCCCATGCGGGGAGGCCGTCGGATGGGTGTTGACCCGTGAGTGTGACCGACCCTGAACACATGGGTCATCTAGGCCACCCCATCGTGGGCCCGTTAGCCCCCAACCTGATTCTACACCCAGGGTTGGCTCCCGACGAGGGGACTCGTCAACGGTCAACAGCGCAGTCACGAAATTTTGTATACGCATTCAGTTATGATAGCGCGTTTTAAGTTTGACTATGACATGGCTGACGCAACCAGGGTTGGCTTCCAACGAGGGAACTCCTTAAAGGTAAACAGCATAGATATTTTGTATATGCATTCAATTACGACAGCCCGTTTTAGGTTTCACCACGACAGAACTGCGGCACCCTGGGTTGGCTTCCAACGAGGGAACTTCTTAACGGTCTACACCAGACAAGATTTTTTTTAACGCCTACAATAATGATAGCCCGTTCTAAGTTTCTCCATGACATGGCTGCTGCACTTATAAAAAAGTTTGGAGTCGGTTATTTTTAGGTAAAATTTTGTCTATTATTACTTACTATTTGCCCTCGTCGCCGACTGTCCATTTTAATTAAAATAAAACAGAAATAATAATAAAACGCTTTATTTGTAAAAATAATACTAGCTTATTGGTCAACCTCCTTCCCGAAAGGATATCAAGCTCAAAATATTTCCGTTAGTACTTGCCGAGAAAGTTTAGTGGTGACTGAATCGTTTTTTCTATCGTTCATGGATTCTAAAATGACTACTAACCCTTAGAAATCTAGCCATGAGAATAAAACTACGACGGAATATTTTCAACCCTTAAAAATTTATTTGTAGAGGGTGTTAGTGTAGGCACAATAATAAATAATGGTGTCTAATTCAATAAAGGAGTCGATCGAAAAAAGTCGTTTCGTATATAATTATATTATTGCATAAATACGGAGATCGGCCGCCCGCGAGTTGTCGCAACTGAAAAACCACCGATTGGTGATATTAGCATTGCAGCGGTTAGTAATGACCGGATTTAAAAAATGATAATTAGAACAAAAAAGTTAATGATTTTTTGAATGCTTGCTCATTTATAACTCAATTTCGGCAAAAAAGTCAGATCAAACAAACATTACCGAAGCGACGTGGGAGCTGGATCGACCCGTCGCTGGTACGTGTCGCTTCTGTAGCATATGGTTTTTACTGTATGTATATTCTGTGGCCAGGCGAGACGCGTCGTCTCTGTCGGCGAGCGTCAGCCCAAGCTTGGACAAGCTCCGATGGAAAAATTAAATGGGTGAAATCCGGGCCGCCTGCATTGAATTTGCTTTATCGCATCCGCACCGTTCGCTCACCTGAAATCCTCAAATCCAATATCCCCGCGTCGAACATGTCCCCGCCGCCGACCAACGCTTCACAAACTGTTCAACAATATTTTATAGAGCAACATTTTAACGCCCGATTATAGGCAAAAACACTTCTTTTGAGGGCTTTAATTTGCTGTACAGGATGAGTTTTAATTAACCGGCATCCTTGAAGAAGGTGAATCAGTACGACCAGGTAAACATTTTTTGATTTAAAAAATGTTTTTTTTTTATTGAGGGAAATCTCAAATCGCTGTGGGGAAAAAAATATGGATAAAAAAATACGTGTGGCACTCGGGGACTGCCGCGGTAAAGCTATTGCATAGCATTTTTAACAACTTATGCAATTATAAGTATTTATTTATTTTATTCATTTTATTCATTTTATTTTTTCTGATATCAGATAACTGCGTTCTATCGGAAAACGTTGAATTTATTCCGAATCATTTGCGGCTGCGAAAGCAAATGATTCGGAATAATTTAAACGTCTTCCGATAGAGCGCCGCGCACGAATTTTTTATTCGATAAAGCAAAAACCCCGATTATTCGAAAAAAATCGTAAATAAAAAGATAGATAATTAAATTATCTTTAAAATTGTGCAGGTTTCAAAATAATACGCCAGATAGTATTTGCGTAGTAGTCGTTTTTATGTTCGGTTAGACCTAATTTCACAAATTAATTACACTATGTAATATAAACAAAATCTAAAATATTCAAAGTTAAGAATATTAGGAAAATATTCTTGTTTAACATATATTTTTTTCGAATCGTAAGCAGTACTCGTTTAGACGTAATTATCAGTTTAAAATCATTAATTTTCGTTAAGAAATTTCTTCATTCGGTCGCCGCGCTGGCCTAGGCCCGCGATAAAAACTATGCAATAGCTTAAAAATAAAGAATGAATATGTTTTATCGCTTTAGAGGTTATATAGTATACGATAAACAATTATTTTTTCAAGGATAAGGAAAACTTTTCAAAGGTCCTTAATAATACTTACTTAAATAATCTTATAAAAACAATTATCTTGATTTTATATGAACAAAAGTTTTATGTTTAAACTCTGGTTCATTAATAAGAATATCTATTCGCCGCTTATCGGCAAAACCGCAGATAAGCGGCGCGGCGAAAGAGCATGTTTTGAGTTGATTCTACAATACGGAAAGCGAGGCGAAACCTAAGGTAGATAGCAGGGAAGGGGAGAGTCTTACTGTGCCTAACATTTTTGGGAGCTAACGGGCCCATGATGAGGTGGCCACGATGACCCATGTGTTCAGGGTCGGTCACACTCACGGGTCAACACCCATCCGATGGCCTCCACGAATGGGGTGCGAACCTGGGTAGGACACTGGGTCAACCAGTCTCCCCCGGGAATCAAACCTCTGGCGCTCCTGGACGGTCTGCGCACCGAGCGGCGCAAGCCAATCGACTGTGCTCTCCGACTAACAGTCGGGGGAGTCTGGGAACTGTATTGTTTCCTATAGAGCGGGGGTTGTTGCCTACCTTACGGCGACTGCTTTTGAAATGACCATTGGCCATCCGATCCCGGTTCAGAGTCGGGCAAAGGACGCCTTGGTCCGCGATAGATTCGGTGCACACCGTTTCACCGCTTCGTAAGGGAGAGGACTGCGCAAGCGACCTCGAACTCGGAACCAATCGAGAGACCGGAGTAATCTGGTCACAATTGGAAGCAAGGGCGCGAGTGTCGGCCCGCCAGGTAACACTGGCTATCTCGCGGTAAGGCATTGGCTTCTTGCGGGTTGTGAAGTAGCTGGACGTTGGATTTGTTCTGTCCAAAGTCTTCTACGTTCACTGCAGGGCGACAGAACGAGAAAATCGTTAAAACGTCCTGTGGTGACGGGCTCGCCCGTTGTAGTTGACACCGCAACTTGTTAACTCTCTACCAAGTTGTAACAAATAAATAAAAAAAATAAAAAAATAAATTATAAATTTGATAGTAGAAATGAGTTTATTATGTATGTACATAACAACACCATTCAATAAATAACCTAAAGCAGCAAGCAATCAGTACCAAAATTCAAAACGTAACGAATACGAGTAATTGGCCATTCACTGTATGAATTACAAATTATTGCTGCTTGTAGTGCTAGTTCTCGACATCAAAAATATATGGAAAAGCAGTATAATCTATTTAGCTATTGTTATTCGGCTTACCTTTATATTCTATAAATGAAATAATCCAAAGATTGCCAATCGCTGATCAGACAGTATCAGGTTAGCGCTTACTCTGATTCGTGTTCAATATCGGCGACTCACCTGCGGGCAAATAATACGACTGTAAGCTGACTAGTAATGGAACAGCCTGTACAAGGGCGACCGTTGAAAGAGGCCATGAATTTATATTAGGTTGTTTGTATCAAAAGAGGCGTGCGAAGTGAATAGATTCTTTGAAAAACTGAACATAATAATATATACAAAAGAAGTAAATATATTAAAAGGAATTAAAAACACGACTGCAGTTACAAAAAGTGAACTACTGTGTTCATAAATATTTTTATTACTGGTTTTTTTCAATCCTATAATTAGATATCCATATCCTATAATTAGATACATATATATTTTCGGAACGTACTCAATCAGATCTTTCATTCGACACAAGTAACTATATATCAAATTCATAAATCCCTAAGGTAAAACTCACACAAACATTTAGATAACAAATATTGTATCGTTCGTTTTCTAAATTCAATATAATATACGATCCTACGACCCCAGACTGGTGGACGAAGAAATCCGGCCAAATCTGGTAGTGATGGCGCGAGGCTGCTCGCTGGTTTCACGTTTCAGTGCCACGCAGTAAGGCTTTAGACTCTTGCGGGTTAAAGGTCTTAGGGACCACCCCTGACAAGACTCCAGGTTGTTCGGTGTGAGGTGGTGGTATCAACTCGCGAGTTATCTCCGTATTGAAAGGCGGGTTTGAATGAAGTAGAAGGAATTTATTGATCGAAGGTTTGAATATTGCCAGTTATAACGCTTCCCGAACAGTTTACGTTGACGCGAGTGTATAGATGCGCGACTGCGGTTACGAGGATATACGGATGAGGATTGTATGTGTGCTCCTAGTATCTTGTACTGGGCACGGCTCGAGTCTGTGGGATTACAGACTGATGCTTCGAGACTCAGGGAGAATGAGAAAAGGAAACCAAAGAGCCGGATTCGTTGACCTAACTCGTGCGAGAGAGAGTGCCGAATGCCGTCGCAACCTTGGGGGAAGGTGATCACTCGAGGAATGATAATTTGGTTGCTTTTGCGCCAGTTTATATAGGCCGAACAATGGTGCAATCCAAAAATATTCCGAGTTAAAGTATCGTTTCATCGTGCTGATTCATAGCTGCACGAGTCAAAATAATAGCTGAATTGTGTCTGTGGCTTTCATTGGTAATCGATGCATTTGTCGATCGCATGTAATGGACTTAAGGTCCGTTACAAAGGCATAGCTAGACTGTAGACTGTTTCGTCCCTAAGAATCCATGTTTATCCCACGGCTGAAAGAACGATCAATATAGTTATACCTCATTGGGGTGGCGGGTTTGCCCGTTGAAGGTGACAACTACATAGTTGAATATAGTACCTATTCCGCTCTTAACTTAACAGACCGCAGTTGAACCCGATGACAAATTAAACTGTCACGTCCCACAGACGCCACTAAATGGGATTAATTTCAGCGACGAAGCGGTGGGTGTTCGCACTAGTTCGCATCGGGGCCGTTGAAATATTCAGCACTCCCGCACTGCCACACTAGTGTACAAAACTCATGCAATAAATAAGCTTGATTTAAATTGAAATTACTTGTGAATGAATACTTGCATATTGTGTTTACTTTCCTGAAAACTAAATATTTTCCCGACTATATTTTCCGGGCTAAAATATAGTCCAGTTAAAATAGCGATTTTACCTTGTAATAGTTAGGAGTTGTCTGCTACTTCGAGCGAAACCATCACCCAAGGAAAGTATAACCTTCACAAAATATTACCGATTTTTAAATAACCGTTTTTGGTTCTTAAAAATTTATTGCAATCCAACATTTTGGAAAATTATAAAACTACGCAATTGTACTAAAAAAAACAGTAGGGTATGTATTAATGAAGAAACCCTGATTTTTTATTTAACCATAACTTCTAAACGTTTAAACCGATTTAGAAGTGTGTCATATTGTTAAAATCGTTATGTCATCCCGAGAGTCATAAGGTACCTAAACTGTTCAAATGTCAAAAAATACTTGTCGAAATGTCCAAATGTCAATAAATTTACATAAATGTATCGAGTTTAGTGTCAAATGAAAAGTCTGATTGAGTACATTCTGGAAATATACATCTATCTATATACATAAATACATAAATCACAAATATTTAAAAGAAACCCTAATAAAAATATTTATAAATACAATAGTTCACTTTCTGTAACGATAGTAGCGTTTTTTATTTTTTTAAATATATTTACTTGTTATACGGCTATATGTATACGTATAAAAAGTACGTATACTCTTTATACGGCTATAACCCCTCAGGCCCCGATTGGCCGATATCGACCACAAAACGATTCAGCGTGACTGCCCCGTTTAAATTTTATTTTAATTTAATATGTTTTATTTTATTATGTTTCATTATGTTAATATGTTTCATTTTAATTATGGGTACAGTGGTTTGGCAGTAATGAATGTTTTGGTGAGACAGTGTCGTAATTCAATTTTTTTACTAATTTTTACAAAAATTTTTTGGGACAGCAACTTGTCAATCGGCTGAGGGGCCGAGGCCTGAAGGGATAATATACAAACTAGTATAGCCGTGTAAAGAATAGATATCTAATATTTATGTAAATAATATTAAAATAATAAGAGATATGAATTAAAAATTCGTTTCTTATCATATTATTATTTTATTTCAATATGGGATATCGTATACCGTATAGGCGACTAATAATAATAATGGCAATACCATAATTCATTGTTTATTTATTTTCAGGGATAACAATTACCTCAATGCAAAAATAAACCAAACCGCCTTTAAAATAATGCACTTAGTCTCCATCGTACTAAAAATACAACGTGTTTTATGAGGGTGTATAGAAAACACCACAATAATACTTCCCCACCCGTGTGCTAGCAAACGTTAATCTCCGTCGGGCAAATTTCATCTCATACTCTTTTTTTTATTTCTTGCAAATTGAACTTGTTAGAGATGACATTAAGCGACGCGAACACATGAAAAGTAAGTTAGGTATATTACTGAAAACTTCTTTAGCTACTCGAATTTCGGTAGGATATGCATAAAAAAAGTTAAGAGACCCCCAGTAAAAGTTTTGAATAAACCCTGTAATATTTCAGATTTCAGAATTGGCGGTTTTACATCAGAAGATTCGTAACAAAATGAGGCTTTTTAAGCTATTGCATAGCTTTTATCGCGGGCCTAGGCCAGCGCGGCGACCGAATGAAGAAATTTCTTAACGAAAATTAATGATTTTAAACTGATAATTACGTCTAAACGAGTACTGCTTACGATTCGAAAAAAATATATGTTAAACAAGAACATATTCCTAATATTCTTAGCTTTGAATATTTTAGATTTTGTTTATATTACATAGTATAATTAATTTGTGAAATTAGGTCTAACCGAACACAAAAACGACTACTACGCAAATACTATCTGGCGTATTATTATGAAACCTGCACCATTTTAAAGATAATTTAATTATCTATCATTTTATCTACGATTTTTTTCGAATAATCCGGTTTTTTTGCTTTATCGGATACAAAATTCGTGCGCGGCGCTCTATCGGAAGACGTTTAAATTATTCCGAATCATTAGCTACCGCAGCCGCAAATGATTCGGAATAATTTCAACGTTTTCCGATAGAGCGCAGTTATCAGATATCAGAAAAAATAAAATAAATAAATAATTATAATTGCATAACTTGTTAAAAATGCTATGCAATAGCTTTACCGCGGCAGTCCCCGAGTGCCACACGTATTTTTTTTATTATAATTTTTTATTTTTTTTCATTTTATTATGAAGACCACATTTTAGAGCAATTTAGTGGAATTAGCTTTTTACTAAAACTTGTACATTTGTAAGCAATCAAGCAATCTAGCAAACTTGATTGTACTATTAGAGTCCTGTCCACCTTAGAATGGGCTAGTCCCAGTTGGGTGACAGAAACAAATAAGCAAAAGGTTAAGGTTTTGCCATTCGGTTCCTGTTATTTTTGTAAGCTAACCAATGTTTTATAGTAATTAATTTTTAAATAAATAAAATAAATATTGATTAGGAGCTTAGCCGTGAGTTAAGCGGACCACAAACAACAAGCAGGTATTAATGATCCAACTGCACGAGAACCGTTGCTGCCATTAGCTGGAAATACAGTCCTCATTCAAGCCACGCTAACGGCTCAGCCCGTAAGCATGTTTATAATAATCATTTTTACAATACGTTGTTGTAGAGATGTGGTTTTTTTATTGTGTCTGGGCCGTTTTAAGACATGTCTCTCCAAAAATATGCGGCCTGGATGGCCTTATCGTTTGCCTCTTGCAGATCCTGGAATGTGATAGCATTTTTTAAAATACAACTGAATTGATAACCTCCTCCTTTTTTAAAGTCGGTTAAAAAGGAGGAAAATGGGTATTAAAAGGGAATTTATATTGAAGATTTCAAATGTTCTCTGAGTCTGTTTTAAAAACATTTTATGCTGCAAAAAGCATTTTAAAGATGGGTACCATGCACAGTGAAATATAATGATAAAAAGTCACTGCTGTAAACAGGGATAATGAGTAGCAGGTTATCCTCAGGTCTCAGAGGGCATTCATGAGCCGACTGAGCAGAAAAACTGCCTGTGAGGTAATCGGGATCGACGCCCTTCAAGATCCTTTCTGCGTCCATATACTCGTATATATCAATTGCAGTATTTTTTTCTGGTCGCATAACCTTGGTGGCTAACTCTTCTATGAGGTCGAGAAACACGACAATTCCATAATCCAGAAAAGGCACAGAAACAGACCGACAAATCGTAATATTGCTCTTCTCCAGAAGCATATTCTTTATCACATTCAACAAATGATATCAGTCGAAGAGTTGGCTTATTCTATTATACATATATAAAACATGTGTATATACATACGATAGTAAATAAACTAAGTAGTGCTTCGTAACTTAGGGATGGAAGGGGATGAGAGGAGATTGGGGATTAGGGGATAAATAATGGGATTGGACTAGGATTTACGGAGGTAATTTTGAGTTATGAAGAGAAGGTTATTTATGACCGCTTGGTTACCAAGTCAATGGTATTTTAGCTATGTATTCAACATGCCAAGCGTAGCCGATCTGCGTTAGCAAAGATTCAATGAATTTCAGTGTCGAGCTGCCTATTCTACAAACGATTTGGTGAAAAGGATCCAAGAATGCTGAGTTATTCCCAAAAAAACTGTGAGCGCAATGGGAGGCCGTTAGAGGACAGTTATGGAAAAAAATGTAATAATAAAACGTTTTATTTACTGACATAAATCTGCGACCTTATTGCGTTAAAGCAATAAGGTAAAGGTATTATTAAAATCACCTACAAAGGCAGCTCGTATTAAATATATTTAAACTTTAAATCCGGCAGAAAATGAAACAGGTTATTAGGGAATTCGAAAATAAATTAAAGAAATGGTTATCGAATCATGACAGATAACCATACATCAAATGCTAGAAATGATAGTCTAATAAAACTTAGGTGCACAAATTATTAACATATTTTTAAACATGTATGTTGAGTTTATTTTAACATTGAACTACCAAAAATTATTTGACTTTGACAATGAATTGTACTTTTTTGACTAGCTATTGTTATATTAAATCCTATATTACTTAACATATATTAAATATTAATGACTGTTTCTTTCTTTTCTCACATATAACTTTATTTATATTATTTAATCGAATTTTATATTATATTTATTGCCGAGTATATAATGATTTGCATTTTATTTATTATATTATCTTTTAATATTTTTAAGCTATTGCATAGCTTTTATCGCGGGCCTAGGCCAGCGCGGCGACCGAATGAAGAAATCTCTTAACGAAAATTAATGATTTTAAACTGATAATTACGTCTAAACGAGTACTGCTTACGATTCGAAAAAAAGATATGTTAAACAAGAACATTTTTCTAATATTCTTAGCTTTGAATATTTTAGATTTTGTTTATATTACATAGTGTAATTAATTTCTGAAATTAGGTCTAACCGAACACAAAAACGACTACTACGCAAATACTATCTTGCGTATTATTATGAAACCTGCACCATTTTAAAGATAATTTAATTATCTATCTTTTCATCTACGATTTTTTTCGAAAAATCCGTTTTTTTTTGCTTTATCGAATAAAAAATTCGTGCGCGGCTCTCTATCGGAAGACGTTTAAATTATTATTCCGAATCATTTGCTTCCGCAGCCGCAAATGATTCGGAATAATTTCAACGTTTTCCGATAGAGCGCAGTAATCAGATATCAGAAAAAATAAAATAAATAAATAATTATAATTGCATAACTTGTTAAAAATGCTATGCAATAGCTTTACCGCGGCAGTCCCCGAGTGCCACACGTATTTTTTTTTCAAATATTATTTTCTAAAATAGTGCAAGGAAGGAGTCGATTGCACGACATAATTATGAATTAGCACGACTTAGCTTATCTCACGGACTGACAATATGCACATCCCATCGCAATTCGTAGTCAAACACGAATTATATGAAGCCCGTACTACCTACTGCTTACTTAAAACTGACATTTAGTACTTTCACGGCAAAGGGAAAGTATTGTGAACGCGTTATAAAAACGCGATGAAGACGAATATATCATTGTTGCCCCACACCGAGACGATTAAGACCATGTCCAGACTGAAGTCTGTCTGTGAGTCGGTGTGTGTGTGCGTCTGTGTGTGTGTGTGTGTGGATTCCTCCAGGATAGCGCCCAAACGCTTCATCCGATTGAGCTGCAATTTGGCAAGCAGGCATTTGGTTATGGCAAGAGTTGAAAAGATTGTGGTTGAAATCGGTCCACCAGAGGGCGCGCTAGTCATACTTCAATTTTGAAATATTTGATTTAGAGACATGAAATTAGGTACACAGATGTCGAAATCATATCTGGTTTGGAATGTGTCTTATACAAGCGACCAAAAAAAATACAACCATATACAAGAAAATACTATATCATATTAAAAAAAAGCAATGGTAAAACCATGAAAAATACTAAAATGTACTTCATTTGCTATCATAGCCACTTGTCATAATCACTGTAGGGTGGGGAGGTGGTGTGGGAAGGAGGGTGGAGGTGGGGATGGTCAACTAGAGCTGTCAACTACAACGGGCGAACCCGTCACCTCAGTAAGTTTTAACGATAGTAGATCGTTCTGTCTCCCGTGAGGTGTGCGAAAAACACTTAAGACGAGAAACAATCCACTGTCTAATTACGCCACCTGCCCGTCAGAAGCCAACGCCTTACGGCGAGGCACCGGGAAAGGTAACCAGTAGGCAGCCTCGCCCCCTGACTACCAGTTTGGAAGGATATCTCCGTCTGGATTTAACCTTCATGCCTCCTGCCTTCTGACTGGTTACAGGATCGAGGTCGATTGCGCGGTCCTCTCCCTTATGAAGCGGTAATACGGTATCTACCGAATCTATCGCGGACCACAATGCTGTGTTCCATAAATCTTTGCCCGGCTTATTCATCCGGGATCCGGTGGCCGAATTATCGTTTCAGGAACAGCTGCCATAAGGTTAACAACTACCCCCACTCCATAGGAAACGTGACTGTTTCCAGACACCCCCGCCTGTAAGTCGGAATGCACAATCAATTGGCTGACGCCGCACGGTGCCCAAACCGTCCAGGAGCGCCCTGAGGTTGACTCCCATGGGAGACTGGCCTGCAGGCTAGCGTCCTACCCTGGCTTTCCCTTCTGCGTGGAGGCCGCCGGATGGGTGTTGACCCGTGCGTTTGACCGACTCGACAACTGGGTCTTAGTGGCCAAACTGCAACAGGGCCCATTAGCTCCCGTGTTGGGGGTCAGAGGAGGAGGGGGTGTTGGGGGGAAGGGGTAAGGGGTTTAGCACGCGAGGGTGGGGGGGTTGTCTGCTTGTCTGCTGGGAAAGTCTTGGGGTAAAACACAAAAAAAAATGTTAGTCTAAAGTATATCACACCCGTCTTCTCGACATTAAGTTAGACCATTGGACGTCATCGGCAGCCGAATAAAGAGACACTGAAGCAGAGAGAGCCTGCGCGAGCCCCACGTTGGCACATATACCCTAATATAATTTTACTTTCCCGGCCCACCATCCGACGAAGGGGAAAAGTATTGTGAAGGGTCGAAAAAAATCGAGATGAGGACGGAAATATCCATTTAGAGCCCCCTGAGATGATTGATACCATTTCCAGATTGAAGTAACGCTGTCTGTCTGTGTGTCTGTGTGTATTCCTACGCGATAACGCCTAAACGCTTAATCCGATTCAGCTGAAATTTGGTATGCAGGCATTATTTGGTCATAGGAAGAGTTGAATAGGTTCTGGTTGAAATCGGTTCACTAGTCACATTTCAACCTCGAAATATTGGTCTTGGAGACTTGAAATTTGGTACATAAATGCCTTGTTGGACTGAAAACACATTGTGAAATTTCGGTTGGAATTTCTCTTTATACAAGCTACACTATTAATAATTAAATTCCTCGTTACATTTTAAATGACTATTAACGCTATATGTTGGCGCTTGGCCTAACCCAGCCCTTTAGCCAAGAAATGAACCGCACCGCCCGAGGCGGTCGCGCTTCAACCCTACCCGGTTCGTTCGCCTGCGTTTTGGGAGGGCGCTCATCGATTTTATTATAGAATTAATATTTAGATTAAATCAGTCCTTGTCTACTTGCTGGGAAAATCATGGGTTGACACAGCCGATTTATTTGGTTACCACGTGTAATAGCTATGGGGAGACCTAGAAAAACGGGAAACATGCGCATCCGACCAATAGAAGGAAGTACCACGAAAGCAGTCCGGTGTTGCAAGGCTATCAATAACCGATACAAGAAAGAAAACAGCCGAAGAAACAACATAAATTAAATACTAAATTAAACCATCTTAATTTCACGTGTCAAAGCGATTGCAAAACAGATCAGATATATTAAAAACACAATAAATCCGACGAATCTGCGAATACTGTCGCTTCTGGAGTCGCAGCAATTCTGGATGCAGCCAGATCAATTCTGGAAGCATCTCAGCGACTGCGAGCATCGCAGGAAGTAGCAGTAAAGCGACATCATCTCAGTGTGTAAATATGCCTGAAAAAATGCAATATGTAAATATGCAATGTGAAATTGATCGCGCTCTAAACACCCCACGAAATGATGCGATGACAAAATTAGTAATCAAATAAAAAACGTGTGGCACTCGGGGACTGCCGCGGTAAAGCTATTGCATAGCATTTTTAACAACTTATGCAATTATATTTATTTATTTATTTTAATTATTTTATTTTTTCTGATATCAGATAACTGCGCTCTATCGGAAAACGTTGAAATTATTCCGAATCATTTGTGGCTGCGGAAGCAAATGATTCGGAATAATTGAGGCGTCTTCCGATAGAGCGCCGCGCACGAATTTTTTATTCGATAAAGCAAAAAAAACGGATTATTCGAAAAAAATCGTAGATAAAAAGATAGATAATTAAATTATCTTTAAAATGGTACAGGTTTCATAATAATACGCCAGATAGTATTTGCGTAGTAGTCGTTTTTGTGTTCGGTTAGACCTAATTTCACAAATTAATTACACTATGTAATATAAACAAAATCCAAAATATTCAAATCTTAGAATATTAGGAAAATGTTCTTGTTTAACATATATTTTTTTCGAATCGTAAGCAGTACTCGTTTAGACGGAATTATCAGTTTAAAATCATTAATTTTCGTTAAGAAATTTCTTCATTCGGTCGCCGCGCTGGCCTAGGCCCGCGATAAAAGCTATGCAATAGCTTAAAAGTTAGTTGATAGTTTAGTTCAGTAGTTATTTTTTATAATATGTCATAATTAAGACGAGTAATTATTAGCAAGGCAGATTACTTACTCTAAAATTATTTAATTGTGTCCTATGTTAATTTAGCACAAGGCGTGAAAATGTCTGAGAATATTAATGTAGTTAAAGATTCTGCTAGTGGTGTTATAGCCCTAATCTAAAGTTATTAGCTTCTTTACTACTATATTAATCAAAAAGTTAAATCTTACAAAAGAAACATAATAAATGAACGTCTTGTATAAGTTGACTTCGGACCATAAATGAGACAAGACAGAGCGTCAGAGATAGAAGAGGGTGAGACAGCTAATTCGAGCCAAAAATAGCCAGACGGCACGCACTATCACTTGGAGTGCAAAGAATTCCATTAAAACATGGAGTAGCAGCTGTAATTAATTTCTAGTAGGGTAAGTTACTCTTGCGCCTTGCGAATAAATTATGGTTTATTTCAGAAGCCTTTGTTTGTATTAGTGAATAGAAAAGTAGATGTATAAGGTGAGTTTCAGCATTTAATGAATGATCTTTCGAAGAGTAACTAAAGAAGGGGTTGGGTAGGTCTTGAAAATCGATCGTAATTAGTCATATTTTCAGATTCGATCTTATAAGTTTTGTTAGTGTATTTACCTATCATATGCGTGATTGAAGGGTCGATAGAAAGCCGGGGAAGTAATAGGGTGATTAATTGTAAACCGATTAAAACATATTCACCATCTAACTTAACCGATTAAAACATATTAGACGTCTTCCACATGAGGTGCCTCCGAAACATCCTGAGGATAACATGGGAAGACCGTGTGTCAAACACAGAAGTGTTACGACTGACGAAAATGCGGGCATGGAAGCTATTCCCATGGAAGCTCAGCTGAGGTGGTGTGGGCATGTAGTGCGTATGAAAGACGACCGCCTCCCGAAAGCCTTGTTTTATGCCCAACTCTCTAAAGGCGCACGCAAAGTCGGCGGACAGCACCTACGCTACAAAGATGTATTAAAAAGGCACCTAACCGCCAGTGGTATTCCACCTGAGAGCTGGGATAAGGCTGCTCACAAACGCAGCGAGTGGCGCTCCACGGTGACCACAAAAATTAAAGAGTTTGAGGAAGCCCGGCTTGTAAACCTCGACTCAAACCGCCAACAGCGCAAAACTCGCCCGAAGCCCACTTACACATACACTTACAACAACTGCGGTGAACTCTACTGTAGTTGTTGTAATTGGACCTTTATAAACAAACTGGGATTCACGAGTCACTTTCGCGCGCATCTTCGAAGAAGTCCTGTCAACCAAGAGGTCGCCGTCGTTGGATCACGATGAGGTGGACATAATCATCATTTACCATCTACAAAGCCTTACCATTTTTTTGAAATTTTAATTTTTCTGTAAATTTGGTTTTTAAACTGATTTAAGAAGAAAATACATCCTAATTTCAATGAAACTCATAATAATTGTATTATGACAATCATAAAAGTTGTAAGACCGAACGCGCCAATAGAGCATGTAGTCGCCTTGGTCCTTCATTGCGGTGGTTGTTAACAATTATGTTTTTATTTTTAGTACTGTTTGAATTACCACTGCCTAAGTACATGTGCGTATTGTGACTATCTGTTGACAATTCATTCCATTCAATTCTATAAATTATTATAAGCAATTGTACATTTTTTTCTATCATTTACAGACCTTTGTAATTACACATATATATTAGAGGTTGTTAAAAAAAATTTTCAATTATTTGAATGAGTTTCATTGTAATTAGGACGCACTTTCTTCTTAAATCCCGTGAAAAACCAAATTTATTTAAAAAATTAAATTTAATGAAAATGACACGATTAAAGCCGATTATTAACGACGTTAATATTAATGCCGAGATTTATGGACTGGCCAGGAGTGATCTCATGTGAGATATTATTTGGGTACCCATTAATTATTAATAAGTAATTGAGCTTCGCTGAGAGGTCGTTTCAATGCTAAACTTCTTTGAGTATTTTGCTATACCGATCTGTTACTCCCTTGACATATGGAACGTAAACCAGATCGCAATTTTATATATCACGTGTTTTTGTGGGGCGTATGCGATGTGGTTTATATCCATTTATTTCCAGAAAATATATTTGTTAAAATGATTAAGAATTTATTCAGCTATAAATACCACCTTATCAATATCGATGAAGGTCTTATGATTTGGGAGTTATTGAACAAATCAACGGTAGGTGGAATTCGTCTCAAACGAACTCATTGTGGGGTCATTTGAAACGATTTTCAACACTTATTAAACAACACTTCTTGCTCGAATAACATATACGAATATGTTATTCGAGCAAGAAGTGTTGTTTAATAAGTGTTGAAAATCGTTTCAAATGACCCCACAATGGGTTGGTTTGAGACGAATTCCACCTACCGTTGATTTGTTCAATAACTCCCAAATCATAAGACCTTCATCGATATTGATAAGGTGGTATTTATAGCTGAATAAATTCTTAATCATTTTAACAAATATATTTTCTGGAAATAAATGGATATAAACCACATTATAAGAAAAATAAATTAATAACTTACTCATATATATGCCAGAATACCAAAAGTATTGTTATTCCTTGTGTTTTGGCTTAAATAGCCAAATTAGTAAACCCCCTTCTGAATTTTAAACTATTGGATCAACAAGTGGATTATAAAAAGAAATCATCGTAACTATTCGTTTTATTTTCAAAAATAATGCAAAACTTGTAAATTTTACAATAAAACCGCTAGTTTTTAATGGAAAACTTTAGCATGGAAATATGTGTGTCTTAATTGTCCTAGAGTCTTAATTGACCCCGTCTGGAACAACACTGTTTCGAATCAGATTAACGAGAGCTAAACCTTGTTTATTTCTTGTATAGATACATTTTTTGTATAGATACATTAGTATTATTATAATATAGTCAACTTTTAACAATAAGTGTAATTCCTTATTATAATCAACATTAGTCCATCTTCGTTAATTGTCTGTTGTACGGTTACATAAATGTATCTATACAACAAAAAAAATATCGAAATTAGTTTTTCAATGTGTAACGTATATCTATCAAAAAGTGATACTTTTAGTTTTATTATTTTTTTGAAAAATATAAGCAATATTTTAAAAAAAGTTTCTAAGCGAATCTTTCGATAAGCAACCCATTTACAACTTAGACTCAAAAATACAACTTAGACTCAAAAAAGTTGCTCATTGCCTTGGACATTAAGGGTTTAAACTGATTTCGAATACGTTAAGGCGCGATTACTCCTACAATGTAAGCGGTGAGTGTGCTTTATTTTAATTTCATGATATTGACTGGTTAATTCCCTAGCGTTACGCTTAGCCACATTTTTTTTATTTCGGCCCTAAATTAATAACAATTAATTAAAACGTGAAAGCGCTCTGAGAGTTACGCTAACTATGCTTTACCATTAACACGTTATACTACCATTGCGAAAAGACACTAATTCTGTGCTAGTGTTGCGATCGAATGTTTAGTATGCGCCGGGTCGCCAGCGCGAGCGGACGTGGGATCGGTGCCTAACGCTTCGTCAACGCTGGATTTTTATTGGTCAAACCCTGCATAATTGACCCCGCCTATTATCTTCGCGTGTCCGCCCACTTCGGATATTTCTCTGAGGTCTCATGTCGCCCTAACGGAATTGCATTTTCAATTCTATCGATCGAATGCAATAATAAGACACACTTTTACACACATGTTACACGCACATATACATATAAATACTTCATAGTAGGGTTGGTTGAAAGAGATTATCGTATAATAAGAAACCCGCATATTGTGATATTTCAAAATAAACAGTAGAAAACAAAATGAATGAATGAAAAACTCTTTGTAACACAATTAAAAAAAGGTGCAATGGCGGACTTATTGCTACATAAGAATATCTTACAGTCAACCAATATGCTTGATGTGAAAAGAAGGGTAAGCGAAAGTTAAAGTACAATAAGATATAATAAAATATAAAATGAAATTTTAAATTCTAGCAAATATTATGCATTGTATGCGTATCTAAAGCCAGAATCATATAAATAAATTATTTTTTATATATACCTACATATTATATAAACAAATCCATATATACATATGTACGTATATTAAACTGTAAATCAAACTGCCAAAACAAGGTACGGAAAGGAAAACGGAAACAACAAAACTATAACGACATCAATCATTGCAAATCGTGTCATATTTCTCGTCCACAAAATCGACAGCTAAGCGGTTCTAACAAATTTACTAATCCCTGGCCGAAGCCAAAAAAGGTCAATGGAAAGAAATGGCGCTTATTTATAGTTCCTAGTGCTCATTCCATATCACATTTATTATTCCAAACAGGTGCAAATGATATTCACATTGCAGCCGGGGAAATCCACAGGGGTTAACACTAGATAATATACAAGGAAAAGGGGGTAGCTGCGTTGCAAACACGCGACGTCAGTCAGTTAATGATAAAATCAAGATAGGCCTTGCGCGGACAAAAGAAAAATACATTTGTAAAAGATAATGAGTTTATAACATTGTCATGGAAGACTCCAAAAACATTATAAATAACACTAAAAACCGTGTTTCAGCGATGTTACATTGTCGCCCGCTGTTGTTCTACGGGTAGGCGGCATACAGCTTCTGTTACTATATTACGTATATCGGTGGGGGAGCGACAAACGCGAGTGTTGACATTCCACCGTACACACAATACTCACTACATCTAGTTTTCACTCGGCGGTGGGCGTTAAGAACGTTTTAATTTCATTTTCTTTCTTTATATCAACGAACCCCTGTATTTATTTTATTTTTATTTTCTGAACCACTGCAAATAGTCATTCGCTTAAAACTCATTTCAGTTTGTTGAATTAAATTATTAGGCTATCTTCAATATGTCGGGCAATATTATAATACAATAAGACAAACAACGTTCACCAATACGGCAAAACAGTGGTGTCGCCTTTGTAGAGTAGCGCCTTTGTAGAGTGGATAACATTAGATTCTGCGGTTAGCATTAGTTAAAATACGAGTAGGTATATAACATAATCTGTTTTTTTTCTTTTTGAGCCAACCCTGGCACTCCAATAATACTGGCACTCGCAGGAGTGCCTTGCAAGGCTTTTTGGTACGCCACAGCAACGTTCAGGGCCGTATAACGTTCCCTTTGCTCCCGTCTTAGCAAGTTCGTCGGCTTTTTCATTTCCCTCGATTCCTGCATGGCTGGAAACCCATCTTAGAATTACCCTATTCTTTTTGCCCAGGGAAGGAGACAGATATACATATATATATTTGATAGTTGCTGATATATTGCCGTATTTGTACGCGCGGTGTCACGGTGACACCACCTCCTCAATGGCTAATCGACTTTTTCATCGAGGAATTGCACCAGGAGCTGATTCATGTGACCTTTGTCAGTTGATAGTTAGGGATGTACTTGTTAATATCTAGCACAGCTACAAGTTAAATCTAAACCTACATATAAAACAAAGCCGGGTTTATTCGAACACTTATAACTCGAGAACGGCTAGACCGATTTTATGGTTTTTTATTTGTTGTATTTGTCTCCGTTCCGAATAGCACTATTATTAACTATTAAAAACGAAAATTGGAAAATTGACAAAAATTAAAATAAAAGAAAAACCTTTTCCCATACAAAATGTAAATCCGTATTTTTCTCATGGTCAGTTGTACGTGGCATGTTCACGTGTCGGCAAATCATCCGCTTTATTGTTCTTGCGCCTGATAAAAAAACAAAAAATGTCGTATATCACAAGGTGCTTCAATGAAGAAAATTAAACCGAATGCATCCCATACTGCACAATTTGTAAATAGTTTAATTCATGTCATGTCTTGCTGACACACGATTGATATACTTAATTTTTGTACTTTTATATTTCTTTTTGTGTTATTATCTTAATAAAGTAGTGAACTTAATATTTATTTTATATTCATTGTATTACTTTCATAAAATCATAAATTAAGTTCATCTAACCTCTAACACGACATTCATTGACTGTTAGGCGGTACGAAGTTCGCCGGGTCAGCTAGTAATATATAAATGAAACCGTCTCCCCCCGTAGGTTGATGTAAGACGCTACAATTTGGATGTGCAAGAACCAATCTTGTTTTTCTTTCGCTGACATATTTGTTCGCATGCAACCTTGTGCCGTTAAGAATATTGCGGCAATCGATTCCGCCAGCGACTTCACCGGCGAAACTTGAAACGAGCCCTGAAATACGTGAAACTTTTGCATGATACGCGGAAATTTGCATAACCGCGATGTTGCGTTTATAGTCGCTGAAGGCTGTAGGGGAATGGGTAATGAAAACTACACCAGATTATGATCCCTTCTTGTTCTTCCTAATGGAAATAATTTATCAACGGTTTTAAATAAATATCTGAGTCCTTGCCACTCACTTCGAGTCTGTGACGGGCCACCCCTCACTAGACTCCAAGTTGTTTGATGTGAGTAGGTGATGTCAACTTGCGGGTTATCTCCGTATTAAAAGTCAATCGAAGTGTATCAGAAGGTATTTATTGAGAGTTGTATTGCCAGTTTCTAACGCTTCCCGAATAGGATATAGGTTGTCTGTTTCTAACGCATCCCGAATAGGATACAGGCTATCTGCCTGTAGGTATGGATAAGGATTGTGATTGTGCTCCGAGTATCTCGTACTTGGCACGGCTCGAGTCTGTGGGAGTACAGACCGAGGCTGCTCGTCTCGATATGAGGAAAGAAAGAAGAGGTACCCAAAATAGCAGGACCCGTTGACTTAACTCGTAAGAGAAGTGCCGGGTGTTGCCGTCGCTGTCTTGGTGTCAGTGCATTTCACTGGAATTCAATGCTTTTGTTGACTTACATGTACGATACTTAAGGATCGTTACAAGTCTAAACATAAAACTGTAATGGCAGTAGCAGCCTCCATACATTCTTAATATTTTTTAAAATATTTAGGAATTATTTTTACACAATGATTCTACGACACTCCTAACTAGGCAGTGCCTGTTCCAAGGAAAACGCCATTTTTTTATGATATCATTTTCAATTAAAAAAATACTTGTATGAAAAATATCTTAGGAATTTGTTATAGTAAATAAAAAAATATATTAAATAAAATAAAATAAACAGAATAATGATTAAAAAAACAAAATAATCATTAAATATTAACTATAATTTTTAAATTCCAAATACAAAATATTACGTTATAAAAATAAAAAGCTGAATTCACTCTTGTTTACATATAGGTAATTTATATTGTTAGAAATGTAAGAGGTGTGTAAATTGTGTGTATGTTTTTTTATAAATGTCGTGAAGATACAATCAGTTTCAGTTCTTCCTTTACTAATTAACCACTGAATTAGACTTTTTTTAAGAACCACAGTGTCAGTCCTGAAATATCAAAGTGTTTTCTTTAAATATTCATTTATCTCGGATCAACGTAATGATATTGGTATTGTCCAAATGATGTAAATCTCTTGGGCACTATATATTGTGATACCTGCGCCGATCTTGTATTCTTAGTAGGGATCAATGTCTTGCTTGCGAGCGATTAAAATTTAATCAATTTTAAACAATACAGTTGCTAATATTGAGTATTTTCCCTTCGAGAAACAACTCATTAGAATAAAACATTTTAGTTTTTTTTAGTATAACATGATATGTTATCGAAACCAAATAAATACATAGTAAACAATCGGTTGTGTCACCCCAACACTTTCCCGGTAAGTAGCCAAGGATTTATGAAGAGAGTGATATCCGTTTGGAAGGAGGTCGACCCGATTGAAAGAGATAGTCGGCGACGAGCGCGATAAGTGAGAATGTAATGCATTAAACACGTGCGATTCAATCGTTTACGTAAATATACTGTGATTTTGATCGAAGAAGTCACCTGTGTACCAAATATCAAGTCTATAAGTTCAATATTTCAAGATTGAAATATGACTAATGCCGATTTTACCCACAATTTTTTGAACTCTTGTCATGATCAAATGATGCCTGCATGCCAAATTTCAGCTCAATTGGATTAACCGTTTGGGTGCTATCGTCATGGAATACACACACATAGACACACACAACACACAGACTCACAGACGGGCTTCAATCTGGAAATGTTCTTAATTGTCTCGGTGGGGGGGGGGGGGGGGGGTTAGGGGTAGGGTCAAAAAGGATATTCCGTCTTCATCGTCTTTTAGTGCATTCACAATACCTAACTGTTGGTTGGGCGGAAAAGTAAAAACAGTCTCCTACCCCTTTTTTATTTTATTTGTTATATGGGGCTTTTTTAAGGTCTTTATGAGCCTTGTAACACTGCGACCATTGCTGATCTATTGTGTTCGCCACCTACTATAGTTCTGCGCTAAGCTTCGTGTCATTTAAGAACCGCAACAGGCTTTTGGCGCCAGATTGTTTTACCTCCTCATGTCATAACCTGTCACGCGTAATTATACACTCCACGCACACATCTTACGCTGAACATTCGGCAGCCAAATATTCGGCGCTTCGGCCCATAGCGTGGCCGAATATTCGGTATTCGGCCGAATCACTATTCGTGGCATCACTAATATTTACTACTAGCTGACCCGTGCCCACTTCGTTGGGCGGTAAACATTTTTACTTGTGAGGAAATTATGAGTGTGGTTCGGTTAGTACTGAGTGCTATGATTTATTTCCTGACTGCCAAAAGGAGGGTTATATTTTTACTGCATATGTATGTATTTATTTGCATGCCAATTTGGCTATATGACCGGGTTTCAAATGAGTGAATGAAATGATTAGGACTGAATAAATTATATTGATTTTAATTCTTCAAAACTTCTGTGTATATTATATTAGATGTAATTTTTTGGTACCAAAATATATTGTCTTTCAGGAGTTACAACCCGAGATACGTTCGCGATTCCATACCTATGTCGTATTATCTCTTTAACCATTTATTCAGTAAAAAGTAAATTATATGTAGTAAAAGGGAAAAGTCTTTTGTTTGTTTTCAATGCTTGATCATATTTACTATGCATGTGTAAAATAGAGACTTGGGATATTTTTCGATCGTTGAAGCGATTTTTCGTAACGTTTAATTCGGTTAATAATAGATTCAGGATGATCAGGGGTAGATTTCATTTATATATATATTTAAAGAAATTTCCCCTCGCTATCAATATGAATCTACTCCGAACTGAATCTCGCAACATAAATAATGCATCATACATATCGGGTGATAACTTATATTTTTACGTAACATAAAATATGTCAAAGCGAAATGTGTTTCTGGCTTTACGACTAGGTACTAACTTTTATGGAAAAATTTGAGTTATTCAAATGAGAAACATGACTTTACTGTGATCGACTGTCAACAGGCGCAGTGCGGTGTTTATGTGCACAGTGCAATAAGCACCAAACACGAAATATGCATTGTGATGTTGTCCTCATATACTCTATAACGATATTGATTGTTCTTTCAATCGTGGGATCAACGTAGAGACTTGAGAACGAAATAGTCCTCCGTCTAACTATACCAACTTACAAGTGAGAGTCCAATGCTTTAGCGCGTGGTACTAAGAAGACCCATCGGATAGCCAAGCACCCTCAGTGCCAGATTTAGCCGTATTTCTCCCACTTCTCATTTGTTCACAGGTCCGACGTTGCTTGCGCGGCCTCTACCTGATGTTAGCGGTGATTCAGTTCGAGTTTATTGCAGACCGTGGAGTCTTTGCCTGCCTATAACTAGGGATAATTGGTTCTACTCTTCGAAACTCATTAACAGCCTCTTGCCAGAGCTATTACCAGACTTAAAAGCGATATTTAACAGTTGTTTAAAGAAAAACATATTTCCTAGACACTTAAAAATAGCAAAAAATATTCCTATTTATAAGAAAGGTTCCAAAATATATCCAAACAACTATCAACCAATCTCGATACTACCGGCTCTCTCAAAAAATATGTATAACACGGATATATGATTTTATTACTAAATTTAATCTTATTACAACAAGTTAATTTGGCTTTAGGAAAAAAATGATTACTGGAATGGCTATTGGTGGACTGACCAAATTTATATTAAAAGCCATGGATACATCATCTTATCCTGTCAGTATTTTTTTGTGACTTATCGAAGGCATTCGACTCAGTAGACTACAGCTTACTTATCCAGAAATTAGAATGTTATGGGATACGAGGAAACGCTTCGTCACTTATAAAATCATACCTAGAAAATATATAATAATTAGTTGAAGTCAGAGCAGTTAGGTCACAAACGAGATATCACAAGTGTAGTACCTCATGCCATAATTGTTCATACTTTGTAAATGATATTCCTGATGCGGTGTTACCAGTAAAAACAATCCATAATGTAGTGCTTTTTGGTAAAATATAGAAATATTAATGTTCTCCCTGATACAACTGAAGACTGTTTACAAATAGCAACTAAATGGTTTCGAGATAACAACTTAATATTAATGCTTCGAAACCCGTAGGGATTAATTTCAGCGGTCGAGATAAGCCTAAAAATCAAGTTTCTGCAAGTATTAACAATACAGCCGTTGATTTTGTCACGGACACAAAGTTTCTAGGAGTGACCATAGACCATAATCTAAATGGGAAAGCTAACATTAATAATTTAGGTAAAAGTCTATCGCCTGCGGTATTTGCTATCCGAAGAATTAAATTTCTCAGCGAGGAGATTGCGGCTTTGAGCGTGTATCATGCATGTATTCACTCGAGGATGTCGTATGCGATCCTTGTTTGGGGGAATGCCATGGACAGTAGCCGAGCATTCGTCCTCCAAAAGCAGTCGATGAGGACGGTATACGAAGGGACACACATTGTTCGCCTCTTTTCAAGAAATACAAAGTTCTTATTATGTCTTTGTTCAACTCAGTTGTTAAGTGTATGCTAAAAACAACATACACGAGTGTACGCTTAACATACACGTACATGATCACGACACTCGTAGCAAAGCCAACATAGGCCTCCCCAAAGTCTGTTTGACTATGATCCAAAAGTCATTTGTGTATTTGGCCTTTAAGCTTAAAAACTCTTAACAGCATTAGCGCTTTAGCGAAGAAAAATCGTCGTAAATATGCCGCGATGCCACCTTCCCGCCTTCCGCGGTCGTCGCCATTCTTATGCTACTTTTTCGTAGCCATTTTTTAACACTTGTTTTGCCTTTTTTCTTTCCGTGAGACTCCCACGAGGCAGCGATGAGAAAGTTGTATGATGATAAATCGTGCAAAGTTGATCTGCGTTGTGATATTTCAAAATGCAAATATCACTGGGATTTGTAATCTGGGGGATTTGGACTATTGAAACCGCTGGAAAACACAGCGATACATGTATCTGTCACCACTGAATATACAAAGCATTTGATCAAGTTGACCACAACCATTGTTTATATAGGGTATTAGATTGCTCAAAGCCATAGCACGTTCTGGCAACTCGTCTGTGCCAGCGACAAGCAGGTGGCCCTGAAAGCATTATGCGGCGAAATGAATTTATTTCGCAATCTATAATAGATAGCATCTGCAATAAAGATAGATTGCAATAACATTGAAAAAGAATGTTGTTTTTGTAAAGTATCATTGATTAAATTCAATGATAAAAATAATAACATAAAACCATTAGTGCTATCTATCTCATTCATTTAAAGGCTGTTTACGTGTCAGAAATAATACGGAGAGATATAATGCCATCTATTAGCCTATCTGAACATTAGAGTGCGTAAGTATTACCATTGATTTTATAGTATAAAATCAATGGTATTACTTAACCATGACCTGTATACCAAATTATAATACATCAGACTGTATTGAAAATTAATTTTACTTTCCTGTTAAGGAAAGTATTTTGGATGCACTTCTGTGTGTCTGTGTGTCTGTCTGTCTGTGTGTATTCCTCCACGATAGCGCCCAAACGCTTCGTCCGATTGAGCTGAAATTCGGCATGCAGACATTATTTGGTCCTGGCATGAGTTTAAAATTTATGGTTCAAATCTTAATCTCGAAATATTAAACTTATAAACTTGAAATTTGAAACACAGATGCGTCGTAGGATCGCAACCACATTTTTAAATTTCAATATCTCAATATTTTAGGTTTCAATATCTCTTATACAAGCGACACAAAAAATATAAATTCAAACATACATTTCAATCGAGAAAAGACTTGAATATCTCTATAGCAGGAACTCTGCATCCACAATCTGAGGAATATCTAAACGTCCTAATGCTACATGGTCTCCGGCCTGAGATAATTCATCCAACGCGCGAATATAACAATAGCAGCAGTTGCATAGATCATGTCATGGTTCGAACCAAAAACCTAATCTCGACCATTGTATACAAAAATTCAATTACAGATCACTATACAATCTTCTTTAAGATGGCCGCTAAGGGAAGTAATAACGTTGTACATCCAAACAAGCAAATAAAGAAATTAATTAATTATGATAAAATAGTTTACGAAATCAGCCAACATGACTGGAATGAGTTATATCAGATTAGGGATGCTATCGACGCCTATAACTTATTTTTTTCCATCTTGAGTAACATTATACAGAAACATACAACATCGAAAACTGTAATTATAAAACATAAAAATAAAAAAATTACACCGTGGATTACTGATGGACTCCTCTTTTGTATTCACAGGCGTGATAAAATGCACGCAGCGTTAAGAAAAACACCGGACAATGCAATGCTGAGGCAGAAATAAACTCGTTATCGAAATTTATGTAATAAAATTATTAAATTGACTAAGCAGCAATACTTTAAAAAACAAATAACTGACTAAGCCGGGGACCCACGAAAAATCTGGATAAATATAAAAGAAGCGGCGAATTATAAAAATAGAAAGGATGTAAATTTAAATAGTATTAAAATTGACAATCAAATTATTACAATGAAAGATAATCCTGAAAAGTTACTAAATTGTACAAATAGTCATTTTTGTAATGTTGGCTCCAAACTAGCAGAAAAGTTTCGTGGGATAAATAGTTCTGTAATTACTGACCAAAGTAAATCTGATACGTTACCTGTGCCCATGTACCTAACGCCTACAAATAGAGACGAAGTTAAGAAAGTAATAGGCAGCCTTAAAAATAGGTCAGCGGTGGGGGATGATGGGGTCGGGGCATGCGTATTTAAACTAGCTGAAACCTATCTCAGCCAGCCTATTGCTTTTATTATTAATGTGAGTTTTAGAAGCGGAATTTTTCCTGACAAATTAAAAATTGCCAAAGTAATTCCCATACATAAAGGGGGAGATAAGCAGGACCTCAATAACTATCGACCTATATCCATTCTAAACACGATCTCCAAAATCTTCGAGAAAGTTGCAAAGGCGAGACTCTATAAATTTTTAATTGGAAATAAAATGCTCTCAGACAATCAGTTCGGTTTTAGGGAAGGTTTAGGGACAACAGACGCTATAGCTGCCTTAACAGAATTTATAGTCGAAACGGTGGATAAAGGAGACAAGTGCCTAGGAGTTTTCCTTGACCTTGCAAAGGCTTTTGACTCCGTTCCTCATAATATATTATTATGCAAACTGAGCAGTGTAGGAATTAACTATACAAGTCTTAAATGGTTTGATAGTTACCTATCCAACAGGGTACAAAGTGTCACCATCCAGGGCCTCCAGAGTAAAAGCCAGCATCTCACGTATGGTGTGCCACAGGGTAGCGTTTTGGGACCCATTTTATTCGTCGTCTACATAAATGACCTATGTCAGTTACCAGTAGGTAAAATCATCACATATGCCGATGACACCGTTATACTATTCAAGGGTTCAAACTGGGATTACACATTTGAGAAAGCAAACGAGGGCATGGAAATTGTTAAAAATTGGCTAGGAAACTTTATGTTGACGCTTAATGTTGGCAAAACCAAATACATGCCATTTAGTATAACAACCAGAGGTCAACCCACTACTAATAAAACTATTGTAATACACGAATGCGATAGCATAGAGTCTTGTAACTGTCAGCCTCTACAAAGAGAAATATCTTGGAAATATCTAGGCATCACTCTAGATTGCTTTCTCCGTTGGGATTCTCATATACATATCGTGGCTACGAAGGTGCGAATCCTTGGATATGTTTTCAAAGAACTGAGGAATATTCTGGATTCCAAAACACTAAAAACTGTTTATTATGCTTTATGTGAATCGCTTATTACTTACGGCATAATTGGATGGGGTGGATGTGGTAAAACCCTGCTAGAGCCATTGCAAGTTGCGCAGAAATTTATATTAAAAATTATTCTACGTAGACCATATCGCCATCCCACTAATGAACTGTATAAGGAAGCTAAAGTTCTTGATTGTAGGCAACTTTTTCTAAAAACTTCCCTCTTAAGGCTATTTTTGGACAATAACTCAAATTTAGGAATAATTCAGAACCGGCGACCAACAGACAAGTTGTAGAAAATAGCTTAACCCCTTGAGTATAATACGACCAAATCTGGTTCTGAAACAATTATCCGTTGAGTATGATACGACCAGATCTGGTTCCGCGTTTTTTTCACTTCTTTGACGTTCTCATATTTATTCATAATTATCTAATTGTTTTACAAAATGATATTTCAATATTCTATATTCGAAATTTCAATGCAATCATTGTGCAGTTGTTCTTTTTATGATTGGTGTAGTAGTTTCGTAGTTATAGTACTTTAAGGTCGATGTCGCCGAAAATCCTGCAAAAGAGACAGATGCATCCATGAAAATACCCATTTACTCCAAGGGTTAATAATACCCAGAAGGAAAACATCATTTGGTCAAAGACAGTATTCTTTCATTGCGCCGAGATTTTACAATCTGATCAATATGGAAATAAAAATGAATTTGACATTTAGGGAATTCAAAAATAAATTAAAGAAATGGTTATCGAATCATGACAGACTAACCATACATCAAATGTTCGAAATAATAGTATAATAAAACTTAGGTGCACAAATTATTAACATATTTTTAAACTTATATGTTTAGTATTTTTTAACATTGAACTAACTACCAAAAAATATTTGACTTTGACAATGAATTATACTTTTAGACTAGGTATTTTGATATTAAATCTTATATTACTTAAAACATAATATTAAATATTAATGACTGTTTCTTTCTTTTCTCACATATAACTTTATTTATATTTTTTAATCGAATTTTATATTATATTTATTGCCAATTTAATAATGGAATTTCATTTTATTTATTATATGTTTTTAATATTTTTTTATTATTATTATTTTTTATTTTATTCTGAAGACCACATTTTAGGGCAATTTAGTGTCATTAGCTTTTTACTTAAACTTGGACATTTGTAGGCAACCAAGCAATCAAGCAAACTTGATTGTAATATTGGAGTCCTGTCCACCCTAGAACGGGCTAGTCCCAGTTGGGTGACAGAAACAAATAAGCAAAAGGTTAAGGTTTCGCCATTCGGTTCCTGTTATTTTTGTAAGCTAATCAATGTTTTATAGTAATTAATTCTTAAATAAATAAAATAAATAAATAAATCAAATAGTAACGTCGAGCCGCCCGAGTCTAGCCAAGAAACGAACCATATTGGAAAATATCTATTTTAATACCACGGATATTCTACAAAAATACTAGAATTGCTGATTTGCGGGGGGTTGGTGGGGGTTGGGTGGGGGAATATTCTTTTTTTTCATATTTTTCTTTTCCCTTCCGCCCTATCTAGAATGCTTGGAAACTCCTATATAATACAGTTATTCATACATACTATATGTATACAATAAAACATAGCTTCTGCTGTTAAAATGCGGTCAATATTAGTAATTTCAACAAGGTAGAGAGGACGAGTAAAGTATTGAACATAACAACAAAATAAGACTGATTTTATTAAATATTTTCTTTATATTTGATACATTGATGCAATGCATCTTTCAATATCTTAATGATATTTGATTGAAACCTCAAATAATTATATAAAATTTAACGCCCTCTATACTCATTTGTATGTACTTGTGACGGAAGGCCGACTCTCACTGACTCCAAGATATTCGTTGTGAGAGCCGGGTGTCAACAAGTCCTTTTACTCCGTAATAAGATGCAATTTATGTTATCAGAAGGTTCTATTTATTATTGGTATATCGATTTAACAATATATTTACGGTGATTTGAATGTTATGCCGTATCGTACTATATTGCCAGTATAACGTTCCCGAATATTTATCGCGGCGCGCGGCGAGGAAGGAAAGGTTACCTTTTGTATCACAGATTCTGTGTCTCCTCGATACTTGCTCGGGCCTGCAGGAGTGACAGACCTCAGCTTACTCAACTCGATAAGGAGGGAAGGATGAGGTGGTAGCACTGGCTAATGCATTGACCGGCTCACGAAGAGTCGTAGCTACAGAAGCACTCACTAGGAGATGATCACTCGAGAATGATAATTGATTGGTCAAATGTACTGGTTTATATACCCTGATACATGACGCAATCCTGAAAGGAGTGATGAAATAAGTGTGTCAATCCGATCGATTTGGAGAAATTGTCATGACACCTCCCGTGACTGCATTAATTACCGAAATTCGATGGAATTTTAATAGCAGTGCACGTGCAGAATTACCTTTCGAACTATCTTTTTACATTAGTACCATTTCTGGTCGCTTGATGTGTTTATTAGTGTAAACAAAATTGATGATAGCGGTTTGACCCCCTTCCCATGTATTAAGCGATTTTTGCCCATAATCAACCATTATACCTACTGACGGTCTAAGCTATTCAGAAATATATATTTCATTGAGGTACCCGATTTTCCGTTAGCTTCTGGAATCATTTGTAGTACTTTACTTGTAATTAATCCGTCGTTTTCAGTAATCCGGCAGTGCTCTGGTCCGATATCTTCACCACTGAATTATTATGAAGTTCGCCTATTCTCTGATAGAGGCAGCAAATAAACGAGGTGTTCATAATTCCGAATGGAGCAACTTGTGTTGTCGACTACAGCGGGCGAGCCCGTCACCTCAGGAAGTTTTAACGATTAGTCGTTCTATCTCCCTGGAGTGAGCGTAGAAGACTTGGGGACAAAACAGTCCACCATATAGCTACGTCACAAGCCCGTAAGAGGCCAACGCCTTAACTGCGAGATAGCCAGGAATGTTACCTGGTGGGCCGACACTCACGCCCTTACTTCCAATTGTGACCAGATTACTCCGGTCTCTCGATTGGTTACAAGTTCGAGGTCGCTTGCGCGGTCCTCTCCCTTACAAAGCGGTGAAACGGTGTATACCGAATCTATCGCGGACCACAGCGTCCTTTGCTCGGCTGTTCACCCAGGATCGGATGGCCGATGGTCGTTTCAAGAGCAGTCGCCGTAAGGTCCGCAACCACCCCCGTTCTATAGAAAACAGTACTGCTTCCAGACTCCCCCGACTGTTAGTCAGAGTGGGAGCTAATGGGCCCTTGCTGAGTTGGCCACGAAGACCCATTCTGTTTCAGGGTCGGTCACACTCACGGGTCAACACCCATCCGATGGCCTCCACGCATGGGGTGCGAGCCCGGGTAGGACACTGGGTCAACCAGTCTCCCCTGGGATATCAATCCTCTGGCGCTCCTGGACGGTCTGCGCACCGAGCGGCGCAAGCCAATCGATTGTGTTCTCCGACTAACAATCGGGGGAGTCTGGGAACTGTATTGTTTCCTATAGAGCGGGGGTAGTTGTCTACCTTACGGCGACTGCTCTTGAAATGACCATTGGCCATCCGATCCCGGTCAGAGTCGGGCAAAGGACACCTTGGTCCGCGACTGATTCGGTATACTCCGTTTCACCGCTTCGTAAGGGAGAGGACCGCGCAAGCGACCTCGAACTCGGGACCAATCGAGAGACCGGAGAAATCTGGTCACAATTGGTAGTTAGGGCGCGAGTGCCGCCCGCCAGGTAACATACCTGGCTACTCGCGGTAAGGCGTTGGTCTCTAACGGGTTGTGGCGTAGCTAGACGTCGGATTTGTTATGTCCAAAGTCTTCTACGCTCACTGCACGGTCGATAGAACGATCAATCGTTAAAACGTCCTGCGGTGACGGGTTCGCCCGTTGTGGTTGACATCTCAATATGTTAGTCAGAGTGCACAGTCGATTGGCTTACGCCGCACGGTGCGCAGACCGTCCAGGAGCGCCAGAAGTTTGATTCCCAGGGGAAACTGACCAAGGCCATAGTCCTACCCAGGCTCGCACTTCATGCGTGGAGGCCGTCGGATGGGTGTTGACCCGTGAGCGTGACCAACCCTGAACAGAATGGGTCTTCGTGGCCAACTCAGCAAGGGCCCATTAACTCCCAGGTTGAGTGTCGGCCCGCCAGGTAAAATCCCTGGCTATCTCCCGGTTAAGGCGTTGGCCTCTTACGGGCTTGTGACGTAGCTAGATGGTGGACTGTTTTTGTCCTAAGTCTTCTACGTTCACTCCAGGGAGATAGAACGACTAATCGTTAAAACTTCCTGAGGTGACGGGCTCGCCCGTTGTAGTCGACAACCCAAGTTGTCCGAATGGAGCAATTTGCCAGAGCTATTGGATCGCGTTCGTGTTCGTTATAGGGCTCTGCTGGTCAGCGTTAAAACGTATATCAAATAAAATGTGCCTCCGTTAAGCCTATACGTGAGCAATATTCACGCGTATGAATTATACATAGGAGTCCCTAATTCCCAAAACAGAAATTGCGTCTCTTTTTTATTGGTGACATAAGCAAACACATTAAAATATGTTAGTCCAAAGTTGTAATGCGCGAGGGTTTTAACCCTTGTAATGAAATTTGGTAGGTAAATGAAAACAGGGGTCGTCAAGCTCGTGAGTGGATACGGCTGTGCCGAAATGGAAAAAGTAAATTGCTCGAAATGCGCTATCGGATACACATGTATGTAGCTGTAACCAAATTTTTACCAAAGAATAAAAACACGACTGCTGTTACAGAAAGTGAACTATTTGTAATTACTTTTATTACGGTTTTTTATGAAATATTTGTGATTTATGTATATTTTCTAATAGATAGATGAATATTTCCGGAATGTACTTAATCAGAACTTTCATTTGACACTAAACACGATATATTTATGTTAATTTATTGACATTTAGACATACACGGCCCGGTGGCATAGTGGTTAGGTCGCCTGATCTTACATTGTAAGGTCCCGGGTTCGATTTCCGGCTGGGTCACCATTTTCCGTTGGGATCAAATTAACGGAATTGCATTTTCAATTCTGTCGATCGAATGCAATAACAAGACACACACTTACAGACATGTTACATGCACACATACATATAACACGTCATAGTAGGGTTGGTTGTAAGAGATTGTCATATGACAATAAACCCGCCCATTGGGCATTTTCACAATAAAGAGTATAAACAAACAAACAAACATTTAGACAAGTACGTTTTGACATTTCTGCAGTTTACTTACCCTATAACACTCGGGATGACATAACGATTCTAACAATATCACACACATCTAAATCGGTTCAAAAGGTTTTAAAAATGTGGTGGTGATTTCCGAAAAAAAAATAACTTAGTTTTATAATTTTCCAAAATGTTCGGTTTCCGGTTTCGGTTTCCATATTGGAATAAATTACAATAAGAACCAAAAACAGTTATTTAAAAATAGGTAATATTTTGTGGAGTGTAATAATTAAACCCTTCTTATAGTTTACTTTGTTAAATTAATATTCTAAATATTTCACTTCATTACGAGGCCTACCGGATTTATTCCTGATAGCCGCGAAGAGGAAGAACGAAAAAAAACTAAACTGTCAAATGATGTCAACACGCACCGCGTAACACACTGATTTATATTAAAGACGCTTCTTTCTCCTTATTATATGCGAGCAATGGTGAGATCTGTGACACTGGGGGGGGGGGGGACAAAACGATTCTAACAATACGACACAGTTCTAAATCGGTTTAAGCATTTAAAAGTTATGGTGGAATAATGAAACGGAAAGCATACATAGATGAATCCTGAACAAATAGCACTTCTTTTGAGCAGTCGTATAAAAAATATGTACTTATCGTTATATTTTTATATTCTTACAATGATAAACTTGAAATTGGCATACAGTTTGGAGACCTCATTCTCGATATCGCATGTCAAATTCCTATTTCGCATTTTAATTAATTAAAAACTCCGTTTACGCAGAAAATATGCATTTATACATTCTGAGAAAAATAAAGCAAACTGAGATAGGGAGGATTTATAATCAATAAAGTCATTATGTTTAATAACCTAGTACCTACAAGTAATCATAGCAATAATTTCGAAGTTGGTTAAATTAACAAAGTAAAGGGGAAATTTAAAATTTGGCCAAAAAATGGAAGTTTCTAACGAACGTGAACTTATTGATAGGATACAATTAAAACACCCTTGTGTTTTAATTGAAAAAAATCTATGTATTGTTACAAAGTCTTGAATTACCGAAGACAAACATGCCGTAATGTTTTAGATGTTTTTGGATCGGGGGTTTATTGACGAATTAAATAAAATAATCAGTTTGGAAAGAATACCACTCATCATTGTAAAATTTATTCAGGGATTCTCTGCCGAATATGAAGATGAAGGCAATGAAGATAAATATGAAGATTAGATCATATCTATGGATATAAATATGGCTCTGACAGATATTGATTCCTTATTTTTATTTATTTTATCTTTAAATTGTGGTTTTCTCTATGTGCCAATAATAAATAGGTGTGTCCTGAAAGCCATGATAAGAGATATTCTGAGGATACCCCTTATTTGCAGCGTTTGTAGTTTTATTACATAGTCTTTGTTTATTTAGAGTTTAAATTTTTAATCTTTGAGTTTTTTTTCTTTTGTACGGGATGTTTTTTTCTGAACGGGCATTTTTTTTAGTGAGTGAATCAGTACAACAAGGTACGCAACTGTTTATATATTTTTTTTAAAACCTAAAATATATATATATATATATATATTTTTAAATTTGTTTTTTTTAATAGTGTGAAAAACTGTGATCACGATGCTTAACCGCAAGATATCGCAGCGCGCTCAAACGCTTTTTAAACCTTTATTTAACAGTCAATTGTTAAATCAAAAAATATTTTTTTCCAACGAAAAAATATTTTTTTGATTTTTTCCAAAATCTTTAACAAAAGTTGCTTATTGCATTGTATGATTCACCCACTAAAAAATATGCCCGTCCAATAAAAACACCCCGTATATATTTTTTTGTAACAACAGCTGCAAATAAATATTTTTCATATGAATATAAACTGAAATTTAACTAAGTGATCAGCTTGCAAAATGAACTTACTCTATGTTAGCTTGACTGTCTCATCAACGTTAAAGTACTAAATAATTTTACAAATAAATGTAGTTTTTTTTGGAGTTGTGTCACTTTTGAAGCAAACGTGCGACATGTACATAGGTATATGAACTTTATGAAGGCATGGCGATTTTAGGGCGCGCTACCGCTGACATTTACAATTTGATTTATTCAAATGCGCGTTATTCTGCCTTCTGCTCTTTTTCTAACCTTTCATAAATGCTTCCATAAATTGGCGGTAGCAGGGCGAAATAATAAATTTGGGATTTCCAGTTTCGGTATGCTGGGCACCAGTAAACCAATATTATATGACACCACAATATTATATGATTCACAAATATTAAATAACTAGCTGACACGTGCCCACTTCGTTGGACGGTAAAACTTTTTACTTGTGATGAAATTATGAGTGTGGTTCGGTTAGTACTGAGTGCTATGATTTATTTCCTGACTGCCAAAAGGAGGGTTATATTTTTACTGCATATGGATGTATGAATTTGCATGCCAATTTGACTATCTTGTGAGTATCGTATTGTGAGTGTCTTATCTCTTTAACAATTTATCAGTAAAAGGGAAATTATATGCAGTAAAAGAGAAAGTTTTTTGTTTTAAACACTTGAGACGATAAATTTACTTATATTGATATGAATTCATAATTGTTGATAATATGACCAATAAAAATGACCTAACGATTTAAATTATTTTTTTAATATAAAATACTACTTTTTGTGACTTAAATATAAAATTTAGACATATGCTGTCGCTGACTTTTTTGTAGGCATTGCCAAGCTCTACAACTTTTCTCTAGAACTCAATTATATATCTCTCATCGTTAAAGCAGCGTTCGCAAGAAAGATTTTCATTCGACCGTTTTTTATCCGAATTACTTTGCAAATCCGACTACCACGAAAAAGTCTTTTCATTTTTCGGATTAAAATATAGCCCTATGATACTCACAAATAACGTGGCTTTCTATTGGTAAAAGAATTTTCAAAATCGGTACAGTAGATCCAGAGATTACTTCCTACAACCTCACAAACTTTACCTCTTTATAATATTAGTATAGATGAGCGGATGACGAAGCCAACTCAGAAAAACACAAAGTTATCCAAAAGTTAAAAGAATATGAGCAGGAAAAAACAATTTATGAATATATAACAATATCTACATGAATATATAGCAAAATTGTATAAAAAAGAACTCTAATCTTGAAAACAAAACTGATTGACACTATCAATACGGCGATATTTCACACACTAACAACTCTTTTTCGAAACCTTCGAGTTGTAATCACGAGCTTAAGAATTTAAAGCAGATTGCTAGAGATAATAAACTCGAGTGTCAGGTTCTTACAACAAAATCATTTCCGAAAGACATTAAAATCGAAAAATTAATCAGAGAAAAATATACATGTAAAAGGCATACCTGGTGATGGAGTATTTAATGACATATCCTAGAAACAAATATCTGACGTATAAAGACACAGATAAAGAAGATATAAATCTGAGTCGAAATATACTGATACCGCGAAAAGTAATGGAACAAATAAGAAAGATAGATCTAACTAAAAGCATAGGAAACTAGAAATTTTAAGTCAACAAAATTTAATAAACAAAAAATCACCAAACAGTATAGTCAAGGAAAGCAAGTAAGTCGAAAAAATAAAACAAAAACAAACTTCACAACACTCACCATATCCTGCTTCTAACGGACAAAAATGGAAAAATCTGTGCTTCAAAACTTAATTCAATATTGCCAGCTAACCATCGATCTGTTCAAATTATCAACCGCGACACTTCACGTTATTTTATCAGAAATGTGTTCAGGACTATTACTGCTATGACAAAAAATGATCACTGTGTCATCTCTGGAGGAATTCATTACATCTACTTCAGAACATCTGAATCTTCCTTAGCAACTAGAGAAAAAAAAGGTCTTATGCTGGGGCCACACTAACGGAATGTTGTGTGGCCCCAGCATAAGACCTTTGCTGCTGAATAAAATGACGCATGCGGCGTTACCTCGCTCTGAGGCGTTCCATCTAAGGCTTGAAGTGCAAGCGAGAGCGCGGAACGAGCGACAAAGAGGCACAATCGGCCTCCGCGTTCGGCAGCGTTCGACATCTGTCTCTCTCCTACTTGAGTGAGCGATGCGTCCGCGTGGACAGCTGCTATACAATAATACATTTACATGTTTTCGTCAAGTATGAAGTGCATTGAAAAGTGAATGTGGTGTCAATTGTTTATAGCAACGATAATTGCGGCGATAAAGGTAATGATTCTTTCGATATTAAATATATGTTCAGTGATATATTGTCGAATATTCGTGCTTTCATCATTAAAATAAATAGCATCGGTCCGCTAGTGTAGCGATTGCAGGTTATGCTATAATTGACAAAACTATAACAATAAGTTATTAACAGAACTATTTCACGATGAGTAAAAAATCAATGGCTTTACTATTCGATCGAAATAATTATCGAGCGTAGCTATGATTTCAAAAAATTAAAACATAAATGTTAAATCTTCCACATATCATAACAACGTGTCTGAAATGACAGGTTGGACCAGCCAGCCGTCAAAGGGAACAATTTTCTCCTATATCAAACACATTGAGGCGGGCTTTCTTATGACGTTGTCACGTTCAACTATCGTCAGTACATAAACCGACTTTTCAGACAACCGATTTTTTCTGTTTAATTTCTTCGATTGTTGTTTTAAATGGTACCTAATAATTTCAATATTCGTCGCCAAGCATCATTTTGTGATGCACGATTCTTGTAACTTTTGTGTGTCGAATCCCACAAACATGGATCGTTTGCAGAATTTCGAGAAACATAATGACTTTCTCGATAGTCCAGTCCATATATTACTGAAGATAAACACGTGCAATCCCGTCGCACTCACGGTTCACAATGAAAAACGTAGTGTGGCCGCTTCAACGCATTAATTCTGTCGTTAAATCTCTTGGATGTACGGCCACCCGAGCTATCGCCTAACGTCAAACGGCAATGTGAATTGCGTTGTAAAATTATCGCGATAAATCGTAGCTACAATAACGTTAAACGTCTATTTATCGTTAGTGTGACCCAGGGTTTGAAATAAAACACTCGATGCGGCGCTAACGTTTAAAGAGAACGATGTAGATGTGTTCTGTGTTAGTGAAGCATAGTTCCAAGAAAATTAAAGGACATTGTTAGCATTTCAGGATATACATCAACTAGCAGTTTATCAAGAAAGGAACGTATTAGTTAGGGGTGAGTTTGTAATATTAACAATACCAAATGGTCAAAATCCGTGATTTTTTTTGTAAACTATCCATAGCGAACTTTTAGGACACGTCTATTAATATATCAAAATGATATTAAAAAGACTTTTGTTATTTCGATATTCATGACAAAAAACTATGATATTTTTCTTCTTCAGATGCTTCACATCTTTAGAGGTTGATTATTTACTCAACTGTAAATTTCATTCAAAATGAAATTCAACCCAATAAAATATATAACCACCTACCTGCACATAATAAAGAGTTAAAGGGAAAAGGATTTACCACAGCATTGAAGAAATGGCATATCGGAAATAGCTTTTACACGTTAAATGAATATTTCCCCTAATACAATATTGTGGGCATGCATTGTTTTTTTACAATAATTCGATTATGAAGATTAAGCATTTTGAATTATATAAATTTCCTTTTTATATGCGGATTTTGATTATTTAAAATTATTTTTATTTATTTTTTCTACTGTAAGTGCTATTTATTTAATCTGATCTGTTTCGATTATATCATGTTGTATCTTTTTTTAATGTTATTTTTGGCCATTTAATGAATATTTGTATTTTTTAATATCGAAAGATTGTTAGTATTTTGTTTCTTTTTGTTTTAATTTTATTGTAATTAATCATTTGCTAGAAATTGTACGTAGAGTAATGAATAATGATATTAATTAATTGGTTATTACCAAATTTGAAAATAAGTGAAATGGTCAATTAGTTGCGATAACAGGGAATTATGAGAGATATAATCTCCTGCAATATCACCATAAATGTAACACCATAATTCAGATAATAAATATGCCTACTTCATTTTATATATTTCATTTCATTTCATAAAAGATTACTGTTAATGTGTTCACTAAAATCGTGAATAATTTCGTCGGATTTAAATTCTCTGAATTTACTCCGGTAAAGTGGCTACAATTAACCAAAACTCCACTATGAATTTCAGTTATTATTTTCCCAGAATAAACAGTGCTTTAAGTAAATCCATATCGCTGAAGGTTTGATCAACAGCCCCAGGCATCAAATGTATATATTTATGTACAGAGCTTAATGCTGGCATTCGATTCGTAGTAAAGCGCTAAGCTAAAGCTCTTACGCTAAATAAACAACAATTCGCGTTCGCGCCGCTTCCTAGGGCGGCGTTTCCCAAATGGTGGGTCGCGACCCGCCATCGGGACATGAATAAAATACCGGGTCGCAGCATTGTGTCCTTGTTATTTAAATGAGAAGTTATTTAAGGGAGAAGAGAGAGTAAAAATCTAGTAAAAATTCTTGCCTCAAAAAACAACGTACAAAAAAAAAACGTGTGGCACTCGGGTACTGCCGCGGTAAAGCGATTGCATAGCATTTTTAACAATTTATGCAATTATATTTATTTATTTATTTTATTTTTTCTGATATCAGATAACTGCGCTCTATCGGAAAACGCTGAAATTATTCCGAATCATTTGCAACTGCGGTAGCAAATGATTCGGAATAATTTAAACGTCTTCCGATAGAGCGCCGCGCACGAATTTTTTATTCGATAAAGCAACAAAAAAAACGGATTATTCGAAAAAAATCGTAGATAAAAAGATAGATAATTAAATTATCTTTAAAATGGTGCAGGTTTCATAATAATACGCCAGATAGTATTTGCGTAGTAGTCGTTTTTGTGTTCGGTTAGACCTAATTTCACAAATTAATTACACTATGTAATATAAACAAAATCTAAAATATTCAAAGCTAAGAATATTAGGAAAATGTTTATGTTTAAAATATATTTTTTTCGAATCGTAAGCAGTACTCGTTTAGACGTAATTATCAGTTTAAAATCATTAATTTTCGTTAAGAAATTTCTTCATTCGGTCGCCGCGCTGGCCTAGGCCCGCGATAAAAGCTATGCAATAGCTTAAAAAAGAAATACTAAATTCAAGAGGCTTATATATTGGTATACAAATAATAATCATTGCTATGAATATTAACCTCTTTTAATTTTTTATTTTATCATGATAAACTTATTGCCACGTCACCCCTTTTATTTATTAAAATTATTATTATCATTATTATTATTGCTGTTGTTATTTTGGCTGTTTGCTTTAACTGAATTTATTAATGTATTAGATATATTTTAACGACATATTATTATGCAGTATAATGCTATTTTATTATAAATATCGCATCTATAGTACCTATATATTTATGTTATAAATATCATTAGGTTAAAAATAACTAATAATAATAAAAATACTCCTATATTACTATTATATTATCTATATTATATATTTATAAGACACGGCAGCTATTGGACAAATATAACTAGACTACTATGTCGACAGAGGCCTAGGCCTAGTGAGGCAGTATAATCCACATGGGCCTGTACCTTTTTTACTGATTACTTAAGCACTCTACTTATTCCTACTCCACTACTAGTTTTAATAAATTGTTAGTAATTAATTAACTATGAATATGTATATTATGGATAAAAATAAATAAATAAATGAATTGTAAATTTAAACTATACTCGTAAGTGGTCAAATGGGGTCGAAAGTTTGTTATTGCCGCACGATACTTCAGCTCTTATCAGCACCATTTGCTAGGACTGGAGACTAATCTAAAATAATATTTTCCTTCAATCACCAGCATGTATAATGAAACAATTTTCAGTTAATATAGAATCCGTGACAGATTTATCGGATTCAAATGTCGACTCGTTAATATAGCTGTCATGTGACACAGCACTCAAAAATTTATTCGAGAAATATTATTGATAGATTTTTGGATAGCTTTTTGTCAAAACTACCCAGCTATAGCAGAACAAGCGATAATATTATAATGCCTTTTGTCAGGATCTTTAATTGGTGTGAAGCAGGGCTTTTAAAAATCTTGTATTTGTAAAATAAATATAGAAACCGTTTGGAAATTGAGCTAGACTTTTCCGTCAAAATTGGGGTTTTTAGTTAAAATTAAATAGTTGTATTTTTCAATATAATTGCAATAGCAGCCAAATAATATAGTTATAATATAATAACTAAATTATTGTTAAAAACGCTTCAATAATATTGTAAAGTTTACTTTATTTTAGTCCATAATTGCATACATATTTTTTTCTACTTTAATTTTACTTTAATTCGTGTAAACAACACATTTGTTAGATTTAGAAATACTTTATAATTGATCACCTTCGTCAGTTCGCGAGTTACAAAAATACAGTTGGTATAACACAGCACAGCCAGAGACAGACCTTCTAGGTCTAGTTGGTTGTGCGATTTTGCCTCATTCGGATATGCTATAGTACGGCCAATATCAACGTGCACTTGGAGTCATAAATCATTAGGCCGGACCTCTCGCTCACACTCGCTGTCTTTCGGTCGCACTATGGGGATGCGTGTTTTAAAAATAATAATAGCAGTATCGATGGATTATCGATGTATCGATGGAATATCGATGGATTATGATGGATCGATGGTTGGATCGATAAAGATGACAAGAGATATCGATGGATATTATAGATTATGATGAAAATTTTCGATGGGTTTATTTGTAATAATTGGTTTAGTTAGTTTTAAACTCATTTATTAAGAAAAATTTTCATAAATACAAACTAACGTATACATGCAACAATAAAGTGAAATAAAAGTTTAAAGAATATTAAAAAATATCTACATTAACCTAAATATTATCTTAAAATGTAACATGAAACTAAGTACTAAACATTACAAATTACATTTTAACAAAAAATACAATTATAGGTTGGTCAGGCTAAACAAATATATTAAAAAAGCTATATTTTACTCGTCATCTGAACTGCTGTCGCTGCTATCTTGTAGATTTATAACCAAACGGTGCTGGTCTCTGTAAATATATTTTTCAAAATCAGCTCTTTGCAGATCTTCCGCGTGTTTAACACACTTGGCCCAATTTTCCTGTGTAACATTTTCGACGGCTTCGTGAAACAATTTCTCGACATCTGCTAAATTAAACGTATTGTTCTTCGAAGCGACTTCTCCTTTAACCGAAACCCAGATGAGCTCAATAGGATTATATTGACAGTGGTATGGTGGTAAGCGTATCAATTCGTGTCCTAATTCGTTTGCCAATTGATCCAAAGCATACACTTTCGAAGGATTACTTGCTTTCACCTTACGTATTAACTCCTCTACAATCTCGGTACTTTCAAAAGCAATGTTTTTTTTTCTCAACCATTCTTGTATTTCTGCTTTCTTCGTTTTTGAATTAGGTATCTTTTCGAGCTGAACTGAATGGTAACTTGCGTTATCGACGATAATAATGGATGGCTCTTCGAGTACTTTTAAAAAACGTTCGAACCACTCCATATATGTGTCACCATTCATTTCTGTATGATAGTCTAAGTTCTTAGATTTCACCGCTCTAAACAACAATTTAGCCTCTGGAACGAAACCAGTCCTTGCAGACCCAGCATGACAAAGAATAAGTCTAGATCCCTTTCCGGTTTTCTGGTTCTTAAATCCACCTTCGTCGTTTTCGTCGTGCCACATACGTCTTCTTGAATGATTCTGGTTAACCCAGGTCTCATCGAGGTAAAATCGGGATCGAGAATCATTGGTGGTAATTAAGTTGTGCATTTTTCTTAAAAAGTCCATTCTGGCACACTTAATGTCACTCCTTTCCATTAAATATTTCCGTCCGTCGTCGCCATTTCGATATTTGTAACCTATACTCTGCAAAATGGTTTTCATGGAACTTTTCCCGCATTTAAATCCAGGTATGGCATCCTTAAATTTGTTGAGTATATTGTCCACGGTAGGATATTCTCCGTTATCATAATATGATGTGATGATACCTACGTCTCAGCACATCGATGTCGAAGTTATCTAAATTGGTTACAGTTGCCGGCTTCTTAAACGTCTCTCTTGGTGTAATAGGAAGCCCTGATTGTAAAACTTCTTGTTTTATTTTTTTGACAGTCCGCAAAGATACTCCACAAATTGACGCCGTCAGCTCTTGAGATTTATTAAGATTGATGACAGAAATTTTTGCTGGGTCTCTTTTAAGTTCGTCAAAAATGTCAAAACGTTATGGATAAGACACCGAGTTTGTATGTTAATATCGCCCTTCAACTTTAGTAATTCCACGTTACAAAATAATGTCTCCATTGATGGTTGTAAATCCTCCTTAGTTGCACTGTTAGAAATTATACTGCACCGCACTGCTCGACAGACAAACTCTAACTGACTGCCGGCAAACTACAATTGATTACAGAGCAACATTTAATTAGGTGACAATGACACAAATGCTTGAATTTGGTCGTTAAATATTTTGCAATCGCTACTTTTATCTATCAGAATATTTCAATTCATCAGTTATGTATTTCGCAACACTGTAATGTATTGGCTTAGTCATTATTGATTTCTCTTGAATTCCCTTTATTCCCTGAAAGCTCATTATAATGATAGTGATGAAAGCGACACGAAGAATTTCAATTTTAATGCCATTTAAAATACCAAATCAAGAAACTCCACATTAAAAAAAAAGGTTAAAAAAACGATTTCTATAAAAAAATCCCGATGTATTTTTGTACGACATTCTAAATAATAAATATTTTTCATTTTGTTCGGCAACATTATAGGGAATTAAATAATGTAAGAAGTATAAATGTAAGCAATGATACAATGTCTACGCAACTACACATAAGTTTTTAAGAGAATAAATTATTTGATTTGATTTGAGTAAATTATCGATAAGCAACGTCGACTTGTTGGACATCCTTACGCGCGTCGTCCGGCCTAATGCTTTATGACTTCAGGTGCACATTGATATTGGCCCTACAATAGCATATTTATATGCATAGAGCTATGTTTTTCGCCATAGTAATGTTTGTTCTTAATTATTCCTCATGTACAACAGTATGCATGTCCTTGTATTTTTTTCTTGTACGTTATAAATAAAATAAATAAATAAATAAAATAAACTTATATGTGAACATTCAAATGTGAAAAATAGTGGGCCACGAAGCGGACGCATAAAAATTACCGGGCCAAGGCAGAAACAGTTTGGAAAACGCTGTCCTAAGGCTTACAGAATAATGACATATCTCAATATTTGGAGTAGTCTATACGAAGTTTTCCATATTAATAATTTCGTGGTCTTTCATCGATGATGCTCTTAGTGAGCGATGGTTTTCACCGTATTGGGGTTCGACTAAAACAAACACAATGTACACACTGCTCTCCGCTCTCAGATAACGAAAGCGCAATTTGCTAACAATCTACTGCCATTGTAGTTGCCACCAGCCTCCGATCAACGATCTTTCAGAGTCGGAACAAAAACTTGACATTGGCGTCTAGCATCTCCAGCGTTTGCGATTAATGCTTTTAAAACTCACAAAACAATAAATATACTTTGCGTCGTGATTAAAATGTAATTTAAAATCCCTTGGAAATTACTGGTGTTATGTATAATAATAATATATGTATAATAATATATATATATATATATATATATATATATATATATATATATATATATATATATATATATATATATATATATATATATATATATATATATATATATATTGTTAGGGCCTAGTTTTTATAGTATACAAACTTTAACCTAAATCATTTTAATAATTAATCAGTTAACTTTATCCATCGCGCCATAGACGCGATACACCGAGCGGATACGTCTTACCGTATGTAGACGACAAGTCGCGCACATCCCTAATCAATTTTAATCAGTAAGGTAGAATATTTTTACTTAGAAAAGAGATCTTTCTTCTTTTTTTTTTTTGGCTGGCAACGACCGAGCAAGACGGTCGAGAAGAGACCGGCCGCTCCGCCGTTGGCGGAGCGGGCCGACTACCGCCCATTTAATTATTCATTTGCACACCAGCCAACACAGTCTAGAACTTAAATTCTGTGAATATCTAAAATCTATAATTAAACTCAGTTCAGCGCATCGGGCAGGCCCTCATCGGATCTCATACCTTCATACAGGCAAGTCTACTATCTGTAACCATTAGCTTCTCCTCATAAAATCAGATTTCAAAAAATTAATAGTTTAAATTAATAAGATTGTTTTAAAAGCCAAGTCCCCTGTAAATTACCGTTGCCATATCTTCGTTGGTGAATAATTAGAGTCAAGTAAAATCAAAATTTAGTAATTTGAGTGCGTCAAAATAGAAGTAGGTAGTACGTCGGGTCAGTCATAATTCCCGGTGTCTGAGCATCGCCTTCCGTCTCCTCGCCTCAACTAATTTTTCTACTATCATCTAAAGGTCGATTTCGGAAAATATAATTTAAAATCGCATCCGGGGAGCAGGCGCTAAAAAATCTAGAAGCAACCCTCCAATAACTCCCGCGGGTAGCAGTGTCTTCCTTCTCTATTCCAGAACCCAAAGTACCTGTCCAAAATCCCACTTCGCCGAATTAAGCCCTGAAAATTGAAAGGCTCTAACGTTCAATTTTCCACGAATTTAATTTTAGAATTTTGTCAATTCCAACTACTCGGATTCGCCATATGCTATGGCCTAGCTTTCATTTATTATAATTAAAATAAAATATGTTACTCTGTCAAATAAACCTTTCATTTTGGTTAATTAATCATTATTTAGCGAATTAAAGAAATCGAGACGGTACCTAAAAATACCGCCGGGTCAGAGCGAGCTACAATCTCGTAGGTACCCGACTAACACTGGACAGGGTAATGTTTCAGGGCAAGGAATAAATAAAGAATAATTTTATAAAAGGAACTTTGAAATTATACATTTTAATTTTATCATTTAGCGGAGAAAAGAACCGCAGTACATTATTTAATTATAGCAGCATCTGCTGGTTTAGAGCGTACCTAGATTCAAATAGTATTTTCTCGTTTTTTAAATATAATTATCTAGCAATTATTTCCAATAAATTGATTAGACGATTTAGCCATTGATTGTGGTAAGGCGGCGGACGGCCAGCGAGGGCGAGCGCTCCAAGCGGGCGCGATCGACACGCGCCGGCGCAGTACCTCGTCGGTACGCCGATAGAGGGCGCGGTGGATAAATCATAATATTCGATCTCGTCGCCGCCGCGCGGTAAAATTGATATCGCTTCTTCTTCTTTTAGTCCTCTCCCTACTTATATCGAAATTCCTTCGCTACATAACAAATCTGGCGTCCACCGCGGGGCAATTTTTTAAAAATAAACTACAGTATTTTCCCACCGCGACCCGCCCATATCATCTTTTATATCATTTTTTTTTTAAAAATTCATTTGAAATTATAACAAATTTGGGCCCAACTGGGGCCGTTAAATATTTTTTTTTATTTTTAATTTTAGAGATTTTTTTTCAAGATTCAGTTTTTTTTTAATTTACCGTTATCATTACATTATATACAATTTTATATTTTATTTTTTTTCTATCATATAGCGTCCGACATATAGGACACCACAATTTCCCACCCAACCCGCCCAAATTTTTTCTTTTTATTATTCTATTTTTTTTCTTTATTGTTTTCTCTACACAACGTACCTACTGCCAATTTTATTTTACAGGTTGTTACAAAACTAACACAATATTTTTTTGTTCAAGCTTTATAAAGTGCTTTACATTTTAAATTTTTATAATAATATTCTAGATGTACAATAGCCTTTCAGCCATAAGCGTAAGTAATAACCAAGGTATCTTGGGGATTTGACTTCGGAATCAGCAAAGGATTACGTGGGGATTTTGCTTCTTCGACGACACGTTGGACACAGATCTAGTTATACAGTTACAACAAACGAACCTTAATACGTTTATGCAAAAAAATATCCGCAATTAATACTACTATTCACACTGATAATAAATACTTAGCAAACATTCACAACCCTACAGGGTGTTACTTTTTTTATTTTATTTATTTTTTCATTTTTATTTTATTTTTTTTTGTTTTCATTTAATTTCATCAATGTTTTTTTTCATTTCCTTCCCATTTGCCTTATTGCATATGGGACTTTAACTTAATAAATTCATAATACACTAATACAATATTACATCAAGTACACACTTATCTACATCAACACACTAGGATCAACTTTCTCACCTTTAAATAAACATTTCAACTTTACAGTTCAACTTTCTTACACACTTCATCATCCGCTGTTTACAAATATTTAACAGACAAAAACGCCAAAATAATACTCGACACCCCACACGAATTCGCAAAGGGACTAGAGTCATTAGCGGACGCCTATGACATAGTGCAGGAAAGAATGTTAGAGTCCTTCAGAAATAGCTCTTCGAGATACAACCTTAGAAGAAAACACGTCGAATTTAAAACAGGAGATTGGGTCTGGGCCAAAAACCATACATTGTCAAGAAAAGCAGATTTCTTTTGTAGCAAACTCAGCCCTAGGTACATAAAGTGCAAAGTCATTGCGAAAAAGTCCCCAGTCGCGTACGAGTTAGCCGACGAGAACGGAAAACCGCGGGGTCTTTTTCATATTAAAGACATTGCGAGTAACTAATACCCTATAACAACATATGGTCTAGCGTGGCGTCGCCGAAGTGAAGTCGAACGAGTCGTCACGGTCTCCATCGTGAAACTGCGGATTCCGGATATAAATCGCACAAGGTACACAAAAGGTAGTAACTATTGCGTCTATAAGGCATAAAATAAGCTATTCAACAGAAAAAACAAAGATTCAAAATTATAATTCCCTTTGATATAAGACAAACAAATTAAACAATTAATTGTATACAACCTAACGCACTTTATCAAGATACAAAATCCAAAACAAAGCGCAACAGATAAGCTAAATTCACACACACAAAACACATTACACAACAGAACACACGGTCTAAAGTACCTACAGAACAAAAAATCGAACACAAGTACAAATAGTTTATACAAAAAAAAAATTTATAAAATATAAAATTTTTTTTTTTGAAAGGTACTCTCATCCGGCAAGAAGGCCGCCGGATTCGGTACCCTACCATGTGGGCAAATTTAGCCCCAAATTCTTAAAAATATAATAAATATCATTAATGTATTTTCATTCCCAAATTTAAAAACAAACAAGATTTCGAGTCAATGCAATCAAACGCACTTACACAACACCTGCGTTAAGCGATTATTTATAAATAGATCCGACCGATCAACGTACACGGCAGTAGGTATGATAAATCATAATATAGAGATAAAATCGAGCGCATTTACACACAATTTAAACACAACATTTCCCTTTGCATGGGCCGTTGCGGCAAAAATCAGAGAACAAAGATATTTCTCTACCTTAATTATATTTATACGCAATTATGCGATTTTTGAAACGGTTCGGTGCTTAACCGTTCGCTTGCGAGAGAAACACCGCCGGACAAGCTCTGGATTTTTTTTATTATATATTTACTGGGTTTAGTGTTCATCCTTCCATTAAGGTAAAAAACGCAAGGGACTATTATGTTCCGGGTATTTAATGCATCAACTGTCATCGTCGAATTAAAATCTACATGCTCAGCTCTGTTGTAAAAGTACTTTTATATTTTTCTATCAATTATTTTATATTTTTTTTGACATACAATCACGCGGCAAGTAGATCGTTAATACTAAGTAGCGACTAGGAACCCCTTCAAAAACCGTTGTAGATTAGTCATAAGCTACAGAAAGCTCTTTGTTCGGTCTTGGCTTTTGCCAAGATATGGAATTTTCCATACCATAATTTCTTCATTGTAAGATAAAAACCCCCATTGATTTCCCGCAACGTTATTTTCTAATAAATAATAAGCCCCGTTTAGTTTGTCCATAAATACTCATCAAAAATCACAAAATAATGATCTTAATTGGATATAAATATTTGGAAAAAATGACTTATAAATGTCATAATTGCATTCCTCCATGTCAAAATATTAAAATAGGTACGAGACAGACACATTTAAGTATGACAGGAAAGCATGAAAGGAAGTGCTTGCATGATGACGAAAGACCGAAGCGCGAATGGCACACGAAAGGAAAATACTATGTCAGAAATATCTAGTATTATTATTTATCACCATGACTACAAAACTTACATCTCACAAAATTTATATGCAATAAAAACATCATACACTAAGGACCTCAAAATCCTGGAAGTTAGGGAGTTGCCTGCGGAACAACGCATAGAGGAACTCTAAAATTTAACTTCATACCACCACGAGTGAAAGACCGCGAGGTCTATAAACATCCAGGACTGGTTATTCGTGTAAAGAAAACCACACTGCCGTTCTATCCCGTCCACAAACAACAATAAACACACACGCTCAATTCTTTTTTTTAAAAAAACACAAATATACAATATTTCTTTTAAAATTATAAATTTGAATACCAATACGACCAGAATTTACGCAAATTAAAATTACGTAATTCGCTTCTGTACATTTCAGATAAGTCGTCAAAATGGTCAATACAAATTAAAGAACCGGCCTAAAATCTTTATGCTCCTTTTCACATTACATTAACAATTATTCGGTAAAATAAGCTCGAACGCTTCTACACACTGCACATTGATGCAAAATATATTATTATTATTTTTTTTAATAAACGTATTAGCAGACATTTATTGGTAGTCTTGCTTTCGTTAGTTAAGGCCGATTTCTCTATAAAACACACCATAAATACAAAAATAAACAAAATATAAAAACACTATATCAAAACAATCAATAATTAACAGGGCACAAAATCAAAAGGAAACACCGCTACCCGAAGTACCATTCTTGCAAATGCATTCCATAATTTCAAAACTTAAAAATAAAATATATTATATTTTTTTTTAAATCCGGAACCCCTCATATTTTTTTTGTTTTTATAAATTATCCGGAAACATTTGGCACCTGCTCTCCCACACCTACTACACCCCTTTCACCATTTTAATAAACAATTAATTTTTCTGTTCCCCATTGGATTAATTATCTATACGTTCATTTAATAAAGCCTGAATATAATCAAAAATATAACCCGCCGGAATGGATGCTTATAGACCGAGATAAAAAAAGAGTTTAGTTTTTTTCCTTTCCCCTTCCTTTCTTCTAATTTTTTTTCAAAGAATGTAGCTACAAAAAGTAGCAACATTTCTAATTTATTTATTTCTTTTTGTTTGTTTTTCAACCATGGAATTTCATGTGTAAAGCTGCACAATATGAGCACTGCCACTGTTATAATAATTTTTCTTGTTCTTTGTTTATTACTATATTATAATATGTAAGTATACGCATTAAGCAGCAAAGTTTAGCTGCATATTCCTAATTTAAAAAATAATATCATATGTTGAATAGATTTTAAAATGCCTTGTTGGATTAATAATATACCACATTGTGTACCTACGCGTCTCACAATACTTGTAATTTATAATAATTTAAGTTTTTTTTTTGTTATGTACCAATCTTTCTTATCACGCTTAAAATGTAGCATACAGACAGAACATATGCACCAGTTTTGACCCCAATCACATAGGAAATTTAAGAAGTCGGAAAATACATTTATTTTTCTTTAAGATTAAAAACAAAGTTTCGAACGGAATTGTAAAGCGAAGATATGATAACACACAAATGGTTACATATACTAGAGCCTCTCCTTCTCTCACCACCTATCCTAGTATTCCAGTAAAAAACTGAGCTAGATAATTGAACGAGATGATGCCGCATAACTTTTCACGTTCCAGACAATATTTGGAAAATTGGTCATAACCGACCAGACAGTCCAGTGACATTCGGCAAGGCGGGAAGCAAACCTCAAACGTCGAGCCAAGCTGCTAGATACCATAATGAAGGCAATGCTGACCGAATTAACCAGCCCATAAATCCACGGACCATAATTCTGCCAGCCAACCAGTATGGACATCCGAAACCAGGATACCTACTCCAGTCTAGAGGTAAAGATACATTTTCCTATCTCTATATGACAACCAGGACGGCATTCACGATAGACGACATCCGATAGGCGAGGACCGCAGGAGCGTTCCCTATCAATAGGAACATTATCACTAAACCAGGTGGACCAGGATGCGAAGTCACACAAACCAGACCGCAAGTAACCTCCACATATACTATTACCATCAACATGCAAATAAGGACGCTTTAAGTGCCATTTTAACATCAGCGTAGTGTGTACCCAGTGAAGTGAAGTAGTGTTCTCTGGAATGGACAGGGCATTTAGGCACGAAAATCACCTTCCCTATTACACCCGCTAGCCACAACGCACCGGACTTTTCAAACAAGCGACGTGTATAAATTTAATTTCCTCCGTGCACACAGACTCGAAACAGCTAGTGTAGCATCCTGTTTCTGTCACAATAGAAGCTCTGCAAAATTTTCCACCGGACTTTTTTTTTTAAACTAAGCAAAGTGACGCAATTTCCAAAGCAGCAGCCCACTTGTCATGTTCTTCGAGTTTGCCTCGATTAAAATCACCACGGCACAACATCAGAAAACTAGGCAACCTACTAATGCTCGCCTATTTTTCTCGCAATTCCAAGGTACGGCTCATCAATCGACCACCACGAGACACGCTGTGTGTCTTACCCAAGGCCCTACGACGCGCATACGTCGATCTCCAAGCAGCGACCCCACCGAGAGAGCGACGCAGCAACCAGACGATACGCCACGCGCTACGCCCCAGGAGAAGATCAACCCGTCAATCATGTTAACCCTGTTACGGACAGGCGACATCTTTCACGGCTGAATTCTTTCCCTATTTTCACTCCCTGACTTTCTTAACTCCAATCCTGATATGAGTGAGCGTCATGTACTGCAGTCAAAGAGATTCTTATGCACTTTTTGGGTTCAAAAATACTTGTCAAAAAATCATTTTTTCTCGTTTAGGAGTTATTTTTTTTTTTTATTATTTTCAAAATATCATGATTTGTATCAACCCTTGCAAACAGGGCAAATTTCTTCATTACCATTATGTTCTTATTCTTATTTTTTTACCGTTACCAATATTTATTGTATTAGCGGCTACGCATCGTAGCAAGTAGGGGTTAGTGTACAACACTCGTAGCATTATATCTTTAACATTGATTGCTTATGTAGGTCACCGGGGACGGTGACTAGGTCTCTATCCGGCAATGTTAGGGCCTAGTTTTTATAGTATACAAACTTTAACCTAAATCATTTTAATAATTAATCAGTTAACTTTATCCATCGCGCCATAGACGCGATACACCGAGCGGATACGTCTTACCGTATGTAGACGACAAGTCGCGCACATCCCTAATCAATTTTAATCAGTAAGGTAGAATATTTTTACTTAGAAAAGAGATCTTTCTTCTTTTTTTTTTTTGGCTGGCAACGACCGAGCAAGACGGTCGAGAAGAGACCGGCCGCTCCGCCGTTGGCGGAGCGGGCCGACTACCGCCCATTTAATTATTCATTTGCACACCAGCCAACACAGTCTAGAACTTAAATTCTGTGAATATCTAAAATCTATAATTAAACTCAGTTCAGCGCATCGGGCAGGCCCTCATCGGATCTCATACCTTCATACAGGCAAGTCTACTATCTGTAACCATTAGCTTCTCCTCATAAAATCAGATTTCAAAAAATTAATAGTTTAAATTAATAAGATTGTTTTAAAAGCCAAGTCCCCTGTAAATTACCGTTGCCATATCTTCGTTGGTGAATAATTAGAGTCAAGTAAAATCAAAATTTAGTAATTTGAGTGCGTCAAAATAGAAGTAGGTAGTACGTCGGGTCAGTCATAATTCCCGGTGTCTGAGCATCGCCTTCCGTCTCCTCGCCTCAACTAATTTTTCTACTATCATCTAAAGGTCGATTTCGGAAAATATAATTTAAAATTTAAAATCGCATCCGGGGAGCAGGCGCTAAAAAATCTAGAAGCAACCCTCCAATAACTCCCGCGGGTAGCAGTGTCTTCCTTCTCTATTCCAGAACCCAAAGTACCTGTCCAAAATCCCACTTCGCCGAATTAAGCCCTGAAAATTGAAAGGCTCTAACGTTCAATTTTCCACGAATTTAATTTTAGAATTTTGTCAATTCCAACTACTCGGATTCGCCATATGCTATGGCCTAGCTTTCATTTATTATAATTAAAATAAAATATGTTACTCTGTCAAATAAACCTTTCATTTTGGTTAATTAATCATTATTTAGCGAATTAAAGAAATCGAGACGGTACCTAAAAATACCGCCGGGTCAGAGCGAGCTACAATCTCGTAGGTACCCGACTAACACTGGACAGGGTAATGTTTCAGGGCAAGGAATAAATAAAGAATAATTTTATAAAAGGAACTTTGAAATTATACATTTTAATTTTATCATTTAGCGGAGAAAAGAACCGCAGTACATTATTTAATTATAGCAGCATCTGCTGGTTTAGAGCGTACCTAGATTCAAATAGTATTTTCTCGTTTTTTAAATATAATTATCTAGCAATTATTTCCAATAAATTGATTAGACGATTTAGCCATTGATTGTGGTAAGGCGGCGGACGGCCAGCGAGGGCGAGCGCTCCAAGCGGGCGCGATCGACACGCGCCGGCGCAGTACCTCGTCGGTACGCCGATAGAGGGCGCGGTGGATAAATCATAATATTCGATCTCGTCGCCGCCGCGCGGTAAAATTGATATCGCTTCTTCTTCTTTTAGTCCTCTCACAAGTTATATCGAAATTCAGTTTATAATAAAACATAACTAGGATACTTGACCGTCCATTCAATTTGAATGCTCTCGACTTTAGGACGACGTCAATACAGGATTTTAACCACCCCTGAGCACGACTGAGCTACCGCGGTATCCTTGGCGTCGCTCCACTCCCACGCACAAAGGTAACTTCCCAGGCGGAGGGAGGCCCTTTGCATTTGTTTATGTGGTCTATCATCTATTTCTCGCATGTGTAGCTGGCGCCTCTACAAATAAATAAACTTTTATCGTTACACAAGCAAGCCCTAAATACAACATTATATCTAATTTTAATTAGACACATAACAATATATATATATATATATATATATATATATATATATATATATATATATATATATATATATATATATATATATATATATATATATATATATATATATATATATATATATATAATATATATATATATATATATATATATATATATATATATATATATATATATATATATATATATATATATATATATATATATATATATATATATATATATATATATATATATATTATATATATATATATATATATATATATATATTTATTTGAAATAAAATTAGTAAAAGCTACTTACAAAGCAGCGAAGGAAATCCCAGCTTGGATCGGGAAATGCTAATATTTGAATGAGATATACTTACGGATGTGCACGACTTTCGACGGTGCAAGTAAGTTTAAAGGTCCTTTTGCAGTCGACTAACGATCACTATTCATCCATATATCTCAAAAATCAAGCTAATCCTTTTGCAACAAAAATGCCTCCAATTGAGACGAAAATAAGCGAAAAAATCAAAAATTAAACAAATTGATCACTTCGGCAAAGCCGTGACATAAATGAAGGTGACATATCGAAATAATTCAAATTTAGAATGCTACCAACATTTAAAATATGATGCAAATGGCTGAGTTTGTTATTAACGAGCCATTAAATCGAAATAAAAATAAAAAACTCCATATGCTTAATGAAATGAAAGAAGAAACTTCAATCTTAATTTCTGGCAGAGAAGTTTATAAAAAATGTTGTATAATGTTATCAAAATACGGTAAACCAGTATAATATTGTATAATATTAAAAAATATGTAAAGAAACATTGTAGAAAACAGTATAATATTTTTATATTTGATAAGTTTTGTAAAGAAATCCGTTTATAGGATGATATATTTATTTGAAATAAAATTAGTAAAAGCTACTTACAAAGCAGCGAAGGAAATCCCAGCTTGGATCGGGAAACGCTAATATTTGAATGAGATATACTTACGGATGTGCACGACTTTCGACGGTGCAAGTAAGTTTAAAGGTCCTTTTGCAGTCGACTAACGATCACTATTCATCCATATATCTATATATATATATATATATATATATATATATATATATATATATATATATATATATATATATATATATATATATATATATATATATATATATATATATATATATATATATATATATATATATATATATATATATATATATATATATATATATATATATATATATATATATATATATATATATATATATATATATATATATATATATATATATATATATATATATATATATATATATATATATATATATATATATGTGTGTGTGTGTGTGTGTGTGTGTGTGTATGTATTGTGCAAGTGTGAATATTTTGAATTTTATTACAATATTTATATAACCGAACGTCATACCTATTAGCTCTATATATATATATATATATATATATATATATATATATATATATATATATATATATATATATATATATATATATATATATATATATATATATATATATATATATATATATATATATATATATATATATATATATATATATATATATATATATATATATATGTGTGTGTGTGTGTGTGTGTATGTATTGTGCAAGTGTGAATATTTTGAATTTTATTACAATATTTATATAACCGAACGTCATACCTATTAGCTCTCGGAAAAGTAATATCCTAAGTGAAATATCAGTATCCATACGGGCATTTTTTGCTCAGGTAGGTATGCGATGAGGTAATGGCTATTGGTTTAGCTTGTTTTTTTCTGCGCGATTTATTATAATGTATACCGAATAGCATAGTCCTTCTTATTAAAATTTGGTACACAGACGCCTTGTTAGGCTGAAATTACATTGTGAAATTTTACGTGGAATATCTCATATACAAGCTACACTAATAATATTTAACTTCCGCAATACATTTTAATCAAATATTAACGCCGAGCCTTCCGAGGCTGGCAGAGAAACAAACAACACTGCCCGAGGCGTAATGGAACCTAAACAGATTCATCTGCTGGTTGATAGAGGGTACTCATCGATTTTATTTATGAAATTAATATTCAGATAAAATCAGTCCTTGGATACTTGCCGTGAAAGTCTTGGGGTGACACAACCGATATTTTTTTTTACATCTGGTTACGCCATTTTTAATTATACCATGTCATATATATATATTTATCTCCTACCTACCCTCCCAATCAGTGATAAATTACGCGCCGGCCGAAACAGACGTGCTCCAGTTTTGAGTGTTCTTATTTATCGTGCTGTGATTATATATATTGCGTTCGTGACCTGGCCAGCTGAAGATTTGGAGACATTCGGAGTGAAATTACAGCAAGGAATCGCGCGATAAATAGAAAGGTGCGTAAACTTTGATTCCTTCTCCTCTCCACAATGATGATTACAATTCTATAAAATAGCCAACCTTCCTTACAGTCCACTCTCCATATTATTTAACTCAAACTCAACAACATCCTATTTAATTCATTAATAAAGTGCTCGGTTAGACACTCTCTGTACAATATTCTTGTTTCGAATAGCAGACTGTAAGGAAACTGGTCATCATCCAAGGCAAGGGGAAGAAAGACAATGAAGAAGAAACTTCGAAGCCTCGCCAAGCAAGAAAAGAGGAGAATAAAGAAGAAGAATAAAGATAAGTTCTGAATGCTGAGATGTTTTCTGTGGGTATAAAACGTCTTTGTAACGTCGTTCCCGTTATGTAAATAATATGAAAGTATTTTCATCGTGTAATTTCCCCAGTGCTCCATACATTGCGTATTCCACACAGTCTCATCGCTCGCTTATCCTCGCTCCCGACCGCGAAAACCTATTTTCTCCCCTATTATTTTAATAATATTTTGGCGCGAAAGCTGGAGTTATACCGTAAATAAAATAAAGTCGAATACAATAAAAGATGCATGTTTTGTAATACGCCACAAATGAGCTTTATGTTGTCTGATTTACATTTGGTTTATTATTTTTTGTGTAATGTCAGAATTTCGTCCCTGACCCAGCTTCCTGTTCCTATTCCAGCTTCCTGTTCCTATTCCGCATGAAGTGCGAGCCTGGGTAGGACTCTGGCCTTATGGTTAGTTTTCCCTGGGAATCAACCTTCTGGCGCTCCTGGACGGTCTGCGCATCGTGCGGCATAAGCCAATCGACTGTGCACTCTGACTAACAGTCGGGGGAGTCTGGAAGCAGTAATGTTTCCTATAGAGCGGGGGTGCTTGCGGACCTTACGGCGACTGCTCTTGAAATGACCATCGGCTACCCGATCCTGGGTGAACAGCCGGGCAAAGGACGCCGTGGTCCGCGATAGATTCGGTAAACACCGTTTCGCCGCTTCGTAAGGGAGAAGACCGCGCAAGCGACCTCGAACTGGTAACTAATCGAGAGACCGGAGTAATCTGGTCACAATTGGAAGTAAGGGCGTGAGTGTAGGCCCGCAGGGTAACACTCCTGGCTATCTCGCGGTTATGGCGTTGGTCTATTATGGGCTTGTGGCGTAGCTAGACGGTGGACTGTTTTGTCCTCAAGTCTTCTGCGCTCACTCCAGGGAGATAGAACGACTAATCGTTAAAACTTCCTGAGGTGACGGGTTCGCCCGCTGTAGTCGACAACCCTAGTTGTTCCTATTCCAGCGGAAATCTGGTTGACTTTAACCCTGTGTTCTCTTACAGGGATCTCGAGTATACTTTTTAATTCGCCGACTGCTATCGCCGAGCCCACCATTGAGTTCGCCGGTCTCTGGTTCGACGATCTCACCTACGCCGGCTTTCCATAGCCAAAATCATCGGGCGGGGTGCGATATCGGGAAGCTCCTGAACCTCAAGAAGAACGTTCTTCTTCTTGGTCGTCGCCGAAGCCGCCGACTGTACACCGCCGTTCGGACGAGCGCGACCTACCTACATCAGCGATACCGACGACTATCACGATCATCCCGAAGACTGCGGGCTTCCTGGAGCGGAAGCGCCGGGGCAAATCGTCACTGGATGACCTCGTCTTTATTTATTTATTTATTTATTTTTAGGAAAACCAACAGCTAATTATAATTTAACAAAAAGAGGAGTAGGATAACAGAGAGCCAATTAAAGGTTTTCACGTTTAAGTAACGTTGTAGAAACATGTGTGACCTTTCAAATAAAGCTATCGATTAAAAATACATAAAAAAATATTCAACAATTAATGCTAAAGAATTCACTGTTCAGCTGCTGCCTAGCTGAGTTAATACTCGTACAGAATAGATCAAAGTCAAAGCGTTTAATCAAATAATTGTCACTTGTTCGCCACAGAAATGCAATTTGCCTATAGTTGTTACCAGCTTGAGGAACATGAAGAGCAGGGTTAAATCTATTGGGTTGAAAGGAACACGGAGATTAATTTTATTTAGTAAGTAGCATTGTGAGTGATAAATGAATTATTAAATATAAAACAATAAAATTAGTACGATCAGGGTAGGCAGACGCTATAGGCGAGCATAGCTGACTAGTGAAAATGCAGTATGGAAACCGGTATCTGACGTGATCATCCTGCGCGTGTGAATGGCGAGTGAGCGGGGCAGCGGCGAAAGCAAAGGTTACAAACATTTTTATACTGAGAAGGAATGAAGCGGGTGTATATAACACTATTTCTAAGCAATTCAATACATACACTACGAAGAAATGAACGGCACTGATAAGTGCGATAGTTTCACAGAGGTACATCTTAAATAGCGATGGGAAGTATGCAATAGCATAGAGACAGAATAAGAAACTTTATTTAAATCAGACACATTGTTGACGATGAACACGGGCGAAGTGTCATTTTTTCGGATATGGATTTTCCCGTATTTCACCCAGACGTACTTGAGCCCTTTCTCGTTCCCGAAGGTCTTCGTCTTGTTTATTTAGCAAGGACTTAGAATCCGTGTCTTTATCCGTTTTCCCGTTTAAAATCATTTACCGCTCCCATAACGCTTTCTATGATACAGTAAACTTGCTAGCCGGCCTTGACGGGTCTCTTGCTACACTACTCCATTCGAATCTATATTATTTTCCAATTGATAGATATAATTTTACTCATTTAAATACCTCTCCTTTTTTATCATTTCATGCAATGCATACTAAAAAAAAAATAACACCGTCACCGGTTCTATTGTTAATCCTTTATTACAATGCAACCATTTTGCTTACTAGGAAATAAAATATACTTTTCTATCATTCCGAGTTTTTCTATTCATTAGAACACAAATATACGTTACAAATTATTTATTTAAAATCACAAAAGTTTCTTGGTCTGCGATATTATTAAAAAAAAGTACAATATATTTAAAAATAATAACATATTTTTTTGCTAATATTAAGATTCTGGTGTCTTAATAACATGGAAAAATATCATTTATAAATTATTCCTATTCGATAATTTATAAAATTATTTTTGAATTTATGGGACACATATGCCCCATGATCCTTAAAGTTTTAACTGCGAGTTTATTAAAGCGATTTTGTGATGCCTCAATCAGGAACACCACTTTTCACATTATCCTAAAATGCGCGACATGCGCGAGTCGGTGCTCGTTCGCGTGGGAGAAGTTTCATGACAAATATATGTAAAGTCCAATGCTAGGTAAAGTCCCATCTAATGTGCTATTTCGTGCGGCAGCGCTCGTAAATTGACGAGATTACCACTTTTATTAGGAATCCACCGAGATTGGCGGGATTTAATGCAGATTTACTTTTAGTCAGTTACAGGCGTCAGTGCTGGCGCCGAGAACTGACCCACAATGTTTATATACAGTCAGCCAGTCGTAGTTATTTATTTAGGGCGAAGCACGCTATTAAAGCCAGCGAGAAAACGGCGCCCTTTCCGCTAGTTAAAATTTTCCACACGCAGTGCCAGCGTCCGACCAACTACTGACCGGTGCTTAAGCTTCGGTCATACGGAGCGAATTTGCTCGCAGCGACTCCTCCCTGCGAATTGAGCTCGTTTTAACAACTCGCTGCCTGACACATGAATTGCTACACTTGGTTGGTGCCCCAAGCATGGCTATCCGAAGCGAGTGCCCTGTCACACCACTCGCGAGCGTTGCCATCGCAGCGAGCAGCGCGCTCTCGACGATAAATTTGCCTATGTTCGATTCTACTCGCGATTGCATTTGCAGCGAGTATTCGCTCCGTGTTGAATTCGCAGCGAGTACTCGCTGCGAGTTAAATTCGCAGCGAGTACCCGCTGCCTGCCTGTCACATGTAGTGAATGCCATTCGCTCGTTTCACGCGACTTTCTACACTCGGTTGATGCTCCAAGCACAGAAATTTCGACTATCGGGCCTCATCGCGCGCGTCCAAAAAAACAGTTGATTCGGTTGGCATGTGTTGACTTAACAGAACTAATGCTAACTAAGATCACAACTTACAAGAAAAGTTAATTTTATTAAATTCTGATCTATATGAGTCTTTTATATTTTTATTTTTTTCTCTTTAAATGATCTTCGTTTGGTATTAAGAATCCTAAATGAATAAGTTAGTAAAAAGCGATAATAATTCAACATGTTAAATTCTGCTTGCGGTGATTTTGATCGCCGCTAATTAGTCAAATTGCAGCGAGTAGCCTGTTACACCTTGCGAGTTTGCTCGATGCGATTGCATTCGCAGCGAGTATTCGCTCCGTGTGACCAGGATAGGGTCAGAGCCGCTGCCAGCACAGACGCGACAGGTCTATTTATTGTGAACGAGGTAATTTTTTTCGAGATAGACAGATATATACATTTTAATCCCCCCCCCCCCCCCTTCCCCTCCAGAAAATATTAAGGCTATATCCAGGCTGAGTCTGTCTGTGTGTGTTAATGTCTATTTCTGTGCGTGTATTACTCCACGAGGGCGCCCAACCGCTTCATCCAATTGAGCTGAAATTTGGCATACAGGCATGATTTCGTCATGGCAAGTGTGGCAAGTGTTGCATTGCAGTGTTGCAATGCGGCGAAACAATCCTGGCAGATCCTGCGTCCGGCGGTTACAATTTACTGAAGATGAAGATGAACATGTTTTCAACGATGACTACCAGCCCTCATCTGACGACTCCACAAGCAATTCCGACACCGAAACTTCAATAAATGTAATGTCTTCCACCTAACCTCAATTCCCATTTTTTTCGCTTAGCATCTCAGCACTGTTCTTCATTCTTTTATTGGCATAACGTTGATCTTATCTGTTTATTCTTATCTTCGATCTTACAATTTAGAGTAAGAGAATAACATTCTAGTCTTCTTTATTTATTGATAATCCCACTCTATAATGCGATATACATTAAAATTTGAATAACTTTTTGGTGCAACATAGTGCTAAGCGCCTGGACAAAAAAAATGATCAAAAATCTAAAAAAATGCGAAAAATAGACCTAATGTTAACAAAAATGGTGCGATATATTCATGAAATTATTTAATATATATATCCTTCTAGCCGTGTTCGGCCATAGCGACTGCATTGTAGATTCTAGTGACTTCTTTAGTCTTCTCAGAGTCCATTGTTCTGAAGCAGTCAAGTGCGCAGCCTATATTATAGTGCACAGGTGGGCGCGCGACCACGGGTGCACTCTCTCTTCCTCCCTCTTCTGAACCCGATGGAACGGAGACCGTTACGACCAGAGAAAAGTTTGGATGCAGATACAATAAAATAAATTAATTAATCGCCAACGCAGCAATGGCTGTCATTGTTAAATTGCAGAGCTATTTTTTCGGATTTAGTTCGTTTTTCCACACTGTCATTTATGAAATTGGTAGTTATGGCTTGTGGCGATGTTTAAGGTTTTTCTGGAGCTATTGTAGAGATGTCCGGTGACTTATTGGTAGTTGTTATAGTGGGCGGTGATGTAGAAGATGCATTATTGGATTTATCCTGGTTTTCTGATGATCTCGTGTTGTTGCTCATGGGGCTGTGTTGAATACAACATACAGTCTCTTGTTCCGACATTATACAAAATTGTGATAGTTTCCCTTTTTAAATCCCCGTCAGTTTTTGGACAATTTTCCGGCGGTAGACATACTCCTAAAACGCCATTTATTTCACATGACTCTTCACGGCAGTGTATATGCCAGGTCCCTTGGTACTTCCGCAAGGGCTCTTTCCAATACTGGTAACGGCGATTATGTTGAAGAGGCATTGGTTGTCAGCTATCGTCACTTGCAGAGGTCCACCTATATCGCCTCCACAAGAGTCTTGTCCTCCTTCTAAGCTTCCAGCGCACAATTGATCGTCCGTTATACCTTGTGGTAACCTCTTTCTGAGAGTCTTTGCATATAGTCTTCGACAGGTCGGCTGGTCAATCAAATCCACCACCACCTTCAGTAAGTCGTCAGATGTATCTTCAGCAAAGTCGAGCTGCCCCCAGCCAGTAACGACAGCTCGCTTGTTTTCGATGGTCGACTTTGTCCATATTTAAAGTGAACAGCTGGTCGAATATTTAAAGTGAACAGCTCAGACCGATAAGATCCTTCGGGACGCGTGCCGTGTTAACCGCGATTGAATCCAGACTGTAGAATTGCACTATATTCTTATAAATTTATTATTTAATTATTATTTAGAGGTGAGAAAATTTTAAAATATGTTGACACTTAGAATTTAAATTTTGAATTCAAATAATTCAATGAAATTATTTACAATTCTATTCAAAGCTCAACTTGCCTCCAAATCAAATTCCCAGATTTGAGGATTTGATCAAACTTTCAAATGCGTTTTTCTCGAAACTTGAAAAATGGCGCTTGGCACCATGTTACCCCCACCTCTTCAAGTCATCTTTTTGATGTCCACTTTCTACATTATACTAAAATAAGCGACAAAGTCTTAATAATAACGACAGCCGAGTTGGTGCTCGGTCGTGTGGGAGGAGTTTTATGACAACTCCGCTAGGTAAAGTCCCATCTAATGTGCCATTTCGCAAGGCAGCGCTCGTAAATTGTCGAGATTACCCCTTTTATTAGGAATCTACCGAGATTGTAGGGATTTACGGTTCCGCTCGCCGGATTATCCATCTGTTTGTCGCGCCCCGACCATGGAAATATCGCACATGTTGAGTCGCCTTTTGTTTAATAAAAATCTCACGTCGCACATCTTCTATTCTGGAGCTGGATATGTTGTATAAGAAGAACAGAATGAACAGAATGCGCCAGTTATTACAGCATTTCGTCATTATATATTACTTTCATAATAATATATTATTATTCAGCTTATTACTTGTCGATTTTATTAGTCAGGTTTCCGAATTTCTCAAACGTTATAACATCTGCTTTGGCGGAGTAGTAGTCATGTGGCGGCCACATGCGATCCCTTGGACCCGTGACGTAGGTCGCTTTGTTTTTAATTTTGTTTTAGAAGACGATACTGTGCATAGAAGTGGACACTGAGAAGGGAGAAGTCAAAATCTATACTAATATTATAAAGAGGTAAAGTTTGTGACGTTGTAGGAAGTAATCTCTGGATCTACTGAACCGATTTTGAAAATTCTGTTACCAATAGAAAGCCACGTTATTTGTGAGTGTCATATGCTATATATTAATCCGAAAAGTAAAAAGACTTTCGTGGTAGTCGGATTTGCAAAGTAAGTCGGAGAATAAGCGGTCGAACGAAAACGTTTCTAACTAACGCTGCCTTAACGATGAGAGATATATGATTAAGTTCTAGAGAATACTTGTAGAGATTGATATTGCCTACAAAAAATTCAGCGACAGCATATGTCTAACTTTTATATTTAAGTCACAAAAAACTAGTATTTCATATTAAAAAAATAATTTAAATCGTTAGGTCATGTTTATTTGTCATATTATCAACAATTATGAATTCTTATTAAAATAAGTAAATTTATCGTATCAAGTGTTTGAAACAAAAGACTTTTCCCTTTTAATGCATATAATTTCCCTTTTACTGCATAAATAGTTAAAGAGATAATACGCTCACAAAAAGACACTCACAAGAAGACACTCACAAATAAGGTTATTATAGTCAAATTGGCATGCTAATACATACATACATATGCAGTAAAAATATAACCCTTCTTTTGACAGTCAGGAAATAAATCATAGCACTCAGTACTAACCGAACCACACTCATAATTTCATCACAGGTAAAAAGTTTTACCGCCCAACGAAGTGGGCACGGGTCAGCTAGTAAGTAAATAAAATTTTATATGAATACACGTTCCCTAATACTGTCATAAACATTATTTAAATATATTCTTTAAGACATATTAATAATATTATATTATATTATATTATATATCGTGATTTTTTATAGCGTAATTATTTATTTATAAATAATAAATACAAAATATAACAATGAAACTATTACTAATTAAATGTTATTTATTATTATTATTATTTATTATTTATTAGTTTCAAATAGTATTCAAGGGCATTACAGATGAATCCAATTCGCCCTTGAATATTAAAGCTAGAGTTTAAGTCTAAAAATAAATGACTACATAACTAAATTAATGCTAACATTAAACAAGAAAAAAAAAAAAAAAACATAAAAATATAAAACTAAATAAAAGACAGATTATGATAACACTATTTACCGTTAATGTTATGTGTACAGTACAAATCTCCGTTATTATACCCTATTTATACATACACCTATTTAGCACTGATTTATTGTTAGAGAAAAAGAGACAGAACAAAAAACAAATGAAAATGAAATTTTATGTTTAGATTATAAACATTATTAATTATTTTGTAACAAATATATATTTTTAAAAATATTACAAAAAACTATTCATAGTCATTAGATGAAATAGGGGGGACAAAGAACTGATAAGACTTTTTAATGGTTTCCTTAAAGTGACTTTTAACTGATCGTAACTGAAAGTGACTTTTAACGACTTTTTACCCGAACATATAGTTAATACGTTGTCATAGCTGTGTTTATTAGGAAATGCTTCGTATAATTAGAGTTATATCTCTTTATATAAAACAGGTGCGGCTTCCGAGTAACGTGAGGAGGAGCCAGAATGTAACAAAAATATTATTTAATACACTGTAGAGAAATATCTTATCGTAGGTTGTACGCCTATCTTCAAGGCTATCGAGTTTAAAAACTGCTAGTCTGGCGTTGTATGATTCAGCAGATTTATTTTCCCTAAAGCAAAAGTGCTTTAAGATTTTTTTTTTAATAGACTCGGTTCGTTGCTTGTATAAGTTGTATTGGGGGGACCAAATACAAGATGCAAATTTAAGTATACTACGGACATAGGCTCCATATATTACTAACAAGGTGGACACGTCTCCCTAAAACTTACTACAACGCATGTCAACGCCGTCATTATTCATTGCTTTCTTTAATCTGGCCGAATTTGAGGGCCATGATTTTTCAAATATTGTGCCCATTTAAATTACTTAAAAGTAGAGCCTTATTGTATGATTATTTTATATGGTCTTATATCTGTACTTTTAGTTTAAAATGCATAACGTAGATTTAATTTGATTATTTAACATTTTACTGACAATTTGAATATAACGATAAATAATTTTACTACGTATCTTTTCGAATTACTAACTACTTCAAATCTTAGGCTTCTATTTTGATTATTTATATTTATAGTTTGACAATCTAATAGTTAATTCTTGACTACCTATGTATGTTCAGTAAAAGTAGTAACGAAACTTACTGCATAACCCAATTATTTTGACAGGTCCAAGAGCGGTCTTTAGCCGTCAATTGGACACGACGAAAATGCAATGTAATGTAATGTACGAGGGATGTTTCCAAAGTTCTGGGAATTGTGCTATAATTAAATTATGCAGAACTTATAGGCAATGTTATTGGTGCCAGACAAGTCTTGACATGTTTTTGCAACTATCTAGTGCAACATTGTTCAGTCTGATTTAGGTGTTCGACTGTTATAGACGCATTTTCATAACACTGTTTTTGTAACCATGGAAGGCGCAGAAAAATCTCAAAGAGCATTTATTTATTTATTTTATTTATTTAGTAGTAACACATCTAGTAAAAAGGTAATGTCATATTTGATTAAGATGTTAGCAAGAAATTGATGCGACATTATTTTTATGATTGACACAGTCGCCTAACTAGGCCTAGGCCTGTTCTAAGGCAGACTTTTAATGATGATATTAAGTGTGCACTGTCAACTTAATCTATAGTTAGTACTTATTTTTAAATCGACAAATATAAAACTACAAATAGTTACGTATATACAAATATGGATAGATACTTATATAGATCTATAGATAAAATATATATCCATATATGCACACATACACATACATATATTTATACGAAAATAATAATAAAACCAAAATAAATAAAGTAAAAACTAAAATAATATACATATATAAATCAATTACATATTGATATGACGCTCACATACCTATAATAGTCATTTAAAATTATCATGGAAAAACTAAATACTAAGTACTAAATACTATCATTCAAAATTAATTTTCTTTTTGTGGAAAGAAGGTGTGAAAACATCAGAAATTATTCAGCGTCTGCAAGGAGTATTTGGTGAGTCTGCAGAATCCCAAAATACTGTTTATCGGTGGATCGATCGTTTTAGAACCAGTAGAACATCACTAAAAGACGATCCACGCAGTGGGCGCCCAAACACGTCGGTAAATGAAAGAAACGTTACTGCCGTCGAAGACCTACTGAATGAGGACAGGCGAATGACTATTCGTCAAATTAGTGTGTGCCTAGGGATAGGTACACGACAAGTTCATGACATCTTGCATGATTGTTTGGGCGTTAGCAAGGTTTCGGCTCGCTGGGGGCCAAGGCTGTTGGGACCAGACCAGAAACTCAATAGGTCTGATACTTGTCGTCAACTTCAAGAGCTGTTAGCCCGTTACGGTGATGAATTTTGGCAACGAATAATAACCACTGACGAAACGTGGATTACTTATTTCAATCCTGAGTCCTAAAATCAATCCAAAGAATGGCGTAAACCTGAAGAAGGGCCTCCACTTAAGGCGCGTGCAGTTCCGTCTGTTGGAAAGGTAATGCTTACTGTATTCTGGGATTGCGAAGGAATTATTTTTAAGGATTATCTGGCGAAAGGTACTACAATTAACGCAGAATATTACTCAAATTTATTATCCGGACCACTGCGACAGGCACTTGTCAAAAAACGGCCTGGAACATTGCATAAGCGTCCGTTATTGCAACAGGATATTGCTTGATCACACACTGCAAGAAAAACGATGGATGTTTTGAACGGTTTACGATGGGAATTGCTTCCACACCCACCTTATTCCCTGGATCTTCCACCCAGTGATTATCACCTGTTTTTAGATTTGAAAAAACCCTTACGGGGTATTCGATTTGAAAGTTTAACTGACGTAAAAAGTGCCATAAATAGGTGGATTGAGGAGACACCGAAAAAGTTATTTTAGACGGCCTAAAAAAAATACTTTATCGTTGGGATAAATGTATTCAGTTATATGGAGATTATGTTGAAAAACTACATTGTAATATTGACGAAAATTAACAAAATAATAAAAATATAGCTGAATTCCCAGAACTTTGGAAACATCCCTAGTAAGAGGGATAGATGACCTATTAAATACGTCAATGCTACCGAACACCGTATTACAAATTTTACATACCCTATAAATGAAACAGCTTTGTGCATAATTAGTGCTAACCTACGGATTGTTGAATTCCGTTCGGGGAGTGAGTCGCGATGGTACACGGAAAGATACCATTCGAAGGAGAACAGAACAATCGATGTAACCTGTCAACAATTTATGGAAAAACACCACATCTGCGCATTTTCTTCTTGATTGTAATGATTGCAGAATATGAAAGGTAGCTGTTACGTTGTAATTGATGATTGTTGTATTCTTCTTTGTATCGCTTGTACCGCTCGTTGATTGTTGTATCGCTTTTATTCCGACACATTGGAGCTAAAGAGCCCTTTCACTATACAAATATTGTACGAATAAGATTTATACTTGCAGTTATTTGCAACATTTTAAGATCTACTCCATAAATTGCGCCCATTACCTCTGCTGTCTTTGTCTCTGAATATTTAGCCGAGAAAAGGTTTTCTTTCTTGACTAATATCTTTTAAGACTGTTTCGCTCTCCCACCCTAATAGCAAACAATGAGGAAAAGTATCGTAAGGGCACAAAAAAATCGACATGGAGACGGAAATATATGTGTTTAGTCCCCCTGAGGAGATTAAAACCATTTCCAAATTAAAGTATATCTGTGTGTCTGCTGTGTGTATCTGTATGTCTCCGACATGAGACCTCAGAAAAATATCCGAAATGGGCAGAAACGCGAAAAAATAGGCGGGGTCAATTTTGTAGGGTTTGACCAATAAAAATCCAGCGTTGCCTACGTGTAAGGTCATTCCACGTCCGCTCGCGCCAGCGACCGGGCGCATACTAAACATTCTATCGCAGCGCTAGCCCATCATAACTATCTTTACGCAGTGGTGGTACAAGGGTGTTAATGGCAAAGCATATTTAGCGTAACTCACAGAGCACTCTCACGTTTTAATTAATTGTTATTAATTTAGGGCCTAAACAAAAAATGCGGCTAAGCGCGACCCTAGAGAATTAACCATTCAATATAATAAAATTAAAATATAACACACTCAATGCTTACATTGTAGGAGTAATCGCGCCTGAAAGTTTTCGAAGTCAGTTTAAAGCCTTAATGTCCAAGGCGATGAGAATCTTATTTGGGTCCAAATTTTGAATTGGTTCCATATTGAGGGATTAGCGTAGAAACTTTTTTGAATTAATGCTTATATTTATTTTAAAAAAAACTCATAAAACTAAAATTCTTCAGATTTGGTCTTTCCCAGGTATCATGTCGCCTTAATCCGATTGAATTGAAATTTGGGATGCAGGCATCATTTGGTTATGGCAACTGTTGAAAAGATTGTGGCTGATATTGGTCCACCAGGAAGCGAACTAGTCATATTTCAATATCGAAATATCAGAGACTTGAAATATGGTAAACAAATGCGGTGTTGAGCCTAAATAAAATTGTGAAATTTCAGTTGGAATATCTCATATTCAAGCTACACTAATAATATTTACATACTGCCGTATTACCTACCAAACTGACCTAAAGACTTGTTGCTTTAATTTTCTTTGATGTCGATTGTTACCTAGGAGTATTATTAATTGTTGTCGGGATGACAAGCAATCTAATGTGTCACGATCACGAACCCGTCACGATTAAGTTTATCCTTGTTTATATGTTTCGGCATTGTTATATTAGTTTATCCTTGTTATATGAGTCACCGACAAAAGCTTTCAATCAGGTCAACCTCCTTCACGAAGGTACATCCCGCTCAAAATCCTTCCTTAACCCCTTGAGTATGATACGACCAAATCTGGTTCTGAAACAATTATCCGTTGAGTATGATACGACCAGATCTGGTTCCGCGCTTTTTCACTTCTTTGACGTTCTCATATTTATTCATAATTATCTAATTGTTTAACAAAATGATATTTCAATATTCTATATTCGAAATTTCAATGCAATCATTGTGCAGTTGTTCTTTTTATGATTGGTGTAGTAGTTTCGTAGTTATAGTACTTTAAGGTCGATGTCGCCGAAAATCCTGCAAAAAGACAGATGCATCCATGAAAATACCCATTTACTCCAAGGGTTAAGTCCTTGGCTACTTGCTGTGAAAGTTTTCGGGTGGCACAATCGATTTTCTTATATATTCGTAACACAATTATTTCATAGGTAGAAATCCATATTACGGTATTAGTATTAGCAGTTGTAACCATATAAGTAAATAAAAAAGAAACACATTTTTAAAAACAAGCTTTTATTCAAATGATGTCCCGAGCCCACATGGGATGCAGCAGCCACGTCATGGTGGAACTTAGAACGAGCTATCATAACTGAATGCGTATACAACATTTCTTTCTTTTCTGTTGACCGTTGAGGAGTCGCCTAGTTGGAAGCCAACTCTAGGTACAGCAGCCCTATCGCGGTAAAACTTAGAATGAACTATCATAATTGAATGCGTATACAGAATTTCGTGTCTGTGCTCTTCACCATTGAGGAGTCCCCTCGTTGGAAGCCAACCCTGAGTGCAGCAGCCCTGTCGCGATGAAACTTAGAACGGGCTATCATAATTGAATGCGTATACAAAATTTCGTTTCTATGCTGTTGACCGTTAAGGAGTCCCCTCATCAGGAGCCAACCGTGGGTGCAGCAGCCATAATCCTGGTGATATTTAGAACGGGCTATCATAATTGAATTCGTATATAAAATTGTGTGTATTCTGTGCTGTTGACTGTGTAAGAATAGCCTCGTCGGAAGCCGATCCTGGTAGTATAATCACGTCATGATCACCATAACAATGCATTGTCATCGGAACTGAACCAACGTGTATTTTTTTAATTTCATAGGATAAGAGGAAGTGGTTCTAATGCAGCTTGCAAGATTTGACCTAAACAAGCATACTAACATAAATTGCAGGGTAAATAAAGGCTTGTAAAAAATTGCTGTGTACGATGCTGCAAGAATTATCTCCAGATGACTCAAATCTACTCCCGTTAAAAACTTTGCACGATCATCGGCATCGCTCCCCTGCAATACGTTTTGTTGTCCTGGCTGATTTAGAACGCCTGAACCCTCCGGCGTTCTAAATAACTCAAAACACCCACTGCACGGACAAGAACCATACACATTATGTCAGTTCTAATTTTGAATTAAAACTGACATAATGTGAATAAAAAACCGTCTCATAATAATTTAGTTTTTAACACGAATAACATGATAAAAGTGTGAAAGAAGTCATATTGAGTGTTTATATATTCGCAATCAATTGATATTAACATTTAGTCGGACCGTCCGAGGGGCAGGACGCGTCACGTGTTGCAATTTCGGGTATTTTTTTTACGTGGACAGTGTGGTGGCTACAATGACGCAGGTCGTAAAGATAAACGGAGAGGATGCGGGTGAACTGAAAAAAATGGTGAGTCAACTATTTGCTCAAGGCGTGAAACAGATGGAAATCATAGCAGAGCTCAACGCTAAAGTGGACGCGTTGACACAACATGTGTTGACCATAACTTCATCAACCCTCCCACCGGGTACCTCTGGCGCATCGTTGCTGCGACTCGGCAGAGCGTCCGCCTTGGCGGCCCCTGTTCCCCGCACCACCGCACCCGCCGTTACCGGACCCACCCCCGTCGCTAAGCAAACGTGGCTAGCGGCTGCGAAATCGGCGAAAGGTCCCGCGACGAATATAGTCACGGCGGCCAATAATAATAAAACCTTAGAAGCCGTAACAAGGACGGTCGCTGCGACTGCAGTTACTAATCTTGCCGCATCGCACGCCACCAACTCAGACGGGGCTTCCATCCCGCTCATTACGTATGCGTCGATCGCCTCGCCGTCTGTGATGTCTACCGCAGTAGCCGTCGCAACCACCGCCAAGACAACGTCCGCAACGTCTCCAGTGGCGCTTACCTCTAATAACGTAACAGTTCCGGACGTCCAACCCATAGCGCAGGAACGGGATGATGGCTTTGTGACGGTCCGACACCGTAGACCTCGCAGCAACGAAAATTTTAGCAGAAAATTTCAACCTGCTACCCCGGCACTACCAGAACCGGCTAAGTCTCCCAATCGGCCGTATCTACGCCATGGCCCTGTCGCATACGATCGACCCGTCATACAAGGAACAGCTCAGGATGAGGGTGGGTTGAAAGGGTCTCCTATTATTAGGCGGAGATATCTCCACATTTGGGCGGTTAAAAAGGACACGACCGAGGAAGATATGACGAAGCACCTTGAGAACAAATCATCAGGTATCCCCTTCACAGTGAGGAGGGTGATGAAACGCAATAGGACATACGAATCATTTATCGTGGGTATACCGGAAAGCCACTTCGAAAGATACCTAAATCCTTCGATATGGCCGGAATACTCATGCTTTAATGAGTGGTTATTTCGTAACTCGAGAAACCAACATAACAAGACATAGTACTCAACTGAACCTTTACTATCAAAATGTTAGAGGGTTAAAAGGAAAGCTGTTTGAATTTACCACAAACAGTAATATGTATAGTTGAAACAGAAATGTATGCGCTAACTGAAACATTTTTAAATGATTCAATTGCGGATGCAGAACTGTTTCCGGGCGGGAACTTCGCAGTATTTCGAAAGGACAGGCAGACGCACGGCGGAGGTATAATGCTGAGTATTCGCTCTTCGATCCATTCACGACGCATGCCGGAACTGGAAACGGACGACGAAGTGATGTGTGTGAAAATACATTTTCATCACACTACGTATTATGTTTTTTTAGTGTATTTTCCTCCCAGATGTAGTGATAGGGTATACCTAACATTTTTTGATAAGTTAGAAAGTCTATTTTTTAGTGGAAAGGTAGAAAACATTTTAATATTAGGAGATTTTAATTTATATTCAGCCACAAAATTAGTAAATGACCATTACCAGTACTTCATTTCTCTATGTTACATGCAACAGTTCAACGAAGTCAAAAATCCTCATAATAGAATTTTAGATTTGGTTTTGTCAAACGGTGCTAAGGTGAGCGTGACGGAAGCTACCTCGGAGTTAGTTCGCCGCGATAATCTGCATCCACCATTAGACATAACACTAACATTCACTGTACGAGACCGGTATTCATTCACACAGCATTTACCTCAAACTCAACGGAACAGCACTCTACATGACTTCAGTAGCACGTGGGACTACCGCAATGGAAATTTTAACACCTTTTACGACTTATTAGATAAAATCGATTGGACAGTACTATACAATCTGACCAGTATAAACGAAAGTGTCGAGTGCTTTTACGCTTTAATTTACGATTGTCTGTTCAAAAGTGTCCCAATTAAAAAGGCTACAGCTGACACGAGCAGATACACATATCCGATCTGGTTTACATCTGATATCATCAGAGATCTTAAATCAAAGTCCTGTTACCATAAACTTTGGAAAAAGTACAACCAGCGAATTTACTACAATGAGTTCAGCTCCCTCAGAGCAATACTCAAACAAAAAATTCAAGAAGCCCATATAAATTATATCAACACAATTCAAATGTCAATATTGAAAGACAGCACAAATTTCTGGTCCTGTATCAGAAATCAGCGTAATAGTCAGGCTTTTCGGCAGACTATAACGTATGAAGACACTTCTTACGACGGTAGCGATATGGCAAAAGCTTTCGCCAAATATTTTTCGTCCGTATATATAGATAAACCCCCCACCTTGGAAGTGTCCCAAGCCGAGGCCGGTATATCGGCTAAGTGTTGGAACGATAGCGTCGACATCCAGGAACTCAGTGTCGCGGATGTCACTTGTGCCTTCAAAAAGTTAAAGCCGAAACAGTCTGTTGGTCCGGACGGTATTCCTCCATACATATTAAAAGCATGTCAATCTTTTTTGGTTGAACCCTTACGACACATTTTCAATTTAAGTATCTCTAGTGGGATCTATCCGTCAAGATGGAAAATTAGCCGCGTCATCCCAATACATAAGTCGGGGGCGAAATCTGACGTGGAGAACTACAGACCAGTGGCTATCCTTTCATCTGCGGCCAAATTGTTTGAGACTATTATCCACAAATATCTGTATAGGCAGGTAAGTGGCAAGTTATCAGACGCTCAGCATGGTTTTCGGCCAGGACGTTCCACCACTACAAACCTATCAGTGTTCACTGAATACGTAGCGGAACAATTTGACTCCCAGAGAGGTTGTCAGGTGGACGTAGCCTATTTTGACTTTCGAAAAGCATTCGACCGGGTCGATAATGACATATTGCTCAGGGAACTGGCAACAGTGGGGTGCTCACATACACTCCTGCAGTTCTTCGCCAGTTACCTGAGAGACCGCCAGCAATTTGTTAAATATGGGACATCAACATCAGATTTGTACTTTACACACTCTGGGGTGAGCCAGGGATCAAATCTGGGCCCATTACTGTTTAATTTGCTCGTGAATACATTGCCAGACGTAGTTACAAAAACCAACTGCCTGATTTTCGCGGATGACCTAAAATTATTCACAAGAACGGGCAGTAATGAATCCTGTACATTACTGCAGGATGACATAGACGCCGTGTATCTTTGGAGCATAAACCACAAGCTATACTTCAATACCGGCAAATGTTCTATCATGACGTACTCGCGAGGTGACGCCCCGCTTGTACATAGTTATGACATTGATGGCAAGGCACTATCACGAGTAAATCATACAAGGGACCTTGGAGTGACCTTTGACTCACGGTTGACATACAGACAGCACATCTACACCCTAGTTGATAATTCTTACAAATTGCTAGGTTTTGTAATGAGGAGCATGAGGCAGTTCAACAACACATTTGTCATGCGCCTCCTATTCAATTCCCTAATTCGGAGCAGATTAGAAGTCAACGCGGCAATATGGAGTCCTTACGAAAATAGCTACATATCCAGGCTAGAGAGTATACAGAAACGCTTTCTGAGGTTCCTATACTTTAAACAGCATGGATATTATCCCTTTCTATATCCTACGGCATTTATTCTGGGGATGGTTGGGTACAACTCACTAAGTGTAAGAAGAGATTGGCTGTCAATCTGCCACATATATAAACTGCTTAGGGGGTTCGTTGATAATCCGACCATCCTTAGAAGAATCGGTCTATTCGTACCCACCAATTACTACCGTGCTAGGACTCATGTATTGTTCGCGTTACCGCGAGCTAGAACTAACATCGTTCAACACTGCTTCACAGTGCGGACGCTTCGTACCCTAAATGCACTATTTTCGACTGAGCCAGAATTGGATATTTGGACGGTGAACTTAGCACAACTGAAAAGTATGGTAATGGCATTTCTTAGCAATCAAATAATTAGATAAATATGTAGTATTAAAATTGTTAAAAAGGAGTAACTAGTATAATAAAAAAGGTTAGATAAACATTAGATATACATATGTAAATATAATCGTTTAATATTACGCTCTAACGGATGTCTCCGTCTCGTTTGCTATAGTCTAGAATAATGATTTATATATTAGAATAATAATGATAGTAATAGTAATGGAGTAGAGTAATAATAATATTATTAACAGTAGAATTATAATAATAGTCTATAGTAGAATAATAGTTATAATCTAGAATAATAGCCTAGAAAAATAATTAACGATTTGGAATCATCTGTAAGGTTAATTATGTTTTGGGAAATAAATAAATAAAATAAATAAAATAAAATAAATACCACAATCGCCTCAAATAGCGAAAGTCGTTCATGAGCTGAACACCACCACTCCATTCGATCATACCAGTCATCATACCAGATCATACCAGTCGAACACACCAGTCGATCATAGAACCGCATAACTCAATGAAGAGCTTCACTTGGCCAAGATGTTCTGGAACAGATAGCATCGGGGTCCCATCTCCCCTATACCAACTGGCGCTGTCTCAACAGACTCAGGGTGGGTGTGAGAAGACGAGCTAAGCTCGTTCGCTGGGGCTACACAGAGAACCCAATATACACCTGTGGAACGCTGCAGGATGAAGACCACCTCCGATCCTGGCTGCAACTGAATTAATATACAAATAGATGACACTATAATACTAGCTGTCAAATAAGAATAAATAATTAATAACCTGCAAATTAAACGAGTGAGGGTTGATGGTAATAATATCAAAATCTGGTCATCGAGTGAATTTTATTTAGGCGCCGCAAAACACTCGCCAACAAGTTCCACCTCGTAAAGTTAGTGCGCGAAAACGGCTCCGCGAACAGATGGTGCAATCGAGCAATAAGATAATTATTTGGGACCTAAAGATCATCATTGGCACCTTGATCAAGCTAGGGTTATCAGTTTTACCGCGAATTAGATTCAAAACATAGGATTCAAACATAGATTCAAACATAGTCAACATTTATCTTCTGAGATAGAGAGAATAAAGTCACAATACCTCAGGTGGGACTCAAAATAAACAGATTATACGTCTTTTGTATCTTTAGCACTCGTTGTATTCCTAATTTGACGTAACAAAGACAAGCAGAGGAAAGTTTTATCATTAAATGCCGCGCCATGTCCCTAGACCGTATTTTCCCTTTCCCAACTACTTTGGTGTAAGACGCTATAATGACCTTTAGAATACCGCATGGTAATAAAAGGCAGTACGCCGACATTGTCGCTCGCAAAGGTCCTACCCTCATAAACCGCCCAACGGAGCCCAGCTCGCTTGTAATTATCAAGTCGTTATCTCAATTTATGTCAAGTTGATGTCTGTCCAGTTGGAAGTGCGCCGCCGCCGAACAGAGCGCCTTAAGTGGCTGCTAAGGGTACTTTACAAGTAATCGTTCCTTTGGGCGTGTCTCGGCAACCTGCGGCTCGCGAGCTGCTTGCGTCTATTAACCCTAATATGACGTATTCACCGTTACCTACTCCTTCGGCATCGAAAAACATACGAGTATTAAGATAAACACCTCGTCCCATTTTGTTTTCCGAATACTGGAAATCAAGCGATTTAACCATTTATAGACATTTCTAGCGTGCACCACTTACGTGCAATATCATTTTTCAGAATGTCGCAATTACTCGTTCCGTTACCTAATATAATAATAATAATAAATATAAATACAAACGGAGCTGCCATGGAATTCACCGACCGGAGTCGGGCCCATCATAATACTATTTTTTTTACACTTCTGGGGGGTGAGCAGTGGATTCCGGACTTACGAACCGGCTGTGGTAGGTTTAGGACAGCTGTCTTGCCACATGTGAGCGTTCACCTTGCCACCCATTCACTCCCCCTTCGAAGCCATAGAATTTGAGATGCGCAAATCACAGTTTTAGATAATTTTTCTAAGAAAGAGTTGATTATTTTTCTGGAAAGGCCAAGATCTTTAAAGAGGTGAAATAGAGATTTAGCTGGCAGGCCACGAGCGCCAACTTCCACCGCGTGAAGGTGAACAGTGAAGCCGTTCCGGGTTACGGCATTTGCAAGATCATGGTATTTATTTAATTTGTACTCGTGGTCTTTTGGGATATTTGATTCCCATGGAACAGTTAATTCTACAATAAGAGCCACCTTCCGAGATAGAGAGTAAAGAGTTATATCTGGACGGAGGGCTGTGCATCCGAGACTTTCAGGGAATTTATACTGCTTAGAGACCGAATCAACCTCCAGAATCCAATCTGTAGCTTTCTCGATTATTGAGAAAGGTTTTGTAGTTAAATGTTTTTTACCTTTAGAGCCATCCCGCACAAACTGTATTGGTGGTTTGGAGGATACTGTCAAACCCTTGTTGGCACGAGCCACTGAGAGACTAATTACCTCGCGAATAACAGCGAGAACTTTGTCATGGCGGTAAGTGTACCGTCCTTGATCTAAGGCCACCTTGCAGCCAGCTAGAATGTGTCTAGCTGTGCAAGGGGTATTGCTACAGAGGGGACAAGAACTATCCTCGGCAAAGCTCCAACGAGCGAGGTTACTGGGGTCTGGAAGTGTATGCTGAAAGGCATTCAATTAAAATTTCAGCATCTCTGGCGTCCAGTCATAGAGCATTACCTTCCAGTGCATTGGAGGCGGAATGCAAAAGTCCCCAATTGTTGTCCAATCATTCTGGCATTGAAGGCCAATAGCATGAGCCATACTCTTGCCGTCGTAATCTCCCCGCAAAAGAGACTTCTTCAAGTCCACGTCGCTCGTGGTTGTACTGCCATACCCCAGACCAGTGCCATTCTGGCTGATTCCAGTAAGGAACTTTTTGTGGAAGTCTACGCGGGCTTGTAGATCATTTGAATCACTACGGCCACTTATTACGTGCTTCGATATTGCCGGATCTATGTAAATAAAGTAAAAAAAGTCGAAAAAGTCGATAAAGTCGAAAAAGTCATAAATTCGGAAAAGTTAAAAAAGTCGAAAAGGTCGAAAAAGTCAAAAAAGTCGAAAAAGCCGAAAAAGTAAAAAAAGTCGAACAAGGCAAAAAAGTCAAAAGTCAAAAAAGTAAAAAAAAGTCGAAAAAGTCGAAAAAGTCGCAAAAGTCAAAAAAGTAAAAAAGTCTAAAAAGTAGAAAAAAGTCGCAAAAGTCGCAAAAGTAAAAAAAGTCAAAAAGTGTAAAAAGTTGAAAAAATCGAAAAATTCGTAAATGTCGAAAAAGTCGGAAAAGTCAAAAAGGCGAAAAAGTAAAATTCGAAAAAGCCAAAAAGAAAAAACAGTAAAAAAAAGTCAAAAATGTCAGAAAAGTCGAAAAAGTCAAAAAATTAAAAAAAGTAAAAAAGTCGAAAAAGTAAAAAAAGTCTGAAAAGTCGAAAAGTCGAAGTCGAAGTCAAAGTCGATTTCGATTTCGATTTTCAAGTTTTAAAGGGTGTCGCTAGGTTGGGAGCGGTGGGGGGGGGGGAAGGTTGTTGTTGTAGGATTAATTATATTAATATTCAGATGGATTACGTTCCTGGCTACTTGACAGGAAAGTCTTGGGGTGACACAACCGTTTTTTTAATGACATAACTACGAATTTGGACTTAGTTTGGGGATTTCAATACTGTAACGACCTCATGGAAATTTTGATCGATTTGAGTGAGCATGAAAACAATTACGTGTCGTTTTACAGTGTCCATTACAATGTCGAGAAGAAGAGATTACATAGGTCGACGAAGTCAGTCAAATGTGCGGCAAGCTACTTCAAGTGCAAACCGCACTGATGTGAGATGATTCCATCATCTCGGCCGAAATACAAGATGAAGCTGTTAATCCGAAATTGCTTGCAGTGGTGCCTAAGAATATGATCTATGGACTTCGCGAAGTTTATAACAACATTTCGCCCTGTATGCTCGATAGTAACTGTTCCAGGCGTTACCCGAGAGACCTGATTACTTACACCATCACAGTTGTGAAGGTCAAAGGGCAAGATGTAAATGTGGTCAATCGTTAGATTGTGCCTTATTGTCCATTTGAATACCCGTGCGTCTGGCCTTTACGATGACAAATCACGCGTGTTGGAAGTTTGCGGAATTAACTTGGAATTTCCGTATTTCGCGGATGGACAACTGTATGTCCCGTGTTCGCCAAGCCATCGGTCGGAAAGCCATCATTTTTGTTTATTTACGCACCGGAAAACAAAACAAAAAACATATTTTACCAGAATGTTTTGTGTTGAATGTGAACTGCATTTATATATTATCATGTAAATTAAATACTTTGAATTTATTTCAATCACAAACGACTTTCATTTAATCACCAAACGAAGCTCAAACCGTACATGATTCGGCCATATTATAGATTTCAATGAATTAGATTTGAAAGGTTCATTAGGATTAATAAACGCTTATGAAGAGTTACAATCAAATAAATTTTAGGTGGTACGAAGTTCACCGGGTCATCTAGTAATAAATAAAATAAAACAGAAATACTCGTATATATAATATGTCAGCTCAATATTGAAGAGATAAATGGATATAAAGGCAAGCTAGGAACGGGCAGGGGTTGGGGGAGGGGCGTTTTTTGCATACTCGCCCTCACACAAAGATTTGGTCGGATTTCTCCGTCCTACCGTCTATTTTCGGGATCGAAGTCGCTTGCGCACCTAATGTTAACGGTAATTCAGTTCGAATTTACCGCGGACCAAAGGCATCTTTCGCCCGGATTCGAATTCAGGATCACGTATCATTATGGTCATTTCAAGAGTGGTTGACGACAGGTCAAAATCCAAACCCGCTGCTTAGGAGACAGTAGGTTCTTTGCCCGTTTACTACTCGGGATCGGGACCCAACAGGCCGTTTTAAGAGTAGCTGACATTATCCCAACAATCTGTATAATCGTTGCTTAGGACACCGTATATCATTTCCGGACTCCTGCATTTGTTCGCCGGAGTGCAGAGTCGATTGCCTGAGGACGCACGGTACGAAAACCGCGCAGCAGCGCCCGACGGCCATCCCTCAGGGGATCTGATCATCCTGCCTTGGTATTAAAAACAGAACCTTTACCGGGGTAGGCTTTCTTTGGGGAGGCTACTCGATAGGCGCTGAACGGTGAGTTGAGCCGACCAAATATAACGAGATGGCGTTTATAAAAACAACTTTTAGCGCCGGCCCTGGTCGCACCCCGTCGGCAACCCGCTAAGGTCGAGACAGTAGATAAGTTAAGCAATCTGAGGCTCGGTCGGCCGGTCAAACTTTCGACAGCGCCACCTCCAAATTGGCAACGCAAAGTTTCCAGGGAAATTAGCCACTTGTTACGAAGCCATGTAAATCTCCGTGGGCCACTAATTTACTTCAATCTCCTTGATTTTGTGAAGTTTGTTGCCACAGTACATATTGTTAACTGGAACTCAAGCGTAGACAATGAGAAATGAACAAAGCCTTAAGACTTAAAGGAATCTTTTGAAAGTTTCAATTACTTACTTTACTTGCCAGACTGAGAAAAATATTAAATAGATTCTTAAATTACCATTTTGTTATTATGGTTTTATACATAATAACTATATTTCAATCGTAATTTTGTTGAATTACAAGGAATTTTAATGAAACACCATTACTCTGTTATATTTATCAATATTTTATTTTCCCGGTAGCATAGTGGTTAGGTTGCACGATCTTACGAGTAGATTGAAGGTCCCGGGTTCGACTCCCGGCTGGGTCAGCATTTTCCGTTGGAATCAAATTAACGGAATTGCATTTTTCAATTCTGTCGATCGAATGCAATAACAAGACACACACTTACACACATGTTACACGATACATACCTACGTATAAACACGTCACAGTAGGGTTGGTTGTAAGAAATTCTCATATGACAATAAACCCGCCCATTGTGAAATTTTCACAATAAAGAGTAGAAATAAACGAACAAACGGTTTATTTATTTATTTATTTATTTAAGCAATTTACACATAAATGTTAGAAATTACAATTAGGAAACATCAAATAAAATACCATTTAACTAAAACACAGCAAGAAATTAAGCTTAATTGATAAATGATGCCCTCTGTCATATGTCGCCCAACTAAGCAAAGCTTGTGCTTGGGCGGACGTTTCATAAACATAGGGTCGGTAAATACGTAGAGAAAAATACATGTAAATACTTTTAAAAAAACATTTTTAAAATAATTATACATATGTTAATACGGAAATAGCAGTATACTGTAATTTAAACATGATTCATATTTTCGACTGTAACCGTCCGTATACTACTACATTCTGTCATGTTAGAAACGATATCCCAAGGTCGCGACGTAATGAAATTACGTTATGTTTTTAAAATACGACACGGTAACTACCCTTACACCAACACCGTTACCTGATAATTTATACGTTTGGACCACAGTCCGAGTTGTATACGTAATCCTTGTTGAATCATGCGTATTTCCGTGTATTACACCGTTATATTTTTCTCAGTGCAAATTGGGTAGGGGATCACACGTCCTAAGGCCCTTTACAGAAGTAAAAATTGAGAATACGTCAGCGTCAGAATCAGAACCTTTTAGGTGAACACCCTGATTTTGGAGATTATCGACTATGGTTCTGCCTATACAGCTGAGTTTTAATTTACCGGCATCCCTTAAGTGAGTGAATCATTACGAGAAAAAACAACTTTGGTTAATAGATTGTTAAAAAAAACAAAAAATAGAAGATTTTGTGTTGCGTAATTTAAAAAATATATTTTTTTTAAATAGTCTAAAAAGCGTTGATTAATATGGGCTTTTCAGCGATAGGTAAAATATCGCTAATATTGTTTATTAGCGATATTTTACCTACCAATAGATTAGCTAGATTAGCTAAGAAAATTGTCCAAATTTACAAAAAAAAAATGTATAATTATTTTATTTCTTTTAGTTTTACACAAAAAAATATATAAAGTTGCTTATATGCTCCTGCTGATTCACCCCCTTCAAGGACGCCGGTTAATTAAAACTCACTCTGTATAATCAATGCTAAAAGCAATTTTTTTGGTCATCTTTAATAACAGTGATAACGAATGATTTTTTTCTGATGGACTGACTGATTATAAAAACCCATTATTCAACCAATAAATATTTAAAAAATGCTTAAAGTATTAGGAGGCGTTCAAGTATCACGTAAGTTATATTTTGAAGATTTCTGTACCCCCCCCCCCCCCCCCCTCCACCCCCCCCCCCCCCCGAAACGTTACGTAACACCTAAGTGACAATTATGTTGCGCAAAGTACCGGAAAGTCGCTAAAATACATTTGTTATTGTTTTAATCGCGTTTGCGGCAATAATAAATAAAACAAGAGATTTCTAACTCACAATACATTCGTATATTGTTTATTTTATTTATTTATATTGTTATTTAATATAGAATCACACATAATGTAATAAAGATTTGCTTAAGTTTAAAATATGTTAAAGCGGGCTCAAATTTATCCTAATAACTTTTACTCCTAATCTTAAATTTAATTACATTTGTCGTTTTCTTGACTTGGCCCTATCCTGACATACATTTTTGGCTTCATCCAACATTGTTCTTCTCATGAATTCTCCTATATCAGCTTTTTTTGTACTAATAAACTCTTGAAATAAAATAACATACTTATTTATATATTTTTAAAAGGGTTGCCAACTTGGCAGATTTTAATTTCCTAGTTTTTTATTTAAATAAAAAAATAATATTATGTGAAGCGTTGTTCGAATCCCCCTCCCGCCCATTTAATGCATCGTTAGGTTTTACAAGACCCGCCTTCTCCGTATCAGTTATGTAATGTAATCAACCTGTATAAAGGTTGATTACATTACATAACTGATACGGAGAGATTAGAAAGCCACTTATTATTGTATTTAAACTTTGAAGCGCTTAATTATCTTGTATCGAAACCTGTATACCAAATTATTAATGTAAATAATGGGCCCGATTGCGTTTCTTCGTGAACTAAAATAGAAACTTAGTTGAACCAAACGAGAGAGAGCAATACGTTAGAACGGAATATGAAATGAACTGTCGTCGATTTTCCCACACCAAAATTACCTGTCGAGCTTTTAGACGCCCGAATAAGTTTGATATCATTTCGTACGGTGTCAGATTTAGCTGCTTTATATTCAGTTTATTTCACATCCGCTCTGACATACTGCTTTGTCTCGTTCACACGGACTAAAATCGGAATTTATTTCGTGTAAACGAGACAGGGCAATACGCTAGAGCAGAATGTGAAATGAACTGTAGCCTTAACACTGGAGTGCCTAGCAAGGCGGGCTCGGTTGGACTTTACTTAGCACATTAGAAAAATAAACATCTAAATAATTTATGCTCTATTTAACCTGTCCAAAAAACAGATGTATACCTAAATTTAGACGGTATAAATTACGGCTAAATGTATCACATAATGGCAATTCCTAAACTGTACATTATTTTTTTTTTCTTTTGTGGTCTTGCACTTTGAATGTCTATGAAATATAAATAATTATGTCCAATAAAGAAAAAACATATTTATGTCTAAGAAATATTAATATTTAATTGAAGTACATTGTGTCCGATGGCGTTTCTTCGTGAACTAAAATAGAAACTCAGTTTAACCGAACGAGACAGATAATACTTTAGAACGGTATATGAAATGAACTGTCAATTTTCCCGCACCAAAACTATCTGTCGAACTTTTAGACGCCCGAATGAGTTTGAGGACATTTAGACGTGCGGTGTTGGATTTAGCTGCTTTAACTTCGGTGGGTAGTTTTAATGCGAAAAAGTGACAACCGTTCATTTCACGTTCTAGCGTATTGCCATGTCTTGTTCACATGAACTAAATTCCGATTTTAGTTCACGAAGAAACGCAGTCGAGCCCACTGTAGATAATGGGCTCGATTGCGTTTCTCTTGAACTAAAATCGGAAATTAGTTCGCGTAAACGGGACAGAGCAGTACGTCAGAGCGGAATGGAAAATAAACGGTTATCGCCAAAGATAAATCATCTTAATCTAACACCACACGAAATGTGTACAAATTTATTCGGACGAGTATAAGTTTGGCAGGTAGTTTTAATCGACGATCTTTCGTTTCATATTATGCTCTAACGTATTGCTCTATCTCGTTCGCTTGAACTAATTTCAGTTTTGATTCGCAAAGAAACGCAATCGGGCCCAGTGTGATACGAACTACAAATGAACTTAAATAAAACCACGCATGGATAACATTACAGTACTATTTGGCTAGAAGGCTAAGCTGTTGTAAAATAAAATTATATTTGTTTCCATCGCAGATTGCACAGCAAGTAATATTATTTGCTTGTATTATAAAAGTATTCTCTTTAAATAAATCCAATCTCTCCCTCCCTCATTTTCAAGCCTTTGTAATATGTTATTAAAAACGTATTTTCTTACTCAAACCGCCCCCGAAACGAATATCCTGATAATATTTACTGAATTGTGAAATTGTTGAATTTTCCCCCTCTCTCTGCGGAGCTTTCCCATTCGCGATAACGAGCTTCCGGTTTAGCACTTGGCTCCACTGAAAGCCCTGAAAGCAGGAGCCTGAAAATAAGGTAAAGCAGGAGATTCGGCGTAAATACAAGGAAATACCCGTGCAGCTGTCAAAGTGTTTGCCATATTATATTTTAATGAGTGGCCTTTGTTGTAAATGTAATAAAAAATGTGTATTTATTTATTAGTTTAATTAAAGTAACAAAATGCATTTATAATTAGATACAGAATTCTTCAAAAACATGGTCTTATGCCGATTATAACTTACACCATGAAAAATAATTAGAAAAATATTTTGTGAGTATATAATATTATTCTTTATATTATATATTAACAATTTAAACTATTGTTATATATGACACGGGTGAATACCCTTTACAATACAATACAAAACAATCAACTACTCCAGTAGATAGGTATTCCTACACTTGGATGAGTCACAAAATTAAATGCTTAAAATTTAATTATTAAAGATTGATATTTTTTAGCAGTGATTTTATAATTGTATTTATATATTTTATTAAATTATAAATATGTTTATACTATATATCATTTATTATTTATTGAAATCGTATTACGTATATGTGTATTTGCCATATTGTATTACCTACAATTATTATTCGTACAAATTTAGTGTTTTCATTTGTATTATAATGTTATTTATTTATAATTATATATTATTCAATCTTAATTAAGTACATAGATTAATTATAATAACAAATTTTTTTTCACGTTAATTAGGCTAATTGTTACATAAGTTGTATTACTTATTTTAATTACTCTGACCCGCCTAGATACGGGACAGTTTAGTCCTAGTTAGGTGGGCAATGAGCATTAGCTGCATTTCGGTGTTCAATTTTTCCGAGTTACTTATAACATTGATAACAATGGGGCTAAATGTACAAAAATGAAATGAATAAAGTAAAACCTTAAAAAAAAGACATAACTATAACGACAGTTGTTATGGCTGTATTATTATACTCAATATTACCTACTTACAAATAATCAAAATATACTAATGTCATTAAATAGTAAGAGAGAATAATATATTAAAATAGAAATGCAAATTCTATGTAGAATAATCAACGTAAAATAATTTTATTGTCAATCCAGCAATATGCCTTCGTATTTTTAAACATAAATAGATGTATACTAAATTATATGAGAATTAGAATGTCAGCTATCATAATTCAGTTATGTTTAAAATTTTACAAATTTTGCTAATTATCAACATGGAAAATAAACTCGGAATTTTCAAACTCCCTTTCCCCCTCCCACTCTTCTTTCCCGGGGAGGGGCTTGACTTTAACATGTATTTCCTCATTTACAAGATGCCAGTAATGTGGCAGTCAGTATGGAGTAATGCTGACGCCATGCGTTCTATTGTTAAGCAGTCTGACCACTTGTTTCGAGTTCTTTATTGCATCCACTGACTACTCATGAAGTTTCAGCTTTCCAAAACACTTAAGGGGTACTAATTAAAATTACACCTTTCCTAGTATGCCAGCGCTAGGTGTCCCGGAGTCTGGCCTGCTGACTCTATCCTAGCATCCTATGGCTAAAATACTGTCTGATCTGAAAGTATTAGCACTCTTGCACTTTTTTCTCGCTCCCTCTTGGACTAAGACAACAAACTGATGTACTGGGTGGTAGAGAATGGTTTCGTGCAGCTTGGGCCACGAGATCCATTTTGTTCTCGGATCTGCTTAACTCCCAATTTAACTCCTATTCAGAGGCCTCCTTGTGCGGAAGGCTACCCCGGGTAAGACTCTCGTGTCTCAGGCATCACGACAGGTGGACCGGTTTCTCCGGTTCATCCCGGCGCTACTGGACGCTTTGCGCACCGTTCAGCGACGCCTATCAGTTTTGCACTATGACTAATTGATAAAGGAGTCTGGAGATTACAGAAATATACTGTCTTCTAAGCAGCGGGTTTGGATTTTGACCTGTCAACCAGTTTTGAAATGACCATTAGGCAACGTGATTCTGAATTCGAAGCTGGGCGAAAGATGCCTTTGGTCCGCGATAGATTCAAACCGTATTACTGCTGAACATACGGCAGGTAGAGGTCGCACAAGTGACTTCGAACCCGTGTCCAGTCAGGAGGTTGGAGGTATCCTGAAGGTTAATTACAGACGGAGATATCCTTCCAAAACTGGTTGTTAGGAGGCGAGGCTTCCCGCTGGTTAACTTTCCCGGTGCCCCGCCGTAAGGCGTTGGCCTCTAACGGGCTTGTTAGCGAAGCTAAACAGGAGATTGTCTCTAAGTCTTCTACGCTCATCCAACGGCTGAAAGAACGATCACATATCGTTATACCAGCATGGGGTGACGGGTTCGCCCGCTGTAGTCGCCACCGCCCTAATGGCGCCCTACTGACGATAATCAATTTTCTAACCCTAAAGTTTTTTTAACAGTTGTTCTCAACCATGTCTAGGACTTCTCCAAACAAAATCTTAAAAAAAAAACAATAATGTTTTAATTTGACGTTTTTGTTTTGACCACACTGTCACTTCAATCCACAGTCATGACCACAGCCGTTAAAAACATACAGCAAACTGACAAACTGGGTCGATCCGGTTACATGTACCGAGTGACTGGCGCCGAAATTCCTAGGACTAGGTTACTGTACTGGCATCCTGTAAACGGAGCATAAAGCAGGAATATTGGTCAGCACTGACACGACTGCACTGTACTGACAAAATCAATTGACATAATGGCAGTACCGGGTCAGCACTAACGTGTCTTAAAATTGATGCCAGCCTCAATGTAAATCAGCCGTCATAGAAAGTTAAATAGAATAGAATAGAATAACTTTATTGTGCTATAAAAACATAACTTAATGAATATTACGCTGGTTTTATAAAAAAGACAATTTATGCACAAATGGCGGACTTATCGCTATAGCGATATCTTACAGTCAACCATTTGATAAAATAATTCCTAATTTTTACAGTACAATACACAAAGAATTAGTAAAGTTAAATTTAAAATAAACTTATACAGATACATGTCAGTAACTTATGCTAAGGTTGCCCAGGTAAGGATAAAGGAAAGGACAAGGTGAGGTATTTGGTTAGTGGCTGTGTAAAAATAGATGTTTCTTCAACAATTTTTTGAAAGTATGCAGCGAAGGTGCATGCCTGATAGAGTGAGGGAGCTGATTCCATAAACGAGCAGAATGGACTGTAAAAGAGTGCGTGTAAACAGAAGAATGATGTATCGGAATAGCGAGTGTGTTATCCCGGCTTGATCGAAGTGGAAGACCGTGGCCTCCCAAAGGGTGGAAATTCTCCTTTAGATAGGAGGGTGAAGTGGGGTTATTGAGTATGTTGTAGAGTAGCGACAACGTATGAAAATTTCTTCGATTGCGAATAGGAAGCCAATGAAGTTGCTCACGAAAGCAGCTAACGTGGTCGAACTTTCGCAAATTAAAAACATACCTGAGTAAGATATTTTGCAGACGCTCCAGCTTATTCAAAATAACCTCACTGGCATCTATATAACAAACATCACCGTTAAAGCCCCCTCGTTTTCATATGCTTGACACTTCAAATTCCTCCATCTATATAATAATAATAATAATAATAATAAAACTCTTTATTCTTAAGAAAAGGCGAGCTTATTGCCTGCAGGCAATATTTTAGAGCTAACCTATACTATTGTAAGAACATTATTTGCGAGTAGACTACATAACTTAACCTATATAAAGAGTATGACAAATAAAATAGAGGAGGATAGAAAGAAGTATATACTTTACTCTTTGGGCATAGATTTGCCTCATAAAAATAATCTAACACCTATAAGGACGCTAAAGTTTTAAAAGGAGGGGGATGGGAGGGGAAAGGGAATTTATCTGGAGGATTTCAAATGCTCTCTGAGTCTGTTTTTAAAAGTTGTTATGCTTGGCGCGGTTCTCACATTTTTCGGCAAAGCATTCCAAAGACGGGCTCCATGCACGGTGAAAGAGAATGAGAAGAAGTCACTGCTGTGACTAGGGATAGAGAGTAGCAGGTTGTTTTTTGATCTCAGAGGGCGTTCATGAGCCGATAGTGCAGTAAATCTGCCGGTAAGATAATTGGGAGCGACGCCATCCAAGATCTTGAAAAGCATACAGAGAACTCGCATGTCTCTTTTCTCCCGGGTCGACAGCCAGTGAAGCTTCTCTCTGTACTCCGTGATGTGGTCAAATTTTCTGAGGCCATGGATATACCGAATGCAAACATTTTGGAGACGCTCAACTTTGGTGGATAACTCCTCTGTGAGGTCGAGAAATGCGACATCTCCATAATCCAGAAGGGGGAGGAGAGCAGACTGACAAATCGTAATCTTGCTCTCCTCCGGGAGGATATTTTTCAGCCTATTCAGCGAATGAAATCGGCCGAAGAGTTTGCGTCGCATTTCTCGAATATGTGGCCGCCATGAGAGGTTGTCGTCCATTGTTTGGTATGATTCCTTTATTGATTTGTCTTCAAAGGATGTAACAAAATACCTTAGAATACCTATGTAATGATAAACGTTATTATGTTAGTTGGTCGTCCTTTGAGTGAAAGACGGAAAGTCCTTTTTGAACATAGAGATGGCAGGAAATGAAATATGGTTGACTCCGTATTACCTAGGCGGGCGACGACAACTTCAAAGACGGATTCTGGAGAAGATCCTCAAACTGTCTTGTAATATTACCATAAAGAGGTAAGTACAGGTCTTCTTACACAAACGAAATACAAACTGATGTTTTAATAACATTTATTTATTTTATCTATACTAATATTATAAAGAGATAATGTTTGTAAGTTTGTAAGTTTGTAAGTTTGTGTGTTTGTAAGTTTGTATGTAGGAGAAAATCTACGAAACTACTTATCCGATTTCAAAAATTCTTTCACTATTGTAAAGCTCTATTATTGGTTCGTGCTACAGCTATACTTTATTGTGATAGATATTAATTGTCGGAAAAAATGAGTTAGTGGGATGCTTTATCGGCGTGCGCTGAAGAAACGGTTTATTATATGTGAAAATAAAGTAGAACAAAAACATTGGCTTTAAAAAAATCTATAAAAAAAATCTACGATAGCGTATATCCAACTTTTATATTTAGGCTACAGTAAGTGCTTTTTATCTGAAAAAAATATGAAAAATAACTAGACAGTGGGCTCAATTGCGTGTCTTCATGAACTAAAATCGGAAATTAGTCCGTGTGAACGAGATAGGGCAATACGCTAGAGCGGAGTGGGAGATAACCGGTTGTCACTTTTCGCATTAAAATTGCCCGCCTAGGTCAAATCTTACACCGCACGAAATATGCTCGAATTTATTCGGACGAGTATAAATTCGGCAGGTAGTATTTATCGACAATCGTTCGTTTCAGATTCCGCTCTAACGTATTGCTCTGTCTCATTCGCTTGGACTAATTTTAGTTTTAGTTCACTAAGAAACGCGATCGGGCCTAGTGTTTGTTGAACACAATAACAATAAAATATGAATCCTTGTATATTTAATCAATTATTCCATTATAACGGAGGTTAAATAGAGATAAAATAGGCCATTTACTGTAATTATTTAGGGGTATAGTTATAGAGATATCATGATATTAGTACCGCGTGTCTAGGAACAAGACGCGTACGTCTACGAGATAGGTAGCGTGCATCTGAGGGGGGACGTCTTGCACTATATCTATATATTATGTAAAGGTAACGTCTTAAAAGGCTAATAAACGCCACCCTACTTAAATTAACAAATCAATTCGAAACTTTACGCGAAGCGAAGCCGCGGGCATCAGCTAGTTTATTTATAAAGCAATTCATAAAAAAATACAATTTAAAATTAAAATATCAAGTAACACCTTATACTAAACTCACGATAAAAAACTACTAAATAAAAGTTAAAACTCACGATAAAAGTTAAGACTCACTTATATCGAAGCATTGAAAAAATATATGAAATGTGGCTATATATTTGAGGGGCTGACGTTGAAGAATTAACACAAAAGTCTCAATAGAAACCTTGTCTCTCACTGTTGTTCCGAGGTCTTGCTACCTCCTCAAATAAATGTAACTTATAATTTCTAGACATCGCTCTTCACAACTGATTGTGATTTTTAGCGTTTAAGCCGTATCGTTATCTCACCAATGACCATTTTAATAATTGCAATGTCCTGGACATCAGACAGCTGTACAATTCATTGGCCTTACTGTATGAACGATTTAAGTAATTTTTAAGTAATTTTTAATGAGGTAGTGATATATACGAGAGCAGCGCACTCAGGAGTTATGCTAATATCACGTAAGAATATACTGAGAAAAAAATAACAATGTAATACACGGAAATACGCTCGTTTCAACAAGGATTACGTATATAACGGACTGTGGTCCTCACGTATGAATTAATATGACGCGTATAGTTGTTGGCGTGACGATATTTACCGGGTCGTAATATTAAAATGGTACTTCATTACGTCGCGACCTTGCGATTTCTCTTCTAACATGACAGCATGTAGTAGTATACGTACGGTTATAGTCGGACACACGAATCATGTTGAAACATGCTACGCTCGAATGGTAGGTAGATTTGAATGATGGGTAATTTTCCGTAGGTATTGCGCAATTCCTTTTTCGTTTCGGACGGAAATGTTTTTGTTCTTCCGATGTTCTTCTTCTTTCGTGAGTTCCTATCCCGACTTACCTTAAGTGCTTTAACTTTAAAGACAATACACCAAGTAGGTACTAGGAATGCATAGTATTGGACGAAAATATTCTATGGTGGTGTTGGGGGGTTTCAGGGAGTTTGGACATTTAGGGGAGGGGGTTGGTTGGTGGGGGAAGGGTTTAAGGGTAAGGTTGGTGGGTGGCATTGAGGTGGGGGTTCGGGGGGGGGGGGGGGGGAGTTGTCTGCTTGCCGGGAAAGTCTTGGGGTGATACAACCGTTACTTTTTAGCATTTTTTTATTTTTATTAAGTAATATTATCTTACTCTTAGTATTATTATTTTTTATCAATTATGATATCTTACTCTTAGTATTATTATTTTTTATCAACTATCATATTTGTACATCAGTTTTATTAAATGTCCGCCTTAGGACCGCCGTAGGACCACTGGCAACAGTTTGTGTCATCATGTTATCAGTTTCTGCTAATGGATTTCTGTCTATGACATTTTAATTTTGTCTATTTTATTCTATATTATTGTGAAATAGTAATCAAATTAAACTAATTATTAGAATTAAATTATGAAGCTATCGGTTTCTGATTAATATTAGGAAATAGTAATGTTTTCCAACGTTTAATTTCCACATAGTTTGAAAACCGCTGTAACACACCATTATTCTATGGGTAGTAATAATGATCTCGCTAGGAGCTTTTATCGAAAGAGAATATGATTTCTTTCTTCGTGTAATAAGTAATACGATTGCCTCAAGGCTGTATGTATTCCATTCGTAGACACTCATTTATCTCTTCTTAAGAAAAATAGGCCATTCAGGCGGTGGACACAGGTATCTAATTATATGAGTCTTCATAAAGTAATATTATTAATTTATTTCATATATATTTCTATAGACGCACATTGAAAAAGTCATTATTATATTTTTATGAGGCATCTTTGAAGAATTATAAAAAAGGAAAATCGTATTTAGAGCGGGAAGTTTGTAACAACTGACGTTTTGGCGATGTGGCAAGCGCCGTTGTCCTGGGCAAACTAAAACCATTGATTATATACGGTATTTTTTGCAGACTGAACAAAGAAACGTTTAGTTCACCGTAATTTTTAGTAGTAGTAGTAAATGTAGTGGGGGGCTTGTATCCAGCCCTTGATGTCACTTGGATCTATAAGATATTTTGTAACTACCCACCATGTGGTTAGATCAGTGGTGTGCTAGTAGCCCGGTACTGCATACCACTCCATAGAGATCACTGACCTTCAAGTTAGGCAGATCGCTGGATAAAGGCTCGTCCCAGTAAACTGTGTCTTTTTGCGGCGAGGCCTGGGCCACCAATGACGCATACATGTCTTCAGCCACATATTCAGCAGTCCGTGCTCTCGGTCAAGCCAAGGTTGAATATACGTGCTCTAAGGTTCGTGTGTTCGGTGAGGAGACCGATAGTGGTTCTAATTTTATCTTGCTCATGTCAAGTAGGGCCTTGGTTTTCGTAGTAAGTGATTGCTCGATCATGGCCTTTGCCTGGCGACATCCTTGGCTCTGTTTCCAGGATGTCCGATGTTCCTGCTTCAAGCAGTCCCCGATGATTTTCTTACCTATAGCGAAGGGGACCCCACAACTGGCTCCACCGGGCATTCCAGTGTGCCCAGTTTTGCCAGTCTGGCGGCCTCTTCGTTGCCAATTATGCCTCGGAGTCCATGTTAAGGTGATTTTGTTTCCTTTTCCCAATTTGTTCTTGATAGTTTAGGTTATATAACGTTTAATTCTTTATTGTTTTAATGCTAATATTTTTAGTTACTTCTTTGATAGTCTGTTTCATTCGCATAATGTATTCCGATTCACATAATATATTTTGATTTTTGATTTCTAATGTATATACCTACTTTGATTTTAGGGACACCTCATTGTTTCTTTTATTTATTGACTAACGTAAAAAACAATACTTACTGCTGTATATTTTCCCGTTAAATGTTAGTTGTATTAGAAAAATATTTTTTATACTAACATAATTTAACTTTTTGATACCTGACCTAACTGACTTTGTACCTACTATTATTATATTATGTGTTTTTTTTTCATTTATTGTTGATTTAATTCAGTATTCAGTATTCAATTTATTCATTCAGAATATACAATAAAAGCATGAATTATGAATTAAAGCTGATTATCGCATATTACAATTCGTCAGTTTATATGTAGATATAAAACTATTAAAGCATAAATATTAATTGGAAGTAATAGGTAAGTATCAAACAAAATTGGAAAAAAACAAGGTATGAATATGATCAGGTATATTACATTCCACATTATTATATATCTACATATTAAATATTAAATTCATAATATTATTATTAAACAATAAGGACTAAAATGAGGTACCTGAAAGTTACATATTAATGTTATTCCCATTTGAAAGAACTGGCATGCTCAAAAAAATCACCCAGCTTATAGAAAGCATGTGTGGATTGCAGCTTTTGTTTAAGAGGCCGAACACGAAATTTTGCGCATTTCGTGAATTTACGTAATTTTGCAGACGTGAATTTAGGGTTAAAATACTGTATTTCTATAAGTTTTATTGCAAAACATAAAAGATCATTTATATTATTGTCTACTACTTTTTCGAAAATTATTATAGAATTTTGATTAATTGACCTTAAACCGGCGACTGTTTGTGAATTTTTGCTGTAAGAGGTTTAGAATATAACATATTTACGGATCGTTTTGACATCTAAACGGTATAAAAAAATTACAATGTATTGTTGTGAAAGTCCTCTATATAATAAGTGAATTACTTTTTACTACTTTCATATAAAATTGTTGATAAAAAAAATATTTAACTTTGTCAATTTTTTTTGAAAATGGGGGAAGAAATGCTTTTGATTTTGTCCTTTTAGAACTCTCGTTCATGAAATAAAAACAACAGAAATAAACTTTAGTTCAATTTCAATCCATTTCCTCAAAAAAAATGCAAAACATTAATTAACATTGGCAATAAAGTCTTTTAAAACAATCTAATTCTCGCGTTATGATACTCGCCTATGATACGATTCACGCCTCAAGTCAGCTAGTCCCCGCCGAGCGCTTCCAAAGGGTGGACGTATCTCTTTGGCTCCGAAAATCCTACCTACCTATAGTTATATTATACCATTGATTATAGAGGTATCACGGCCCACATCGATTTCGTACACGGCCTCTTAATAAATCTTTTAAACGCCTTTGTTTCCATCTTTCTTGTGGAGAGTGGTAGCTGGTTAAAGAGCTTATAGCTCAAATATCCAAAGGACTTTTGTCTCTGCGTAAGGCGTACTTTAGGCAGGATAACGTCATCACGTCTGCGTGTATTGTGGGAGTGCATATTTCCGTTTACCTCTTGTTCGTTAATATTTGATTTAGCATATAGTAGACATTGTAAAATGTATTCAGACGTAAAAGTCAGTATTTTGTACTTAAGAAAATATGGTTCGCAGTGCGTGTCACGGGATACTCCTGCAATTGCTCTCAGTGCACTTTTCTGTAAAATGAAAACCCTAGAACTGTCTGTGGCATTACCCCATATCAATATCTCTATGCAATCATGTTGTAAAAAAAATATATTGTACGCCTAAAAGGCAGGCTGTGCGGCACTGAATAATTGTAAAACTCCATGTTACTACACCACAATCACAATAAAATAAATTGAATTGAATTAATTATTAGATTGCTGAATTTTTGCAGCTAAAGTTTTTCTACGAAACGCAACTTGTATTGCACTCTATTTGAATGAGTGCAAACAAGTGGCAGTCATATTTTTACAGAATGATTAATCTCTATTATGTTCAATATGGCATGACTGTACAGCAATGACCAATCATAATACGTTTCTTTTATTTTTGCTTAATAAATCTTTGTTTATGTACTTACCAGCTCTCATCTTTTTATCATCCTTTCTCATTTATCATTTCAAATAATATACCTACCTCATAATTTTATTTATTTTGATTGGATCCTGTTACACAATAGTGTTTATTTTGCCTTTTAATTAAGAATAGGAATATTGCAAGTATAACCAATACTACATTAAAAAGGCGCAAGTAGAATCGAGCGCATTCAAATGAAGTTCGTGAAATATCCCTGCTTCCGTCTGAAAATCCCATACAGCTCATCTAACTATTTCAATTTATGCAAGAAATTTCATATCCTCCCCTTGATTAAGCGGCCTGAAACCGCGGACTTAACCTTTTTGCTAAAAATTACCTCCAATAACATTAACTGTCCTGACTTACTAAATAAAATTAATCTCCGTGTTCCTTCCAAACTCAATAGATTTAACCCTGCTCTTCATGTTCCTCATGCTGGTACCAACTATAGGCAAAATGCATTTCTGTGCCAAACAAGTGACAATTTCAATGATATGATTAAACGCTTTGACGTTGATCTATTCTGTACGAGTGTTAACTCAGCTAGGCAGCGGATGAACAGTGAATTCTTTAGCCTTAATTGTTGAATATTTTTTTATGCATTTTTAATTGATAGCTTTAATTGAAAGATCACATATGTTACTACAACGTTATTTAAAATTGAAAACCTTTAATTGGCTCTATGTTATGTTACTCCGGCTTTTTGTTCAATTATAATTAGCTGTTGGTTTTCCTAAAAATAAATAAATAAATAAATAAAAGTAGCCAATTGCGACCTTTCAACTAAGGAAAAAATCTAGTGAGAACTCATGAACACTAAAAATAAAAGCAGTTCATTGACTGAGCTTAGTTGAAAAGACGTAAATGGCTATTTACGACTTTTCAACCTAATATCAAGTATTTTCCTAATTTTTTTTTACTAAGATGAAAAGGAAAAATATTAATAATTCAATAAATAATTAGGATATAGAAAAATTATAAATCACACATTATAGTTGAAACGCAAACCCAATTTATTGCATTAACAGAATGTGTCTATAGTTTTTCTTTATGAGACAGCAAGCATTTAAATATTTTTTACACAAAACATTTTTTATCTCGGTTTAGACTTTATACTACATGCGCCCTTCTAATTATCGGGGGCAGAATGATAAAAATAATAACAGCAACCATTCATAAGCGAATACGCGTATGAAAATCAATGATTCATAGCGTTACGGGAAAATTCAAGGCCTGGCCAAATTCAAGAGGAGGCCTGGCCGGCCAATGACTTCATGGCTGCAAAATCTACGCCTGATCGATTGTGCACTTCGACATATAATAGGGAGAGTCTGGAAACGTACGTTTTCTAAGCAGCGGGGGTTGTTGTGGACTGATATCATCCACCTTTGAAGCGATCTGTCAGCCATCCGATGCCGTGTGTTATTGACGGGAAAAGGCGACACGGACCGAAGTTCGATCTGAATTACCGCTAACTTCAGGTAGAGGCCGCGCAAGCGACCTGGAATCTGCGACCAGTCTAGAGGACAGAGAAATTCGTAACGGCCCTTAAGTACCGTCACATGCAATCAACAAAAGCATTGATTTCCAGTGAAATACACTGACACAAATTCAGCTATTTTGCAACCTCGTGAAGCGATGAATCAGCACGATGAAACAATACTTTTACTCGGAACATTTTGGATTGCATCATTTATCGGCCTATAAACCGGCGAAAAAGCAACCAAAGTATCATTCCTCGAGTGATCACCTCCCCCAAGGTTGCTACGGCATACTCGGTACCCCTCTCACGAGGTCGCTCAACGAGTCCGGCTCCTTGGTTTCCTTTTCCGCCCTTTACTGATCGAGAAGCATCAGTCTGCATCCCCACAGACTCGAGCAGTGCCCAGGACGAGATACTACGAGCACAAGTAAAATCCTTATCCTCGCATCCTCGTAAACTCATTCATTCCGCGAGTCACTTCATCCGCGTCAATATTACCTATTCGGGAAGAGTTACAACTGGCAATATCGAACTCTCAGTCAATTCAATAAATACCTTCTGATTTACTCAAAATCGCCTTTTAATACGGAGATAACTCGCAAGTTGACACCACCACCTCACACCGAATAACCTGGAGTCTACTGAGGGGCAGTCCCTCACAAATTCATCTAAATCTGGTAGTAAAGGCGAGAGGATGTCCCGCTGTTTGCACTTCACAGTGCCTCGCGGTAAAACAATGGTCTATTAGGTGCAGTTAGCGAAGTTTGACTGTGGATAGTGTTGTCCGCGTTCACTTCATAAGAGACAGAATGGCGTTATAGCTCCCTGGTGCGGCGGGCTCGCACGTATTAATTGACACCCCTCAATGTACCTGATATCACGCTGAGTATTTACAATGAAAATAATAAAAATAAATTCATATGTAAGGACTCTACCGCAACAAAACCCAACGTTTTACAACCACGTCTCCCGCGCTATCCTCAACGAATGTCACGTCCAAAAGCCATTCAAACAACGTGACTGAGTTAAAATTAATCTGATTTGTGGCTCAGATTACCAAAATGTTTCGTTAAATTCAGCTTCGCGAGCGGCATATTGCGCACGGTACGTTGGAGGTTGAGTTAGTTATGTATGTGATCACTCGGCCGTGAGCTTTATGGGCGCAACTAACTTTCGAACCAGTTCAGACTAACTTGGTAATTAATTCGTTCAACGTTCCACACATGTCTGGACATGACTTTACGTTGAAACTGTACCCGCAACAACTCTCAAACCTCCTTTTTATACGACTGCCCAACAAAAAGGAGAGTAGTGCGTTCAGGGTTCATCTATGTATGTTTTAAGTTCCTTAGTTCCACCATTGATTTTATAGTGTAATAATCAATGGTTCCACCATAAGTTCTAAACGCTTAAACCGATTTAAAACTGTCATATTATTAGAATCGTTTGGTCCTCCCGAGTGGCCTACTGATACTAGACAGTCGTTACGCGAAAAATTTAAAGAAATCAATATTTTGACACTTGCATCTTATTACATCTATGAAAACTTAATGTATGTGCATAAAAATAAAGAACTGTTTTAAAAAAACTCTGATAGGCATGGTGTCAATACTAGAAATAAAAATAAAACTCATAAAAGTCGACTCTCCAAAAACACAAAATCATTCAAAGGGCAATGTATACGCTTCTACAATAAAGTCCCAGTAAACATGCAAAATTTATCTGTGATACAATTTAAGTCATTTATTAAGAAAAAGCTGTACTCAAAGGGCTACTATAAAATAAATGATTACCTAGACGACAAAGACCCTTGGAAATAAAATGGTTACCTCGATGATTAATATCACGTTATATGTCACAATAATTTGTTATAATGTCACAATTTAATTTTTATATCATTTATGTATGTTTGTATGCATTATTGATGTCAAAAAGTTACGATTTCGTACTATTTTGAATAAAAAACTTATGATTATGATTATTATGTCATAGGGTACGTGCCGCGACCCCTTGCTATCATATGAGGAGAAAGCAGCGTCTTTAATATAAATCGGCCTGTTAGGCGGTGCGTGTTGACATTCATCAATTGACACTTTAGGTTTTTGTTTATTCTTCCTCTTCGCGGCCGTCAGGAATAGATCCGGTAGGCCTAGTAACGAAGAAAAATATTTGGAATATTAATTTATCAAGATAAATTATACAAAGTGTTTAATTATTACACTCCACAAAATATTACCGATTTTAAATAACCGTTTTTGCTTCTTACGAATTTATTTCAATCTGACGTTTTGGAAAATTATAAAACTACGAAATCGTAGTCGTAAAAAATCCGGTATGTATTATTGATGACACTCTGTTTTTTAATTATTTTACCATAAATTTTAAACGCTTGAACCGATTTAGAATGTGTGATATTGTAGGAATAGTTATGTCATCTCGAGTGTCATAGCTTACCTAAACTGTCCAAATGTCAAAAAATGTTGTCTAAATGTCTAAATGTCAATAAATTAACATAAATATATTGTGTTTAGTGTCAACAGAAAGGTCTGACTGAGTACATTCCGGAAATACATCTATCTACATGGATAAATACGAAAACCACAAATATTTTATTAAAAAAGCCATTATAAAAATAATTATAAATACAATATTTATATCAATACTTCTTATGACATTTTGTTCCGAATTGTATGAGAGTAATTGGTTGTTTTACGTAGGTACGATCATGTTTAAAAATGTCTCAAAATTATACGATTAAAGTAATTTGTCTACCTTAGAACAGGCGGCAGCAAAGTTCGGTTTTAACTATTGGAAGTTATAGTTATTGTCATTTGGAAGTGAATGAATTAATTTGAATTTTACCAGAGGTAGGCATAATTTATTACTACCTTGGCCTTCTTTGGAATATTACCCTCGAAAATTTTTAAATGTTATATAGAAGCGGAAAAATACCCCAGTTTAGTCCAAAATAAAAGGCTACGTTATTGAAAGATAATTGTATAATCAACGCAATATAATTAGGTGACTGATAATTTCCATTTCGATTTTTGTCATTTAGCTTGACATTTTTACCATTTTATGGTTTATTATGTTGTTATGACTATTTTATTTTCACTCCGATAATCAATTGTATTTTATGTTTGTAAGATCATATTATTTTCTATTTCATGGCAACTTTTTTTTTGTTATTTTATTTATTTGGTAAGTAACAGCATGAACTTATAATTAGATACATCAGTCTTAAAAAAACATGTTTTTATGCCGATTATAACTTACGCCGTTCGAAATTATTTGAAAAATATTTACAAACTAAATTATGAAACAAAAAATAAAATACATCCGTAAATATTTATTAGTTGAGAGAAAACGGATCTATACCGCGCGGAAATAAACGACAATCCACCCGATGCATTTGTAGATGGCCAATGTAACTTTGCCGAAAATGTGACTTTGCCGGGAGAACTCATCGTCCAAGTCCACGCGGCAAGGACTCATCCCCACAAACCAAAAAATAACAAATGACCGCAAAAGTTGTAGAGTTAACCGTAAACATATAAATTATACTTATACAACATAAATTCAAAATAAGTAAATGGGAATACATATATTAGTTATATTATATTTATACATACATATTACAAATCAATAATTACTGGCAGTTGTCGCTGCTGCTTCAAGGGCGGTTCGTACTGCCGATTTGAAGCTAATTTTGTTACTACTATAAATGTCAAGCCCTGTGAATTTATCATTATACGTAATTGCGCGTGTAGTTAGAATGTCGTCTCGGGGGCTCGAATAACTGTATAGATCGGGTTTTACGTTGCGGCACCTTCAGAGTGATGCTCGAAACTATGTATTGATAATTTTCACAATAATTGAATGCGTATACAAAATTTCGTTTCTGGGCTGTTGACCGTTGAGAAATCTCCTCGTCGGGAGCCAACCCCGGGTGCAACAGCCATGTCATGATGAAGTTTAGAACGGGCTGTCATAAATGAATACGTATACAAAATTGTGTGTCTTTGCTGTTGACCGTGAGAGAGTAGTCTCGTCGGGAAACGATCCTGGTCATGCTCACATATTCTATATTTGGCTCTTCTCTTCATAGGAAAAGCCTTCTTGAACATTTTTATTTAAATTCGTCCATGGATTTCTCGCCACATATTGAGCAATAAGCGTTTGTTTATTTTAAGTTTTTCAGAATTTTAAGTATAGTAGAATCATTTGTAATAACGCCTTTGCCATGAACCGATTGCCTATCACTGCATATTAAGTTAAATTTTACATTCATGTTTCCTTCTCATTCTTTCGCAATTCTCCTTTCGGTTTCAAAATGAATAATCGATGAATTATTCCACGCTCTCAGGGGCAGCGGTTGCCGAGTTTATCCAATGTGAATTATTAAAGAGGCCTGCATGGTTACGGCCAGGGTTCAGGGCTTTTCATTGCGTTTGTGAGTAACAGTTATTTTTCAATAAGCTGATTCTTCGACTCGATTTATAAAAAAATCCGTTGTGTCACTCCAACACTTTCCCGCCAATCAGCTAACCACGTAATCTTATTCAAAATTAAAAATCAGTTTGCAAACGCGCGTCCCGTATTATTAGCAAATAAACGTAATGTAGGACAATCGCGACGTCCCAAATTTAAATATTTAATTCCCCCATATATTTTTATGGCGGAATATAAACATTATTAGTGTATTATAAATAGGATAGAAAACGAATTTACCGCGTGAAATTTATAGCACCCGACGTTTCGGTGACGTTGCAGCCGCCGTTGTCAAGGGTAGACTGAAGAGCTGTCAATCCATTGTTTTGCGGGTAGGTCGCATACCGCTGCCGCCACTGCGTAGATTATAACGGTGGTGGGGGGCCGAGCTCGGAGCGCGCGAATTTTTAAAATCCGTCATGCACACAACACTCACTGTATCCTGTCTTACGTCTTTGCGTTCGGCGTTCGGCGGAGGGAACATTTTAAGAAGAGGGTTCCACGTAGAAGAGAGTTTGTAACCGTGTCGTCTCTATTGAAATTCGGGGTACTTCTTATTTCAATGGCTTCCCGGATCCCGGCCCCCACCACCGTTATCACCTACGCAGTGGCGGCAGCGGTATGCGGCCTACCTGCAAAACAACGGATTGACAGCTCTTCAGTCTACCTTTGACAACGGCGGCTGCAACGTCACCGAAACGTCGGGTGCTACAAATTTCACGCGGTAAATTCGTTTTCTATCCTATTTATAATATTTTTATTTATTGTTATTTTATTAACACGATTATTTATTGTATGTGTTTTATTTTAAATATTTCCTGTTGTGATCATTATTTAGTGATTATTAGTTATAATTTGTAATGGTGACGGTAATATATTTCTTTTCTTTTTGTGATCTAAATACTAGAGAGCTCGCTGCCCTGGAACAAGTCCTGGCACTTAGTTGGGCAGCAGCAGCACATACATATGTTTTTTATAACAACAGCTGCAAATAAATATTTTTCAATACCTGCTAATACTCATATCGGCCGTGTTCAATTTTAATTTTAATTTTAATAATATATGTATTATTGATATGATTGTTAGTGAGACGTATGCATTGTAAATGAATTGTTAAATTAATTAATGAAATAAATAAATAAATTAAAATATCATCATGGAATTATTAATGTATCTACGGTTTGTTGGAAAATAAAGCTACAATGAAATGAAAATAGATTTAAAATATCTGAGAAGTACTATAAAAATATGATATAATGTTACCATAACGTTCGCAGTCTTCGAAGCAAAACTAATACTTTCTTCAAAAATGTACTTCTTGAAGACTACGATATAGGGCCCGATTGCGTTTCTTTGTGAACTAAAACTAAGATTAGTCCAAACGAACGAGACAGAGCAATATTTTAGAGCGGGATATGAAACGAACGATCGTCGATAAATACTACCTGCCGAACTTATACTCGTCCGAATAAATTCGAGCATATTTCGTGCGGTGTAAGATTTGACCTTGGCGGGCAGTTTTAATGCGAAAAAGTGATAACCGGTCATCTCACACTCCGCTCTAGCGTATTGCTCTGTCACGTTCACACGGACTAATTTACGATTTTAGTTCACGAAGAAACGCAATCGAGCCCATAATCTGTCTAACCGAGACTTAACTTCATAGTTCAATTTAGGATCGAAAAGATTGTGATTATTCTTCAAATAGAGTTGTCAACCACAACGGGTGAACCCGTCATCTCAGGAAGTTTTAACGATTAGTCGTTCTATCTCCCGTGAAGTGAGCGCAGAAGACTTGGACAAAACAGTCCACCGTCAAACTACGCCAAATGCCCGTAAGAGGCCAACGCCTTAGCCGCGAGATAAACAGGTGTGTTACCCAGCCGGCTTACATTCACGCCCTTACTTCCAATTTCGACCAGATTACTCCGGTCTCTCGATTGGTTACGAGTTCGAGACCGCTTGCGCGGTCCTCTACCTTACGAAGCGGTGAAACGGTGTATACCGAATCTATCGCTGACCAAGGCATCCTTTGCCCGGCTGTTCACCTAGGATCGGGTAGTCGATGGTCGTTTCAAGAGCAGTCGCCGTAAGGTCCGCAACCACCCCCGCTCTATAGGAAACAGAACTGCTTCCAGACTCCCCCGACCGTTAGTCAGATTGCACAATCGATTGGCTAACGCCGCACGGTGCACAGATCGTCCAGGAGCGCCAGAAGGTTGATTCCTAGGGAAAACTAGCCCTAAGACCAAAGTCCTGCCCGGTCTCGCACTTCATGCGTGGAGGCCGCTAGATGGGTGTTGACCTGTGAGTGTGACCAACCCTGAACAAATGGGTCTTCGTGGCCAACTCAACAAGGGCCCATTAGCTCCCCTACTTATTATTCTAGAATGAAAAAAAAAACGAAGAGGTGGGGCTCTTATAGGTGTTAAAACTACTTTAATATATGTATGTAAGTACAATTGGCAAACAGCAGCGGTAATAAAATCAATATTTGCAACATTTATCTGCGCAATTATTCGAATCAACAACGGCTGCTTAGTGGGCATCTGGATATGGCTTTCGACATAATGTCAAACCACCACCATAACCTTTTTCTATTGTTAGGTGATTACAATTTGCCAAACATCATATGGGATGATGTAGAGAACAATGGAATCTGTATTCGAAATGCAGATTATTTTAATTCAGTTGACATCTCACCGACTACAAACATATACTCTCCCAGCAAACATACACATACACACACAACTCCCAATCAATTGTAATATGTTTTGTATTAATAAATGGGCAAAAAATACTACAAATTACTAGGATTGAAATAAATATACATTTGTAATTCACAGGAATACAATTTTGTAATTCTGTATACTGTATCATACTGTGTGTTCTCCTTAATTAATAATTAAATAAACAAATAATATTAATTAGTCATTATCGGTTAAAAAGTAATTTACGCGGTGCTGTAATGACATTTGTTTTTAAGCCATTACTTTTATGCATGCTTGATTCCTGGTTTTTGCATGGATTTGATAATCTGCGGAATAGAGTTAACAATAGAAATGTGGTTCCTTTTTACACAGTAACTGTCCTCACTGACGGACAGTTTATGAGGTGTTTATTGCTCGTAGCCTTCCCTTCGGCTACGTAACGACCAAATTTGGTTGCACATCAGAACACCGTTGACTACGTAACGACCAATATTGGCAGCATGCTCCCGGAGCGCACAGTAATATTATTTTCTAATTCGAACGCATCCTAAAATTCATGCCAAATATCTCATATTATCATTTCGCGCGTCATTTCGCTGATATTTCTGGTAAAATTCCATTGTCAAACATGATAATTTTTTTTTTTTCGAGAAATCATAAAAAAATATTGGTTTTTATGAGCTAATATCTAAATATTTTTGTATGTTAATAAGCAAAACGAAATTATTACCTTTGATAAAGAATCTAATAAAGATCACGATAGTTTTTACGATTTCTAAATAGGCTTCCGTATTTTTCCGTAAGACAAGTACAAGTTAGAAATGCCGATTTTTCTTCACTTTTTCGACTTTCTCATATTTATTCAGAACTATCTAATTGTTTTACAAAATGAGATTTCAATATTATTTATACGAAATTTTGTACGATCATTGTACAGTTATTCTTTTTATGATTGCTATAGCAGTTCCATAGTTATAGTACTTTTTGTCGAGCGCGGTGATATTGCAAGAAATTCCAATAAATTGCCGCGGTCTGCCATGAAATTATGCCGCTACTTGAAGGGTTAATGTATATATCTTCGTAAAGAGTAGATGTTCGGATATTTTTTAATCAAATCACAACATTCCAGTATTAACAAAGAGGGCACATACGATATGTACTTAATGATTGCTCAATTTAAGTGAGGTTGTAAAAATGACATGACTTTCTTTTTACAAAACCCTTTTACATATATTTATGTATAAGTATGTATTAATATAGTATAATGCTAATCATAAAAATAAAACTATACGCAGTAATTTTTATCTAAAAAACTACTATTTTTTTGTTTTAATAATGGGGGATATCAAAATGGGAAATCGCAAAAAAAATGGATAAAATTGCGAATACATTAGAAAACAACATAAGTAAAGAGGCACTTACGTAGCTTTGTTTCTATTTTAAATATCTTATATGTGACCTGGAAATAATATTCACTACTAATATTATAAAGAGGTAAAGTTTGTGATGTTGTAGGAAGTAATCTCTGGATCTACTAAATTGATTTTGAAAATTCTTTTACCAATAGAAAGCCACGTTATTTGTGAGTGTCATAGGTAGGGTATATATTATCCCGAAAAATAAAAAGACTTTTTGTGGTAGTCGGATTTCCAAAGTAAGTCGGAAAAAACGGTCGAACGAAAACGTTTCTAACGAACGCTGCCTTAACGATGAGAGATATATGATTAAGTTCTAAAGAAAAGTTGTAGAGCTTGATAATGCCTACAAAAAAGTCAGCAGCAGCATATGTCTAACTTTTATATTTAAGTAACAAAAAGTAGTATTTTATATTTTAAAAATAATTTAAATCGTTAGGTCATGTTTATTGGTCATATTATTATGAATTCTTATTAAAAAAAAAAGTTAATTTATCGTGTCAAGTGTATCGTGACAAGAGACTTTTACCTTTTAATGCATATAATTTTCCTTTTACTGCATAAAAAGTTAATGAGATAATACGCTCACAAATAAGACACTCACAAATAAGTAAACTTATCGTATCAATTGTTTAAAACAAAAGACTTTTCCCTTTTACTGCATATAATTTCCCATTTACTGCATAAATAGTTAAAGAGATAATACGCTCACAAATAAGACACTCACAAGAAGACACTCACAAATAACGGTATTATAGTCCAATTGGCATGCAAATACATACATACATATGCAGTAAAAATATAACCCTTCTTTTGGCAGTCAGGAAATAAATCATAGCACTCAGTACTAACCGAACCACACTCATAATTTCATCACAGGTAAAAAGTTTTACCGCCCAACGAAGTGAGCACGGGTCAGCTATTCAACGAATGAAATTAGCCGAAGTTACAAAATATAAAAATAATTCTATCGCAGACTATCGCGGTTGTTTGATATTATAAATAAGATAAAAAACGAATTTATCGCGTGAAGTTTGTAACACCCGATGTTTCGGCGACGTTGCAACCGCCGTTGTTTAGGGTAGACCTATCCTAGACAACGGCGGCTGCAACGTCGCTGATACGTTGGGTGTTACAAGCATCACATGGTAAATTCGTTTTTTATCTTATTTATAATTACATAATAAAAATACCAAGGAAACCTCACCTGTTGTGTTGTTCCTGTTGTTGTTAGAGTTGTTGTTGTTGAGCGAGCTGAAGATAGACATCGAACCGGCAAGACGAGCCCGCCTTAGGATCCACATCATGATAGGTCAGGTAACAACCGAAACTTTATTTCAAAAAGATAAACACACTCAAAACACTGACGGATATTTGATAGGATTATAATTTACTATGTTAAAAGCCTCGATGATATGTTTTGGACAGTTTGAGGTACGTAATGACGTTTCAAATAAGTATCAGGAAGCTATTATTTTTTTTCAAGTTTAAATTCTGAAGCGGTACGAAAGCGCGCGCGTTCGCTGAAACTGAAAGTTGGAGCTTTTAGCGTCAGTTCGAAGGCTGTAGCAGTGAGAGCGGCTCCACGCGGACTGAACGTTGGGGTGCGTGACGTTACTAGGGATGGGACAGTTTCAAATCAGATTGCAATAGCAATCGAGAATATTATGGTTCAAAAAAGGTGGAAACGTTACACCTATTTTTATTTATTTATTTTATTTTATTTCTTCATTCACTTATTGCCAACCAAAAGTAGAGAAAAACTAATACATTGAATAGTAAAATTAAAAATTATATCAACTATTAGCTATACAAACAGAATATGGTGTAAAATACTTGCTATCGTATAAGAATACTTATTTTTATTATTATTTTTTTTTATTTATTACCCTTTTTTTAAATACAGCTTTGTATAAAATCTAGCCAAGCCTAAGGCTTACCTGCTGGAGATTATGATAGGGTGAATTTCAGTGCAACTTTAGTGGTCCATATTATAATATATCTGCTGCATTTTCTGCTACATTTGTATGGATTAGTCGGTACAGAAAGCCAACCCCCTTGATAATCCTACTAATGTTATAAACGCGAAAGTTTGTATGTATGTATGGATGTTTGTTACTCTTTCACGCAAAAACTACTGAATGGATTTTGATGAAACTTCACAATAATATAGCTTATACATCAGAATAACACATATGCTATAATTTATAAAGATATAGTGTGAATTATCTAAAATATAACGATAACTGTCAAGAAAGTAGGAAAAAATCTAAGAAATTGACATTCGAAATTTAAATTCTATCCTACTATCCTACTATAATCCTAATCCTACTAATATTATAAACGCGAAAGTTTGTATGTATGTATGGATGTTTGTTACTCTTTCACGCAAAAGCTACTGAATGGATTTTGATGAAACTTTACAATAATATAGCTTACACATCAGAATAACACATAGGCTATAATTTATTATATGGTTTCATATCATCATTATCACAATTTTCCATCACCACGCGGGTGAAACTGCTGGGCGCAGCTAGTATTTACATAAAAAGATGAACGTACTTAATGCTAATAAAATAAACTATGAATCTCATTCGTATCATTTACGCGTGTGTTTCACTTTCACTTATTTTAAAGCAAACTATTTTTAATTCTTTTTTTTTACATTTTTTATAAGCTTTTAATTTAGAGGAATTTTGTTGAATATATGAGGGATTAGCCAATTCAATCTTCTTTTGCAATAAAGGTTGCGAAGAGGAGGGACGAGTAGCCGTTCATTTTGTATCTGTCTAGTGATGTGTTTATGTTGGACATAAATTCGGAACTCGTCAGTCTCGAAATATTGGACTGTCAATCTATAAATAAATAATACATTAGCTGGTATTATGTCACAATAATTGAAAAGTCCTATCTGGTTGTTTCTGAATTTATTTCGAATCTTGTTTGGAACTATTATTTTTAAAATACGGTGTTGTAGAGATGTGATGCGCGATATATAAGATTTAAATGTGCTGGCGTAGGTTGTAATTCAATAAGCAATAATAGATTCGACCATGGCAAAATAGAGACTTCTCAGCTGATTGTATTTGAGAATGTATTTTAAGTGGTAGATTTTTATATATACTTGTAAGTTTTTTGCAAATGTTATTAATGTGAAATTGCCTATATGATAAGTTGCCTATATTATTAATGTGAAATTGCAAAACAGATAAGAGTTGGTGGTAAAAATATCGAAATCTGGTGCCATTGAGTTAATAACATTAACCTCTGGGATGCCACTACCACCATTTCGTGGTTTTCTGTTGTGGCTATTCGCGGCGGACGATCTCCGTATTAATGCCATTATCGGCTCTATTTCCCCTTCCACTGCGGTAAAAGTCGCCTGTTATTTAATAGGGCTCCATTATATATTAGTATGCTGCACTATCACCCCCCACAAGCAAATTTTCAAGGGCTGATCGTGTGTAAAATATATTCGGCTTTTCATTAATTGTTTTTATAACTATGATTTTGTTATAAACCTAACAAGATTTTTTTTAGTATTATGTAATATCTATCGAGGTTTACGTAAAAATAGGAGTACATAACATTATTTTATAGTACATAGTACTATAAAATAACAGCACAATAGGTCAAAAACAATTTTCCATTTATATTAGGGAAGCCGATTGATTGTTTGGTAAAATTAGCTACTCTGGACAAAGTATATATTATATAAATATATAATATACATGTCTAACATGATAAATTATTCGGTAATTAGAGAGAAATCATACAAAAACGATTTAGTTAGCATTTATATACAAAATCGACCAAAAAATTCAAAGACATGGCGTCGTTTGTCCGCGCGAATTTTGCGTAAGAATGGTTGGATTTCGAAGGGTTACGCGCAGCAAAACACGCGCCAACGAGTGTCACCACCTGGAGTTGAAACGGCCAGGCGAAAAGACAGTGCTATCGAGCACGAAGATATTTATTAGCCACTAAAATATCCATCTTAGCAGGTGACCTAGGGTTATCAGTTTTACCTCAAATCGGACATAGTCAGCATTTCTCTTCTGAGACAGAGAAAATTATAGTTAAATATGCCTGTGATAAATGCAGTCGGATACGCAAATTACTTATATCCGTACAGCTTGAAGTACAAAAATCTCAAAAAGCAACTGCACCTTTTGCATATTCACGCGGATTTCAAATAGGTGCATTTGTTTCCATGACTCGTTTCACGACTTATAACAATTGAGTCGTACAACGTGCGCATAGCCCGAATATTATTGAAGTGTTTGGATTGCCGTATCACAAATCTAGAAGCGTGAAAAAGTTATTCGTAGTCACCAAAGAATGGAGTAATCACATATCAGATAAGCGGCGATCTTGTATTGGATTGACGAAACAAGTTTCACGAAGTAGTTTTTTTACAAATATGTTTCAAGTAGTATTACTTGAGAAAGAAATGCTATTTTGAAAACCTTTAAAGATGTTTTGAAAGCCTTCTCATAATTCATGTGCATTCTTATTCTTACGTGCCATGCTCGTTATCGTGCGTTGCACGTTGGCGATCACAAGAGCAATCCTTAATTTGCAGTCAACAGCACGGAATATTTTTCCGTGTCTTTCGGTACCACTGCCACAAGTTTTCAGCCAAGAGTTGCGTCATCTTGTTTAAAAATCGGTTGTGTCACCGCAAGACTTTCCTGGCAAGCAGACAAGCCCCCCCCTGCGCCAAACCCCCTTCAATCCCCTCCCAAATTATGGATGGGGGGTGGGGTGTTTAAGGGGGGGGGGGGGGGAAATATTCTTCTTCTTCCAATAATATTCTTTTTCTTCCGTGGGTTTCTATCCCGCCTTATCTAGAGTTCTTTAATAGAAACCCAAGTGCTCAGAATGCAAAAAGGATTTTGGGAAAGGGTGATGTTTAGTGAGGAGAGGGAAGGGGTGTTAAGGATTTGGCGCGGGGGGTTGTCTGCTTGCCGGGAAAGTCTTGGGTACACAACCGATTGTTTCCTTATGTCAAACTGAGGAGGTAACTCTTCTGCATATAGGTAGTACATACATAATTCAATTTCACCTGCATATTTTTTTATTGTTTACTATCCATATTTATATTTATGGTATATTATTGTGTACAATGTATAAAATAAATTAAATAAATAAAAAAAGTAGTAATCAAAACATTTAATTTCTTTTACTCGATTAACGAAGCCGCACAGTGCGTCCCTACACGCGAAGTCGCGTGACATGTGCGCAGGCGTCACGACGCCGCGACCGCCCAGCCGAAGCTGGGGTGGGTACCGCGGCACGAAATACAGATTAAGAAACAATGTTTCCTCATTATAGTACACCAGATGCGTCAAGCTTTTTAAAACAGTGGGTGCAGACGATGAAAGCGGTAAATGCTCACATTGATACGTTAACGGCCAATCCCAGTGAATTTAGGGTTATGGTTATATTGTTGATATCAGCTGAACTTTTTTGTATATTAACTATTGTTACTTTTTGTTATTAGACGACCAACGACTTAGTTGTAAGATGTATTGTTGTCTATTTTGCGAATAAACAGAATGAAACGCCTTTTCCGGTGTAGAAAGTAAAAAGGTAAATAACGGCTATAAGAATAAATCATACAAATCAAATTTATTGTCTTCAAAACCTTATACATACATAGTTGTTTAGACATTAGTATAAAATAGTTTGGATACATTAGGATATATAATTTTATTATAAAATCCAAAGAATAAAACCATTGATTATGAAATCGATGTAATGCTTCAGTACAGCCATACTCTAAGTATGCTCCGCGGATCCCTAGGGCTCCTCAAAGCCTCTGTAAGTGCTCCTCGAGAATAAAGAAAAAAAAAAGACCGAATAAAGAAAAGACCGTTTGTATGATAAAACTTGGCTTTTCCGACTGTCTCTCATGGCGAAAACTGTCTTTTATGAATATCTTTCAAAAAATAAATGGATTAAATTTATCATTACAGGGTAAAAAGACATCAGTGTTCGAGGCCTGTAATAAAATAACCGCCTGTAAGAAAATGATATTATTGGATTACTTGTGTTGGTAAGAGAGAAATAGAAAGTTTTACATCACTCAGTGAGTTTGTAAGCGATAACGACCCAGAAATGTTTCGAGATGATATATTTAAAAGAATTGGTCCAATTTCTCACTGCAATGCGGGCATCTTTTAAATGTATTTTCTCGAAAAACAGAATATAAAAATTAAAATGAGTTCATGGATTCAAAATCCCTTTTTACTCAGCTTACAAAAGCCCGAAAGTATGTCAAACGAGATATATGAATCGTTTTTAGAAATGTCATTAGACACCAGTATGGAGTCACAGAAAATGATGCATCTTAATGATTTTTGGTACAGAATCCGCGATGAATTCTCAGGATTGCGATGAAACAGGATTCTTGTCCTATGCAGCTACAAAAACAAAATACCGCAATCGACTGGACGCCAAACCTGATCAACCTGGACCAAACAAGGGTTCACCTCTCTTCTATCAAACCTGTTATCAAGAAATTGATGAAAAATAAGAAACAGTGTCATACCTTCCATGAGAATTGATTAGTAGATAATTATTTTTTCTCTTTAATTATATGTTATGTAACTGATTGTAATGTAATTATTAATAAACAATGCAAATAAACAATTTTTTGTTTCCGTCAAATATTTCGCTTCTCAAAAGTGTTCCGTCACCAAAAAAGTTTGAGAATCGCTGCTTTAGTAGATAGCAGCCTAAGATTAAAATAACTCTAAAAATCGATACTAAAGGTTCACGACATAAATTATAATAATTGTATTGGATACCTTAAACTAAAAATTCAATCAGATATTTATTTTTCATGATATAGTAAAAAAAAACAAAACACTAACTTACTTTAGAACATTTTGACGTGAGAATTATAAATTAAGTTGTACACATACAACATACAATTGATTACCGGAAAGAAAATAAAATAGTCGTAATTATTAAGTAATTAATAAATAACATTATTACATTAATTAATAAATAAATAATAAATATAATTAATAAATAACACATTACATTAACATATAATTAATAAATAACACATTACAAAACATATTAATTAATAAATAACAACATTACATATTTATTTATATAAAATAAGTAAAATATTGAATTTCCTAGAGGTATTTATTTTAGTTTAATTTTGAATAGGTAAGAAAGAGAGAAAAATGCCTATATTGTACTGAAACACTTACAGTGATAAATGAAACTAAAATTTTATTTTAATTTAGTGCAAACGGCCGGCTTATCGTTTTGCGATTTCTTACAGCCAACTGTTGTAATATTAAAGAAAAGATATAATTAAGCAGCAAAAATTCAATAAAATGTTAAAAATGTCAAGCTTAATGTAGATAACCAAAATGGAAGTGGCCAATGAAAGACACATAGACGTCAGACACATAAATAGAGTTATAATAAGTCAAAAATGTGTAGTGTGGGCCATCTATCGTTTTATTTTTGAACTAGCGGTTATTCCGGGAATGGCAATACTTACGTCATTCCTATTTTGACAGAAAATTATTTTTTTGTTTGCGGTGTAGGAAAATTGTTGCGTTTACGCTTGAAGAACGCTGGGAAACATTAAAATTTTACTTTGAAAATGGGTCCAATGTTGCAGAATGTTGAAAAAAATGGGCCGGATAAAGGCACCGTATTTTTGCTTCCAAAATTGAAAGATCATGACTTGAGTGACATTTGGTTTCAACAAGACGGCGCTACATGCCACACAGTCAACGTTACTATCGATCTTTTGCGTACCATTTTCGAAAATCGCATTATCAGCCGAAATGATGACGTCGTTTGGCCACCACGGGCTACGATTTGACGCCGTTGGACTATAATCTTTGGGGTGCCATCAAAGACAAATGTTACGCCAATAAACCAGCAAGAATTAATGACCTAAAAGACGACATACGCGCTGCCATTGGCGAGATTTTGCCGCAACGATCGAATGGGCTACTGTATGGCCAGCCATGGCAGCCATATGAATAAAGTTGTATTCCACAAGTATTGGCAAGAATTGAAGTTTCAAATAAAAATAACGAAAAAAAATCCGTAGTTTTTAATTTATAGCATTACAAAGTCTACAATTTTAAACGGCCCATCCTGTACATACCTGAATTTAATTATCAACTGCGGCAACGCGTTTCGTATTTTCTTCTGTTACGTTGAATTAAAAAAATATATATATTTAGGCTAAGATTCAAACTTTAAGTCCCCCCCTCCTGCGGAGAGCGCGCCTGTGACTCGCTCTTCCGAACGAGGATATCAGAAGCGCGCATTCCCTTCGTGTCTCATCTGTTGCGAATACGCATAATCTGTGCCACTCTCAGAGTATAATTTACGAGCGGCAGCCTCTCCGCGCTCTTCATACGTCTTCATCGCGGCGCTATTTTATTTGCTACCCATTTCTCTCGAGTTTCTCCACTCTGATAACGCCGCAAATTTGTATCGCTTTATCATTGTGACGCACCGCGCCACGCAGATGCCACCTGATAATATTGACAAGCACGACAAGCAGGTAGATATATAATGAACCCGAAAATTCTCAAGGTAAAATATTCTCTCCTTCTCTTTATCAGGTACTGTGTAAGCTTCTCCTCCTAAAGGGTAAACTGAGTTTGTATAAAACATTTTTTTTTTAATATTATAACATTTCGGATGCGAAAAGTTAAGATTTGTCAGAAATCGGTAGTAACAGAATAATAAAAAAATAACAGCGACTGTCCCTAGTCTCTGGATTGGATTTATCCAATTATTTTTAATTGCCAAAACTTATATATCATCGGATGAATTAGATTTTTTGCATTGTAAGAATTCAATAACTTTGACTTCTTTTAATTGTGTTTCTACGAGTTTTAAAATATGTAATTTATTAAAAGTAAAGCACGAGATATATACGGTGGAATTTAAATTGCGCAAAAAATTTAAGGGGTGAGTCTACCTATTAACGATTATGAAAATATTTGTTTTTATTTTGATTCGATAAAATGAAGTCCCAAAATAATGCAAAAGTATTCTTGAGCCATAATTTATTATGTTAATAGATTTTTTATCGAAAAAATTAGTATTAAAAATAGTTTTGTGATCTATTTAATGATCACCCTTTGTGCGCAATTTAAATTCCACGGTGTACATTCCAAAAAAAACGGCATTCCAAAAAAAACGTGTTTGGACCAGTAGCGAAAAGAAAGCAGTTTGCGGCATCTTGAACACTATCAAAACACCGTCTAACTAGACCTAGGACTGTACTAAGTCAGGCGTACCAGAAAATATGTTACCTGTACACACGTTCAGTTAAGATTAAAATATAAAACAAAAGAAAGGAAATAAGGTACTTATAGGTATTTAAGAAATCGAGAAATTTCATGTCCTAATGTTTTGCTTATTTACTGTGTGTATTTCATCCATAAACAGGTTTGGACAACATCAACGTAAAACAAAAGAATGCCGACGGGGGCAGGTGCAAAATCTTAACTGACACGAACTCTGATCATCTATCTCTATCTTATATATTGTCTGTTTCTTTTTCATTCATAAATTTATTTAGTTTCGGGATAAGTTAAAAGTACTCACTCCGTACTATTCAGCTATTGGTATACATAGGTAGGTATATAATTTCTCGTATTTTGTCTTTATTTTATCTATATAAGTAATATAATTAATCTAGTACTGTAGTAGTAATGTAGTACTGTTTAACTAAAATGAAGTAAACAAGGTATGTATTTTACTAAAGAATTGTAATGTATATAAATAAAAATGAAATTCTGTTCGTTGGTAACCGCATATTAGGTTGAACGGCTGAACCGATTTGGCTAATATTTTTTTTAGTGTTCGTAATAGTCTAAATAAGGTCATAACGAAAAAGAAAATTAGAAAAGTTGCCTGAAAAATTGGAAAATTCGGGAAAAACTGGAGGTGCTCTTTTTCTACTCACGATTTGAACGATGGATATCCGTAATTCTTTTTATAAATAGGAACGATATGTTAGGTTGATTCTTTTTTTGTTTTAATCGCTATGATCTTGGGATGGAAATATTTAAATCAAATGTTTTCATTGAAAAAAAATCTGGAAGATCTTGAGAAAAACCCGGAAAAACGAATTCCAGCCTAAATTAAAATAAAATTACATTTTCTACTGTTGTGTTGTTTCGCGATCTATCCAACAAATATGGTTATTTTATTTATTTTGGCATTGATTTGTATTTTGAAATGTGCCAGAATGATGACTTCGCCCAAACACTGCTATACTCCAAAATTCTAAGACACCTTAATTGGAGTCAAGTCATCTTCTCACTACCCACATGTATTTTCCACCGATGTATTAGGTCGTTTTTTTCAGTCCATCCAAGCAACCACGAGTGTTTGCGTTTGCTATTAGTCAATGTTCGCAAGGGCGGATCTATATAAGGGCTTTTTGGGCTGCAGCACGGGGCCCCGTGGATATAAAGGGCCCCAGCCTACTTTGAAAACAATGGACAATATTGTGAACCGAGTTCTTACCGAGGCTAGTGCCTTGTCAATAGGTAACAAGTAATGAATGTTAGTGTAAATTTTACTTATATTAACTAGCTTTACAATTAATATCAATACTTGCTTAATTAAGCTACTAATTAAGATATTATTAAAATTAGTATCAATGTTGTTTAGTTTAATGTTGTATAGTAGCAATAGAATTAGTATGGAATGTCCGCCCAAGCATAAGCTTTGCTTAGTTGGGCGACATATGACAGAGGGCGTCATTTATCAATTAAGTTTATTTCTTGCTGTGTTTTAGTTAAATGGTATTTTATATGATGTTTCCTAATTGTAATTTGTAACAATTTTTGTGGAAATTGCTTAAATAAATAAATAAAATAAATAAATGTTATTTAGTAGCAACGTTTTGTTACGCTAATCGATGTGTCTATTTTTAGTAAAAAGTTAAATGTCTTACAGTTGTGTTTGTGTGTCTGTCATATTAAACTCTTTCTTTCCTATATTGGGTACCTAGTGACCTAGATATCATTATCAAAAAAAGTTTCTTGACGAAATGGCAATTAGTTGATTAATTAGGCAGGCCCCCAAGTAATATTAGCCCAGGGCCCCACAAACGCACGGTCCGCCCCTGAATGTTCGTGGCCCAATATCGTTTTTACATCGACCTACTGATAATGGTTAATTGTGTGGCACATAGAGAGAAGCCTGTGAATATTTGCCATTTCTAGAGAATGACACTCATTGGGAATAAACCCTCCGAGATTCTGTGATTTCGTTAAATGCTCATCAAATACGAACATAGTTTTTGGTCATAATTATCTTAAGGTGCTTTCCGTCGAAACGGGTTGATTTGTGGACCAAATACAAAAATTACATATCTGATGATATTTTGCATCAGATACGTACTAGAATATCAAATCCAGATTTTCAACTGAGCGAGGAAATTCACAACGAGGCATTGATATTAACTGACGACATGTGCTTGATGATATCAAACAAGGTATTAGGTCAACCAGGTATGACAGCGCCCAATCGTCCGAGGCACGATGCATTTTATAGAGAGTTAAAACGCGAGAACAACATGATTACGATGCATTATGAGAATCAGTTTGAACGAATGAATTGAATCGGCAACAAAAATATGCAAAGGACACTCTCATGAAAGTTGCGAACGATGAGAACGGGAGGAATTATTTTCATGGACGCTCCCGGTGAAACTGGAAAAACCTTTTGATCGCATTGATTTAGGCAACGATTCGCTTGCAGAATGAGATTACATTTGTACTAACTTCATCAGGAATTGCAGCTACGTTGTTGGAAGGTCAAAGACATCATTCAACAGTCAAGTTTCCGTTGAAATAGTCAAATCAATGAAACTCCAACTTGCAATCTATCGAAGAACTGTACAATGGCCAAAGTTTTGCAGCAATGCATATCGATCGTTTGGGTTGGGGTGGGGTTGGGCAGGGGAGAGGTGTTGGGGTGGGGGGGGTGGAATTTGTAGAGGGGGTTGTGTGGGGGGATTGTGGGGCAGGAAGAGTTAGGGGGCGTGCTGTTTGAAAGGGGGGGTTGGGGGGAATCAGGAGGGGGTAGAGTTTGGGGTTGAGGAGTTGGCGCAGGGGGGGGGGGGGGGTCTGATTTCTGGAAAAGTTTTGGGGTGACACAACCGATTTTTTACCTTGTTTAGTTTACATATTCCAATAGCTTTTCACAAATTCACAAAACGATCAGAAACAAATTTATTGAAATTCGGATAGGACAACGTCTGTCGGGTCAGCTAGTTATTAAATAAAATATTTTACAAATTCAATATTTTATAACTTTTTTCAGGCCACGTATTTGCAGCTTAGGTGATGTATAATGAAATGTTACACTTGCAATAAGCTTTCCTTTGGTATAAGTAGGGCAAATTGTTACAAGGAACTTCGTAAGTGGGTACAAAATTACCCATTGTTCTTTCAAAATAATCCATTTCCTTTTAAATTATTATACTCTAAAGTGGAAAATGTTATCCGTCACCGGAAATCATAACGTCTATAATTATATATTCTTAATTCTTCTATAAGTTTGCAATTTGTTATTACCATCATTATAACTATCTTTTAATTTAACATTCGAGCCATTGCGCCAACGCAGGATTTATGTGGTACAGATTTACAAGTAAATTTGCAATTTATTTGTTTATTTATTTATTTAGTAACACATTTAGTAAAAATTAATGTCATATTTGATTAAGATGTTAGCAAGAAATTGATGCGACATTATTTTTAATGATTGACACAGTCGCCTAACTAGGCCTAGGCCTGTTCTAAGGCCTTTTTTAATTTTAAAAACTACAAATTAAATTATAACTTTGTAACATATCTTTGTAGCGACAAAATATCTTCAACTATAATTATAATATTATGGAATTTCTTCATGCACATGGTTAGCAATAAAAAAACAGGATCTAAAAAAACACAATATATTAATACTTTTGTTACAAAAAGTTATTAGTATGTTAGTTTGTTACTAGTATACTTTTGTTACAACAGGGCCCATTAACTCCCGGGAAAGACCGGGACTTAATGGGCCCTGTCGCAGTTTGGCCTCCGCGCAAAAGTTCGAGCCAGGGTAGGACTTTGGCCTGCGGGCCAGTTTCCCCTAGGTGTCAACCTTCGGGCGCTCCTGGACGGTTTGCTCACCGCGCGGCGTCAGCCAATCGATTGTGCATTCTGACCGATAGCCGGGGGAGTCTGGAAACAGAACTGTAGTATCCCATAGAGCATGGGTAGTAGTTCACCTTACAGCAACTGCTATTGAAACAACCAGTCGGCTACCCGATACCGGGTGAAGAGCCGGGCAAAGGATGCCGTGATCCGCGATAGATTCGGTAGACACCGCATCACCGCTACGCAAGGGAGAGGACAGCTCAAGCGACCTCGAACCTGTAATCAGTCGGGGGACCGGAATAATCTGGTTGCAACTTGCAATCGTTGGTTGATTAACCTGGTTATCTCGCGGTAGGGCATTGGCTTCTTACGAGCGTGTGCCGTAACTAGTCAGTGGACTGTTTTCGTCCCAAGTCTTCTACGCTCACCTCACGGGAGACAGAACGAACTAATATCGTTAACACTTCCTGAGGTGACGGGTTCGATCGTAGTAGTTGACAGCTCTAGTTTTTGGACAAGTCCATGTTAGGTCTAAACTTTCTGTTAATCCTGAAAGTCATGTCATATTTTAGTTACAGTGCTTTGTATATTTTTTACTGTAAGTAGATTGGTATTACATATATTTTTATCTTGTTTTCTAATTTTAAATTTGTCTTTTAAAATTGGATTTCCCGCTTTTCTTGGGAGGGATATGCTTGCACCAAAACAACCCTCAATAAACTCCTTATTAACACTTTTTGACTTTTAACAGAAACTTCGTTGGTTTTATGTAACCTATGTTATGATAGGTTTTACATAATGTTTATTAATTTCAATTACTATCTTTTAAATTTAGAATTCTTACTTTTTAATGGAAGGGCAATTTTGTCACCAAAATCATCCCCAACCAGATCTTTACCATCTCTTTTGAACGAACAGAATGTTGTTTGGAATGGAGCATTTTTCAAAGTTATGGTATAAGTACCTAATTAAAGTTATCTGTAATTGATTATGTTCTGAATTTGTGACACGACTTATTGAACACATATTATATATATGTCTGCTGCCATAAAAGTTCTCTGCCCCAATTTAACTGCTGAAGATGTGATTCTGGATCCTGGAACTCCATAGGTGCATACCCCTGATACAACGTCGGTTGACCGACGATTCTGCTATTGTTGTCATGTCTTTTCGCTTCTATAGCATGCGAAATCGTCATGTGTAAAACCGAAAGATTTGGTTCCCAGTCCTTCACAGAAAATTACTGCCTAAAACTCAGAGTTCATCTCATCGCTACAGGCTCAACTGCAAGTACATTGTAGGCGAAATAAGTCGTGTAATTTAATAATTAAATGAAAGTTGTTGGAGACACCTCGGGCGACTTGCGTTAATATCCTGAGGTGTTAGGTGAAGCGAGAGAGGTGAGGTGAAGCGAGAGAGGAGAGGTGAGGTGTGAGGTGAAGCGAGAGAAGGAGGGAGGGTGAGTTTCCTTTAAAAGTAAAGTAATTAATCGCAAAGCTGCCTGCTTTACCACCATTACCGCGCCATTACAGTTCCGTTTATGACGCTTATGGGCTTGTGTTCTCGCTATTCTCCCTCTAATTCCCATTACATTTTTACCTCAGGAAACGTCTGGTAAATTTATTCGATCCCCTAATTTAAAAACTTTTTATTAAGTTTATTACCCAAGAATGGCGGTATTTGGGAACGAATTGCTAATTTTAAGTAGGATTTTCGGAATACTAACTGACTTTAATTTTTAATGATTCTATCAGTATTTTTTTAGTTTTGTACCTTTCGTTAGGCTTCCCAAACGACTTGATTTATTTTTACCTCCGGGGTAAAGCGGTAATATGCGCCGGAGCGGCACCGCTCAGTTATTAAGTACAGTCGAAGGAGGGTTACATGCTTGCCTGTTTCATTTGTTTTTACGTATTATTGTTCATTTTTAATCGAAGTGTTTACCAACATACCAACGAAGAAGATATTGGCATTGACTACCTCATTTCACTGGCTCTACGTTCAATTAACTAATATACTATTCGCCCACTGCGGCATCATAGTAACGTTGCGGCGCCGCACCGTGCACTGTACGTGTGTACGCCCATACGGCGAAATTTTTGAGGTGCGGCGCCGCACCGCATCGTGTGAACCGGCTCAAAGTTCGTGCTCGATTTGAGAGTAAACTTAGACACGTTTTAAACTTTGAAGACATGACTTTTATTAATCATGTATATAGTATACATTGTTATCTATAATAATTGTTTTCCAACGATCACCAAGCCTGTCGATTCAATTTTTGAAGAATTTGCGTGGTTTTCCTTAAAAAAGTTTATGAGGTGCTTTTGTACAGCTTCCACGAAACTAAGACTTTCACAATTTAAGCTATTCTGCAATACCGAATGTAACAAAAACCGCATATTATGTTGTTTTGTTTTCGCGCCTTTGTGCAGATTATGTTCGCTGCAACTATTTTTCATGGTTTCCTATTGTTTTTTATGTTTCCTGGTGTTTTTTCGCGATTTTGCGTGCATTCTTTCCATACTTTGACAGATATAACATAAATTCGCGAAATTCGGTATGTTTTATTCTGACAGCCAATGACGCGCCTAACTCTCACGTGATTGGTCGAGGCCGCTGTTCTGGCTTTATTTTCTTCTTCTTACTTTAACGGCGTCAATGTTTGTCAGAACGCAATTATCGGCGGTTAGCGTGTAAATTCCTCCTTTTACGCCTGAACATGGCGGCAGGTCGGTTGTGAAAAGTTCGTCGCGAGGCATGGGAGCCGCCGTAGAGCTGTTTTAAATGCAGTAATGCGGCCGGGAGTTAAAAATTGTATGTGAAGTGTTCGGATTTGACCTGGTGAGCATTTACTTTCATTTTGGGGTTGCTTTTCATGTAGGATCAGCGTGATTTTAATCGATTCTTTTTCCCTTACGCAGTTGGGGGCACTGTTTTATTACGTTTTATAACTGCTGCTTAAGTGAGGAGATCGTCACGGAATGTGACGAAATTTGCCTTCATATCCGGAAATTACTGCAACATATTTTGGCTGGAAACTTTGTAATCGGAATCACGCATTTGACACGCCGATAAGGCGAGAGCGAAAAAGGGGTAGCCGCTGTGGCGAGATTTCACGGAGATTACACGAAGATTTCACATAACCTTGTGTCTTTTTATTTAGTCTTTAGTGCGTGCTGAGGAAAAAGGATTTTCTGGGGGTCAAATCCAATGCCCATTAATATTTAGCCCACTCTCTGAGATAGTTTTTTTTTTTGAGGTTAACTTCTTTTTTTTTTCATTTTCAAAAGTTCTTTTTGGTAGATATATTTTTTTAAATAGTTTCCGTCTCTCCCTATAAGAGACAGGTGGCGCCTATATAGAAAATTATTTTTTTTGTTTTGGGTGATTCTGCTGTGTTTCTTCAAAACACGGTAGATTATAACTTGACGGTTATACGAAACAAAATCCACTTCTCATCGCCTGTTACGATTCGATCCTAAAACAGTTCAATTTCGTTTCGTGCGAGTTAGGAAATAGCCAAATTTATGCGATCCAGCTTATTAATTTCAGCGAGGAGATGCGACACCCTAGTATAGAACTTGGAAATGTATCCAAGCTCTCTTAAATGGCAAAAAGCGGTAGAATTGTCAATATTCAATCTCTCAGCAATCTCATTGTTTGTAATCCTTGGATTTTCTTCCGCTATCGAACAAACAACATCGTCGTCAATAACAGAAGGTCGTCCAGTGCGAGGCTGATCTTTCAATTTGAAACCACTATTTCGGAATCTGCCATACCACTTTAAAATCATCCGGAGAGCAAAAGCATGCTCCAAATAATCACTTTGAATATTTTTTGCGCAGCCATAACATTCGCTTCTTTCCGAAATTCGTATAGCGTTACATGCTGCAAATGCATCTTATTTTTCTTCCCCCATTTTAAAAAAAAATCTTAAACGCACACAAATCAATGTATTCGAACTAGGTCTGACGTGATGTAACACAACACTGTCACATTTGCCATGTATGCAAGGTAACGAATCATAAACATCGAATATCTGCCATAGAGTAAGTTAATGATAAGAATCGAATAATGCCATAGAGTATGATAATACAACCCAACGGGACGCTTGGCTAGGTGGGGAATCCGTTTATCGGCTTTTGATTTTGAGATCATCCACAAGAAGGGTGTCGAAAATGTCGTCCCAGACGCGTTATCTCGCCTACTTCCTGTAGCGGCTGTCTCGGTTGTCGCCGATCCCTGGTACAACGATTTGGTTAATGCGGTATCCGGCAATCCTGCCGTGTATCCCAATTATCAGATCAAAGGCAGTGAGTTGTATCGTTACTCGAGGAGCAAGTACCAACTTACCAGTTGTTACGACTGGAAGTTAGTTGTGCCATTACCTTTCCGAGAAAAGCTCATACAAGAAAACCATGCTTCTGATTTGGCAATTCATTTTGGGGTCTTTAAAACCCATCGTCGTCTTTGTTTACGCTATTTTTGGCCATATTTACATGGAGACGTGGTTAATCTCTAAGTGCGATACGTGTCAGCAATACAAACATCCGAACGTGTCTCCGTTGGGTCATTTGGGTAATCCAAAGTCGTGTGCCTTTCCCTTTCAGATGATCTCCGTCGATCTTTTGGGTCCCTACCCGATGACGAGAGATCGAAATATACATATTCTAGTAGTCACGTGTTGATTTAGCAAATATTGCTTATTATTCCCTTTAAAACGTGCTACTAGTAAAATCGTTAGCCACATTATGGAGCATAAGGTCTTTCTGCGATTTGGTGTTCCGCAGTATGTCATTTCGGACAATGGGAAACAATTTATTGGTAAGGAGTTCACTAGTCTAATGACCGAGTACCGAATTCCCAAGGTATACTTGAACCCGAAATATTGCCCTCAGGTCAATCCAACTGAGAGGCAGAATCGTGGGGTTGTCACGGCGTTGGCGTTGTCAGTTAAGGACGACCATCGCTCTTGGGACCTCCACCTTTCTGCCATTCAGATGGCGATCAATTCGGCTGTTTCGGAAGCCACGGGTTTCAGCCCTTTTCTCCTTGTCCATGGTCGAGAACCGATTTTAGATGGTTCTTTTTATACGCAATCCCCGGAATCCCAAGTCGAAGTCATATTCGGTAGCAGAATGTCCTACGCTCAGGATTTGAGTGAACTTCCTGGCGTTTTCCATACCGTGCGGAAGAAATTACTTAAATCGCATGCTCACAATAAGGTATATTATGACCGCAAACACCTCCCGGCTGAATTTTCCGTTAGGGATACGGTTTATAAAAAAACTTATTTTCTGAGCAATGCGGGAAATTACTTCATTTCAAAGTTTGCCCCGCGGTATGAAAAATGTCAGATAGTGAAGAAACATTCTCCTTTGGTGTATGAACTGCTTAATGCAGAAGGCAAGAATATAGGCACATGGCATATAAAGGATTTTAAACTAAATCCCAAGGACTCCGTTTGATGTTGTTTTTTTTCTTGGTTGTTTCCTCGTTAACATACTTATAAAAAATGTTTCATCTTAGTGGAACGTCTTCGATTTCACTCTTTTAATAATTGTCATGTATAAAGGTGTGGTACCGGGTGGTTACTATTACTGATATCATTTTGTCTGTGTCCGTCGTGCTAGCAAACCTGTCTAGCACTACCGGGGTTTGAATGTCGCATGAAAGGGAAGTATGCTAGAGCTCGGTATGAAAGGTAATACTTGACATTCAACATTTTCCTACTAGGCATTGGCTACTGTCGAGTTACAACAATTTTGCTAATATGTTTGTTTTTTTTTGTGTCCACCATAAGTTTACTTAGTTTTGCTTTATGGTTTGGAGGTCGTCAGGTTTTCTTCGACAAGTTGTGCGGTCCTGTTATAAGGCCACTAGGACTTTTGTCCGTTTTTTTTAATGTTTATCAGGCTGACCTGGTAGCCCTTTGGGGTTGGTAAGTTATTGGGAGTTGTTTGGTGTTTGTTGTAACTCTCTACGGTAATGTAGAGTGATTTATATTAGCAGTTGACCTCTGCAGTACCATGCCGAATGGATATTTTTCTTTAGTTAATGAGGAGAAGTAGGAGTATTTTGTTCTTTATTTTCTTTTATTTTTTTATGGTTTACCATTTGATGAGTATTAGATAGTTCACGTTTTTTTGTTATCTGTTTAGATTTTTGTTAGTGCTCTATTAATCACGTGCGAATCGGGACGACTCGAGGAAATCGTTAGTGTCCTGCCGATTTCTTTTTGTGGGAGAGGCTGTAACAAAAATCCAAATTTGCGTGGCATGTTATGTTTCAAAAACATGTTGCACGCATTGCAACATGTTTCGCTTGTATTTCTCGTGTTTTTTTATATTGGTCTTACTCAGTTTTTGAGTTGTTACGGAATCATGGTTCACAATCTCAAAACAATCTCCAAAACAAATAAAATCGCTAAAGGCTTTGACATTAGACCTGTCATAATAGAAATAGCCGTATTGCACAGCCCAATAAAAAATGACCCTTCTGGTGTTCTTGCAATGACAAAAAAACAAGAGATTTACTCAAAAAATCCAGTTCAAAAGAATTTTTATAAATGTAATAAATATTACATAAAATATTACTATTTTAGTGAACATGAGTTGCTATGAGTTTTTTTTAATCTCCTAAAGTTGGTATAACTGCAGGCAGTCCAGTCTGTCCATCCTAGCCACAGTAATTGAGGGGGTCATATTTTCCAAGATGGCGCGAGGTGTGTGCACCATAAGTGCCTCGTTTTTAAAGTAATGTGAACAAGGTCCTATTTTCCGGTAATCGTTTAATTCTTTTGGGGTTTCAATGAGATAAACGAGTTTTGTAGTAATGGGGGTTTTTCTTTTCGTCACAGTGTGTTTTTGCCTGTGCCGCCTTTTATATTCCAATGTAAATTCAACTATAAATCGGCCCACCGTGCCCGGACTTTTTCTCGCCTGGATGTCCATTTGAACTGGAAAACATATCACATGTCACATGTCTGAAGTCTGTACCACATGTCTGAAGAGGAGATAGAAAGAGGAACTACCTGCTGATTAAAGGATCTTGTTTTTCTAACAAATTGCGAAGGTTTATTCTCCGTTTTGCCAAATTTAGTGCACAAACCAAATCCTTTCCCCGACCCTGTGGTTGTTTTTATTTTTCGGTCATAACCTAACCTATAGTATTTTTTCTTTTTCGCGTTTTAAATAAACTCGATGGCGCTCTTGTTTCTTGTGTTGGTATAACGCGATTGGATTACTAATCGTACGTTATATCCTTTAAACGAATTCTTAAAAAAAGAAATTTTACAAAAAATCAATCAAATATTATATATATATATATATATATATATATATATATATATATATATATATATATATATATATATATATATATATATATATATATATATATATATATATATATATATATATATATATATATATATATATATATATATATATATATATATATATATATATATATATATATATATATATATATATATATATATATATATATATATATATATATATATATATATATATATATATATATATATATATATATATATATATATATATCGTGTTTAGTATCAAATGAAAAGTCTGATTTAGTATATTTCGGAAATATATATGTATATTGACGAATATATACATATACCACAAGTATTTCATGAAAAACCCTTTTTTTATTTCAGCACAACCTAACAGGGCAACCGACGAAAGTGCGGCGGCGGCGCACGATCGTTTGAAGGTACCTGCCGCAGGGAACGCAGCCCTGCGACTGGCGAACTTTATTCTTTTAAAACACTTGCTGTTCAGCGCGAACATTTTTTTTAGATAATTCTAAATAAAACAGGTTACTTTTTGTAAGGGCAGTCGTGGTTTTAATTTTTTTAATTGTTTTTCTTGTTTATTTTTTTTATTAATTATCGTTCTTGTTTCTCGCTGTGGTCGTCATTCTAACCTATGTGCAGTTTTTGCGATTTACATTCTTTTCATTTCCTCGTTTTTATATTCCCGGTCAAAAGCCGAAAACCGCGCGAAAAAATAATTTAAAAAAGTTCTGTCCGCTCCTCTCTCGCTGTTTATTTAGCATTTTGATGAGGTCGTATAAAATGTATAGGTACGCGGGTTTGAAATTAATTCGGCTGGAGAAATTCAACCCCGTGCGCCTCAGTAGAACCGTATCTAGCTATATACATTTTCATCTCTCCCAGGGCCACCTCGTGCGGCAAACGGTTAATCTGGGAACATGGTCGGGGATAACCGGGACCTCCGCCTCCACCGGGATAGGGATAATCCCCCGTAGTTAATCTCGAACTTATTGGTTTGAGGAGGAATTATTAGTTGTATGTATTCGATCTGCAGACTAATATCGAACATAATCCAATCGCTTTTTGTAACAGTAATAATAACAATTACTTTTCTGGCAAGGAAAGTAATGTGGACGCACTTCTGTGTGGGCAAGGAAAGTATTGTCTGTCTGTATTCCTTCACGATAGCACCCAAACGCTTCGTCCGATTGAGCTGAAATTTGGCATGCAGGGGTTATTTGGGCATGGCAAGAGTTGAGGTTGAACTCAGTCCACCTAGTTATACTTTAATCTCGAAATATTTTAGGTAGATACTTAAAACTCAGTACACAGATGCGTCGTAGGGTCGAAACCACATTGTTAAATTTTGGTTGCAATATCTTATATACAAGCGACATACATTTTAATCATATAATAACGTCGAACCGCCCGACGCTAGCCGAGAAACGAGCCATATTGATATATAGAAAGTTTAATACCACGAAAATACTACAAAAACGCTATAAATGTACTAGATTTGCCTTCATAATCCATCAATATCGAGTGGGGTGTTGGGAGGGGGGGGTTAGGGGGAGCAGTTAGGGGTTAAGGATTTGGCGCGCGGAGGGGAAAGTTGGGGGAGGGTTTGGGGGAGGAGGGGAGCGTTTGGGACCCCTCCATAACGGTGATTGGAAGGTGGGTTTGGGAAGGTGGGGGGGGGGGGGGGTAGGGTTTGGGTGGGGGGGTTGGTGATTTGGCGCGTCGGGGATTGTATGCTGGCCGGGAAAATCTTGGGGTGACAAACAACCAATTTTTATAGTTAGTAAAATCTTTATTGGCAGTTGAAAATTAGGATACAAACAGGCGAGCTTATTGTCAGATTGTGAAATGTATTTATTATTATTTAACAAAATATATAACAATTCTTTAAACATATTGATTGTGTATCACTCCTAAGTAGGCAGCGCCTGTTCCAAGGAGGGCCACCAATTTTGAAGCAATTTAAATAAAAATTTAGGAAAACAATATTATCTATTGGTTGTAAACAAAATAATCAAAAATAATAATTAAAAATAAAAATATGGAAAAAGGTAAAAATATATAAAAACTAAAATAAATAAATAAATAAAATATTACAAAAAAAAATCTAAATATTCATTAAATCATAAAAGTAGTTAATAATCAAATGTAAAATAATAATTTGAAATAAGAATATAAATCTGAATTCACTCTTCTACATATGTGCGGGTGTGTACATTAGGTGTGTATGTGTAAATGTGTTGTTATTTTTGAAGTTCTCGTTCGAGTTTCGTTTTCGTTTGAGTTTTCGTTCTTCCTTTACTAATTAACCAATCAGGCATTTTTTATGATCCAGTTGTGTCAGTCCTTAAATATCTAAGTGTTCATTAATCTCGGAGAAAGGTAATTATAATTTATTTATTTTAAACAACATATGATTTACAGACGAATGATATTCGGTATACAGTACAATAAAACGTGCGGGAAAAACAAGTTGAACCCTTAGCCGTTGGCTCATCGCATACCTAACTGAGCAAGAACGCCCGTATCTAGGGATGCTAACATTTGACTTAGCATATTGCGAGCTGACATGTATGACGTTCGGTTATATAATTATTATTGGTACAAAGTTCAAAACATTCATTCTTGCATAATACAAATACACAAGCACAAAGAGTTATACCAACATACAAAGAAAAAGTTATAATAGTAAGAAATTAATATTAAACCCAACACCAATATATAGTAATACATAAATACAATAAATACATATTTAAAATAAAAATACATACTAATATAAAATACTAATATACACAAAATGTACAGAAATAAATTAAATTGATAAATAATGGTTGTGTCCAAACGATGTACCTATGTACATCTTCTGGCTACTATATATTGTGGTAGGATCTACTTACCTGCACGGATCTTGTGTTCTTAAAAATGTTTCTGTTTGGCGTGATTGATTGATTTTAAGTAGTTGTTAAACAGTTTTCAAAAAATTTACAATAAATAACTTTTTTTTTACTGATTTAAATACATTTCTTCATTCATCGACTTCTCGAGTACTCGCTATAATAAGTTTATTGACAATGACACGGTAAAAGGCAGTAGTTATCGTACTGGCGTCCGCAGGGTGTCATCTATATGGAAAACGCTCACGGTAGAAACACAATACGGTAAGCTCATTTCTACGCTGCACTTTCCCCACATGGTAGCGTAGGGTTTCGTGCAGGTTGGGCCATAAAATCCATTTTGTTCTCGGATACGCTCAACTCACGATTCAGCTCCTATTCAGAAGCCTCCACGTGGGGAAGGCTACTCTGGATAAGACTCCCGCATTTCAGGCCTCACGGCTAATAGACCGGATGCTCCTGGTTTGTGCACTTTGACTAATTGCTGAAGGAGTCTGGAGACTACGGAAATATACTGTCTCCTAATCAGCACAACAGTGTCATGCTACTCTTGAAATGACCTTGAGCCACCCGGACTCGCGTGGCACTACGGGCAAAGGACGCCCAGGTCCACGAGCAATTGAAATTGAATTATCGATGTAATTACAACAGGTAGAGGCCGCGTTGGCGACTTCGGACCTGTAACCAGTGGGGAGGACGGAGGTATCCTGAAGGTTAATTCCAGACGGAGATATCCTTCCAAACTGGTAGTCAGGGGGCGAGGCTGCCCGCTGTGTATCTTTCCAGGTGCCCCGCCGTAAGACGTTGGTCTCTGACGGGCGTGTTGGCCTAGCTAGACAGTAGATTAGTAATGTCTCTAAGTTTTCTACGCTCATCCCACGACTGAAAGAACGATCTCATATCGTTATACCAGCCTGGGGTGGCAGGTTAGCCCGTTGTAGTCGACACCGTCCACCAGACTCTCCACACTGGGACCTAAAAGGCGCTGTGAAGTTAAGCCATTCTAACCCATGTGTACGTTGTGGCCCAACTCACGGATCAGCACCCATCTCGTAGCCTTCACGCAGAAGTGCAGAATGTGCCTGCAGGCCTGTTTCCCTGGGAATCGCTCTTCGGGCGTACTGTGCGTCGTCAGCCAATCGACTGTGTACTCCGGACTGATAACCGGGGAAGTCTGGCAACGGCTTTGTTTCATATAGAGCGCGGGTGATTGTTAGCATTACGGCAACCGCTCTTTAAAGGACTAATCGGCCACCCGATCCCGAGTGGTAGGCGGGCAATGGACGCCGTGGTCCGCGATAGATTCGGTAGATACCGAATCACCGCTATCATCAAGTAGAGGAACGCTCAAACGAGCGTTCCAATCTGAAAGCCGGTTTCTTCGTCTTCCAATCTGGTCACAGACTCGAATTTGCTTGCGCGGCCTCTACCTGATGTTAGCGGTAGCGTAACGAGAGCATCAGCAGTCGTGTCTTCGCCGGGATCACGGCCGGTCAAAGTATGGGTGGCTGGGAGCGCACTATGGGCGTCTTTATGTCGACGGTTCGCGGCGAGCGAGAAAGGGCGAATGTGGAAGCGGGACACAGCACCTAGGCAGACTTTGGTAAGGAAACTTGGGCATATTTCGGTAAAAACTAATTCTTGTAATTATCTTCACGCATTCACCAGTACGCCATGTATTAAGTATATTCAATAAAGTACGCAGCAAATTAATCAAATAAATCGTAGATTTCGTTCATGGACGCCCCAGCACACTCACACGGACGCATGGTAGTAAGCATCACGAAAATTAGCATACATAAAAATGCGATAGTTGGCACTGATCATTGTATGTTATCATTGTTGTATTGTAATATTGAGTTGTCGTAGTCAATCAGTTCTTTATAAAAATCATATACTGGGTGCGATGGCGTTTCTTTGTGAACTAAAAGTGAGATTAGTTCAAGCGAACGAGATAGAGCAATACGTTAGAGCGGAAAATGAAACGAACGATCGTCGATAAAAACTACCTGTCGAGCTTATAATTGTCCGAATAAATTTGAACACATTTCGTGCGGTCTTAGATTCAGATGCTTTATCTTTGGTGGGTTAATGCGAAAAATTGACATTGATTCATTTGACATTCCGCTCTAGCGTATTGCCCTGTCTCATTCACATGAACTAATATCCGATTTTAGTTTACGACGAAACGCAATCGAGCTCTTTATCAATGTTGTTATAGATGTCCAAAAAAAATCTCCATATCCCAAAAAAAGTATGGCCGTCAATGCTATCAGCCACCTGGATTTCGCCGTTTCAGAAGGGTTGCCAAATCGTATTATTGAGTTGAGCAATTTAATACCATATATAATCAAATGTAATGCTGTACATAGCGTACCTTCGTGGTTTACAGTGACGACAGTGGCGTTGTGTTACAATCTCCGCAGCGAGAGGCGTGTCCCGATTCAACGGTGGCTTGATTAACGACCGTACATTAACATTATTGTAGGGTAGGTGGGAGCAGGGGCTTGGGAAAGGGTCAGCTGTTCTGTGAAACAACCACAACAGCGCGCCGCATCGATGCGGCGCGCATAGGCGAACGTTTAAATTTACTGCGGATTCTACATGAACAGATGCAAGTTGGGTCCTGACTCAACTTGATAGTTGTTAACTACTACGGGCGCACCCGCCACCCTAGGAAGTAATAACGATATTAGATCATTCTCTCAACCATAGCGTGAACGCAGAGACTTAAGCTGTATTATTATGTATTAATAATATACTATTATGGCCTAATTAGACGCGTGATAATGAGCATTGTAACATAACATAATCATGATAATGAGCATTGTAACATTTATATCAACAAACATTTCTAATCCCGGGACTCGCAAGCAAGCAAAACTGTCAAATCGCCTGATGACTAATGGTGTTCAAAGAAATAATAATTTCATTTTTAACGAGTCTTTTATACGCTGCAATTAATTCATTTTATTTTATTCAGGAACCAGACAGTACAAAAAACATATTTTAATCAAAATATAACAAACATAAACCATGTATATGTTTCCACCAATTAAACGGTCATTTAGTGCGTTATTCTATATAAAAGAAAATTTTAAAATATACAAGCATTTTTTAAAGTGAAAAGTGAAATTATTATGATTTTTAAATAAACAGAAAATATTCTGAAAAGTAGTTGTTAAGTTACTAAACAGTTCAACGTATTAAAAGAGTAAATAAATAGTAAATAGAGCAGAAAAAACAGTAAATAGATTCACAAAGTTGTATTTTAATATGGTAATAAATGAATCAATTATTAAATAGATAGTAATAAGAAAATAAAATATATAATTATGTAATGACACATTTTTGAAGAACAAAAAATAGAAAAAAGGAAGAAGTTATGTAAATGCAAAGATAAGAGGAGAATAACTATTGTCATAATAAACAAATTACTTAATTAAATTATAATGTATTCATAATTAGATTTTTAAATGTATCTGGGGTTGTGGCAAATATATTAACATCCATAAACACCGAGTTGTAATGATGACAAGATCTATAAAGAAAAGCATTTTTTGCATAGTTAGAATTGACATATCATTGTATAGAAAAGAGCGTCTTTCACGATCGCAAGTATTAATTCACACAAAAATTACCCCTTTTAATAGCAAATCTACCAATATATATGCGCGTACAATTAGCATAATCATTCACTCTCATCTGACGTTATCAATGGTAAGCCATCTCTTCTATTAGTTTCTTTTTGGATAGTTAAATGGTCTAAATATTAAACATTGTGTTTATCCTACCGCATGTATTACGCCGAGGAAACAAGGCGTCACAAAGTTGGGCTCTGATCATATCGATAACTCGATTAGGAAGAATTATGCCATTAAAAGGAATTATGAGAAAAGTTCACTACATTATAAATCTTGCATTGATAAAACCCATAAAAAACTCTTTCCGTCTGTCTATTACCTAATACCAACATAAGTTATTAATTTTTTTTAATATGTCAATAATAATATATTAATTGATGTATATACGATTTCCCACATCACTTTCAATTTTAATTTATTTCCAAAAAATCTTAACAGATTGTAGAAACGTAATATCTAGGTATTGCTAATTGCTAATTGGATTATTACTATTGTCTTTGTTTATTTATTAATTTGTAACGTGATTATTTGATGTTGAATATTTTGATTTCGATTATTTTTGATTTATTATATGTACATTTTAAAATTTATGTAATTACGTTATTTTCTTTTAATATCATTTGATGTTAAATATTTTGATTTTGATTATTTCGAATTGTGTATTTATTTGATTATGATTATTTGGATTTCTTATTTTAAGATTTATTTGATTTGGTTATTTTATTTTAAAAACCTTATATGTACCAATAATTAATAGGTGTGTCCTGAAAACCAGGATAACAGATATCCTGAGGATACCCTTAATTTGCAGCGTTTGTAGCTTTATTTCATAGTCTTTGTCTATTTACAGTTTTAATTTTTAATCTGTGTGTTCTTGTTTTTTTTGTATATGTTTTTTATAACAACAGCTGCAAATAAATATTTTTCAAGTTCAATTACAAATTACATTTAAATTACGGTCCGTTTTTACAATATCCAAATTTATCACCGCGTACCTACATACAGTTCAACGTACTTCATTATTGCTTTTAGGACATGTCGATATGCAACATTTTAGTACAGGCGATACTCAAAATCATTTTTAAGATGTACTTACTAAAACCACAAATTAAAATAGTCAATGAAAATAATCAAGAAATATAAAATCAGAAAAAGTCAGAATAATTCAAAAATGCTACTTAAAATTGTCAAAAAATGGCCAAAAAATTTTAAAAAATCATTTAAAATTAACAAACTACTCGACCGAATAAAAAGCTAGGTCTAACAAGAATTCTTTAAGTATTTTTTTAAATAAGCTTTCCACTTGAATTGTTTTTAAATTTTCCGGTAGCCTAGATCTAAACGACATCTAAATCTAAACAACACTATTATTCCTTTTTCAGATACTGTGAAGAACTTGGGTATAATTTTTGACAAAAATCTTTTTTGGCATGATCAAGTAACGGCGCGGCGGTCAGTAAGAAACTTTATGCCAGTTTTCATAGCCGAGGCTACAAAACTTCCTTCCCTTAAGCAGTAGCCAAACTCTGACACAATCTTTGCTACTCTCGTTACTTGACTACGCGGATATATGCTACCTCGATGGCCACGAAATTCTCCTAGACAAATTAGAGCGGCTCCAGAATGTTTGTGTTCGATATGTGTACGGGCTCAAAAAATACGAACATATACCGAGTACCGTAAAAAACTAAATTGGCTAAAGATACGCGAACGTAGAGATCTGGATATTCTCTGTCTATTGCAGAAAATACTCAATAATCCACTTATACCGCCGTCCCTAAAATCGAAATTCCGAGTGTTCGTTTCCCATGGGCTGCCATTACGATCTCAGTCGACGAATACTCCGTGTATACCTCAGCATCAGACAGCTTTCTCTGCCTATTCCTTTGCTGCATATGCCGCAAGATTGTAAAATAACCTGCCTTCCAATATACAGAATACCGTTAGTTCGAGGTCGATCGGATAGGATTGGAAAAAAGTTAAATGCCAATAATAAATGCTGGCAGCTTTTTGATATTTCCTCGCTTGAACGCATCGGTTGATATGGTAATGAACTCGCGATGGTATGTTAATGAAGCAGACGAATTTTGTAGAATTTTCTTTCTTAACAATCCCAGTGTTTTACCATTTTTAAAAGAAATGTTTTCTTTGCTTTCCTGCTCATACATTTAATTTTTAACCTCCAACCATTTTTCCGTCGTTTCTCTCCATCTCACCGACTCAGGTATTTTAGTTGGACAGCGAATTAATTGAAAAGCTTTATTATGTTCGTCTGGCACGTTGACCCAATTGCGGTTATTGAGTTAGAAATTCATATTTTTTAGTTCCGCGCCATCCGTCGCGCTATATTTAACCTATGAAACCAATTAGGGTTGTTTAAATGAATGTGGGTCAGGAAATTCATTATTTTAGCGAAAGGATCGAAAACTATGCTTAATTTCATGTGACGCAAGTAGAGGGTATGTGAGACTTCTAGGATTAAATAGTGATGGGTTTCATTCGGGGGCAGCTAATGGTTCCGTGCAGATTGAGTCATTTTGACCTGTTCGTTGGGGGCCGTCCACATATTACGTAATCACCGATGGGGAGGGGAGGTTGGAGCTGAGGCTTATGCTTAATTACCTGGGGGGGGGGCGTCTTGATTACGTAATCAACTTTAGTCACCACATCGCATTTATTTTGGTCTAAACCTGCACGGAAATACTGCAGTGCTGCGTTGAAGATAACGCGCGATGTGAGTAGATATATGAACCGTTAAGGGATCCCTTACTTTGAATAAAAACTTAAACGATGTCAGTGCTAAGCTATTTACATACGTCCTTGTCATTGTTAATAATTAACAAGGTAGAGAGGATGAGTAAAGTATTGATACAACAAAATAAGACGATTTATTAAATATCTTCTTTATATTTGGTACATTGATGCAATGCATTTTTCATTATCATAATGACATTTGATTGAAACCTCAAATAATTATATAAAATTTAACGCCCTCTATACTCATTTGTATGTACTCTTTCGAACTATCTTTTTACATTAGTACCATTTCTGGTCGCTTGATGTAATTTAGTGTTTATTAGTGTAAACAAAATTGATGAGAGCGATTTCACCCCATTCCCATGTATTGAGCGATTTGACCCCCTTACTATGTATTGAGCGATTTTTGTCTATAATCAACCATTATCCTGAAGGTCTAAGCTATTTAAAAAGATATATTTCATTGAGGTACCCAATCTTCCGTTAGCTTCTGGAATCATTTGTAATACTTTACTTGGTAATAATTACACATTATTCATGTATTTCGTTTTCATAGATGTTCTGTATAGTTTTCGAAATATTCAACAATGTATCAAAAAGACCTCGAAACATCAGTTAATGAATAGCAATTTCCTGTAAATGAACATAATAAAACCCAATAATTTAATATTAAATGTTTATTTTTGTAACTTTCAATTGCATAGGTATTAAAAATCAACCAAAAACATTATTTGCAGTGTGTATTTCAGAACAATTTTTACAGTAATCTTTTAAAGTTATAATGACATTGGTAATAAAAATATTTTCAAATTTCAAACTTAAAGGCAAAATAAAGTTTCCTTAGGGATTTAAAATTACTTTGAATTAATAAAGTACATTTTCTTTCGCTGTTTTGAAGTGTCGCATTTTAAAGTGTCGATCTCGCAGCGAGACCCCTCGTCAAGTATTTTCATTTAGCGTTTATTAAAGCGCCATTGAAAATGGAGACTAAAAAGCGTAAATTTATTATTGCTCCAATCTGACAGTTTGACAGCTGTTGCTGAGGGTCCCAAATAATTCGCGCTTTTATTGTTTCTTTGCCGTCATTTATGAAACGTGGAGTTTTTTGTTGGTTTTATTTTCTCTCCGGATATTTCTATTGTGAATATCGAATTGCGACTCTTTTTTATCAATACGACGTACAGGATATAAATAAACCGGCCAGCAGCATTTTATTCTCAGAGTATTTATTTATTTAGTTATTTCATTCTTTCAATTAAAAATAAAGTGATAATTAAGTTATAAACTCTTTAGAACCATATGAAAATAAATACTATACTGGCGTGCACTGCTAATATGTTTATTTATTTTTATTTATTTATTTCCATAATTCAAGTTACAAATTACAAAGAAAATCCTTATTCTAACAAAAAAAACAGTTTATAATAAGTGTATAGGTATATTATACCTAGCTTAGAAAGGAAATTCATCTTTTGACATAACGGTTTACCACCTCACTAGGTATGAACCTGTGTTGAGGTGGTACTAACATCGATGAATTCTTTTGAGACGAGAGGGCAAGGCTTATCTAATACTTGAGTACAATTTAAAATTTAAAGTTAAATTTAAAAACATCAATAAAATTATAAACTAAATTAAAATTTATGACAATCTACTAAGTTATATGGAATAATAATTATTTTTTATATATTAGATATAAACACATATAAATATGATATATACCATATTTAGATATATATTATTGTACATCTGCAATGTACATCTGCTGTTTTGTTGTAAAAAAAAAACAAAAAACTGACTCTCTTTTGTTTTTTTTCAGATAAGACTTATTGCATCTTGTCGAAACGTGTTGGCAAAAATGAAAAAAAAACATAATATCGCGCGAAAATGATATAATTTTGCTTGAAAAAAATTGTATTGAGCGGGTATTTCAAGATTTAGGAGAGATAAATTAGGGGCTGACTTGAGGCGTGGAAAAACTTTAACTAACGATGACCCTCGCTTGGTTCGAGGCAGGCACCCCCCTTCACACCCCACATTTTTGAAGGGAGTGTGAAGGGTGGTTTAGGGGGCGGGGTGGGGTGGAGGGTGGGGGGTTTGAAGGGGAGTTTGAAGGGGGGTTTAGGGGATTTGGCACGCGGGGGGTTGTCTGCTTGCCGGAAAAGACTTGGGGTGACACAACCGGTTTTTAGGTAATCGGATTGAAAAGTTTTTAGGGACGATATTTCATGCTTATAAAAAAGATATATCAATAGTATACACCTTTAAGGTTACAATGACGAAAAATAAAAAGACGTTCAAAAAAAGTTTACTTCATCATACACGTAGTACGCCGTAGTACGTCATACTTTAGAGTTTTCAACTACAACGCGAGAACCCGCACCCCAAGGAGGTATAACGCTATCAGATATTTCATTTTAACAGTGGGACTACGTCAACATGGTCGTGAGAGACCAAGGCCTTACCGCAAGGCTCTGGAAAGTGAAGCCAGAGGGTAGCCTGATTTCTCACTACCAGATTTGGCCGGATTTCTATATCCTCCCACCCGTTTGCAGGTCCGAAGTCGCTTGCGCGGCCTCTACTTGATGTGGGCGATATCACTGTTCCAATTTATAGCGGACGTGGCGCCTACCTTTCACACTGCATCGGATGGCCAAACAGTCGTTTCAACAATAGCTGACATCAGGTCAACAACACCATCCCCGCTTCTTAGGAAACGTATACGATCATTTCCAGTCCTCCCCCCCCCCCCTCCCTCTGGTTATTCACTGAAGTGCAACGTCGATTGGCTGACGCCGCTCGATTCGCAAACCGCCCTGCAGCAGCGTCCATAGGTCATCACTCAGAGGATCTGATCTTACATCCACAACACAGACACGACTCGTCACGAGTTCATTCCAGGTTCGACTACTTTCGAGGAAGCTACCAGATGGGAGTTGAGCCATGAGCTGAACTAACTCAAGGTAACGATAATAATAGCCCAAGCTGCACAGAACCGTTAGCTGCCTAAGTCACAGACCTTGGACTGACACTTGACAGACCATGGACCTTAGAGTATCTCTAAGCCATGGACCGTCCGTCCATCCGACCGACCGAATCTACTGACTGAACTACCGACCGTCCGTCCGTCCTTCCATTTCTTTTTGTATGCGTTACATGTGCTTTGGAGCGGCACTCTAAACGAAGAATTGTTGACTGGCTTTGCTATTTTTTTAACACGCTTTTATTAAGTCGACCTGTATGTAACTAACTATGTGATGGAATCTAAGGTAACTAATTTAACCATCTTCCAAGGATCGTAGCGTCATGAAAATTGGCAGCTGTATCTTCTGATGACAATACAATAATATGGTACTGTCGAACTGATCTGATGATGGAGTAGGAAGATATGAACTGGAACTTCATGGTGTAGCATCGTATCATAGCTGTGTTTGGACTTGTTAGAAAAGTCTTGGAATGAACTTTGACCACGATTAGGTTACAAGGTCTGATGATGTGGTTTTTACGTGCATTTATAAAAGCGTGTTTTTAGTGTTTTTTTAGTGTTAGTGTTAGTAACATAGGATACTTGCAAGGTGGGGAAAGGGGGAGAGGGGGAGAGTGGTAGGAGAAGGGAAGGGACACCTGAGCATCGCCGTGTAAAATTCCGTTTAACCTATCACCATGAACACGCCATTAACGCCAGTTGCAACACGGGTAACATACTACTAGTACTATATATAATTCCCGGCTGGGTCACCATTTTCCCTTAGGATAAAATTAACGGAATTGCATTTTAATTCTAGGTCCGTTTTTATTTTTAGTGTACACCAATGACTTGCCGGGATGTGTGTCATCCGAGAATGATGACATTACACTGTTTGCAGATGACACATCTCTTATCTTCTGTGACCAAAATAAGGAATCATTAATAAATAGAATTAGGTATATGATTGATCAACTATTGATTTGGTTTAATTCTAATGAATTACGTCTAAATATTACAAAATCAAAAATAATTCCTTTTCACTTGAGATCTGCCAATGTTGACTATTTAAATGAATTACACGACTATTTGGAAATCGACATCACAGAAGATATAAATTTTCTAGGATTAAGAATTGACAGTAAATTACTATGGAATGCGCACATCCAACAATTAGCTAGTAAGCTATGTAGCTCGATATACTCTATTAAAAAAATCAGAAGTCTTTGTGGTTTTGCGGCAGCCAAATCAGTATACTTTGCGTATTTTAACTCATTAATGACTTATGGACTACTATTTTGGGGAAATGCTGCAACCAGTAAAAGAATCTTTCTTTTGCAAAAGAGAGCACTGCGCAGCATGTATCAGGTAACGACTAGGACCTCATGCAAAGAATATTTCACCAAGGCAAGGGTAATGACTATGTATTCGGCGTTCATATACCAGTGTTTAATGTATGCTAGACAGCACCTAACTGAAACACCAATTAATGCAGATATTCACTCGCATCATACCCGCGGTAGCTCCCTTTTATGCGTACCCCGAATACGACTGGCAAAAGTACAGAAAAGCTACTTGTACCTTAGCATTAAATTCTATAATCTACTCCCTACAAAATTTAAACAGCTGAAGGACATAAAATTAAAAAAAAACATCAAGGAGATGCTGATAGGCCACCCTTTCTATAATTTGGCCGAATTTGAGGGCCATGATTTTCAAATATTGTGCCCATTTAAATTACTTAAAAAAGTAGAGCCTTATTGTCTGTTTATTTTATATGGTCTTATATCTGTACTTTTAGTTTAAAATGCATAACGTAGATTTAATTTGATTATTTAACATTTTACTGACAATTTGAATATTACGATAAATAATTTTACTACGTATCCTTTCGAATCACTAACTACTTCAAATATTAAACTTCTATTTTGATTATTTATATTTATAGTTGGACAATCTAGTAGTTAATTCTTGACTAACTATGTATGTTCAGTAAAAAGTAGTAACGAAACTTACTACATAACCCAATTAATTTGACACGTCCAAGAGCGGTCTTTAGCCGTCAATTGGACACGACGAAAATGTAATGTAATGTAATTTATAAGGAAAGGAAGGAAAAGGTAACCAAGAAGCCGGGACACCGAAGTGTGCCGTCGCCATCTTGGGGACGTGATCACTCAAGGATTGATACTTTGGTTGCTTTTTCGCCGATTTATATAGGCCGATAAATGATGCAATCCACAATATTCCTAGTAAAAGTATTGTTTCATCGTGCTGATTCATCGCTTCACGAGGTAAAATAATGGCTGAATTTGTGTCAGTGCATTTCACTGGAAATCAATGCATTTGTTGATTGCATGTAAGGGCCGTTACAGTCACAATAAAGAGTAGAAACAAACAAACAAATAATCAGTTTTAATAGTCCCACGTCACTGCCGACATGTATTTCCCCGTAGGCTCCACTCGTTACTCTACACTCCGGCTCAAGCACTGCCCTCGACTTGATTAACTTCCCGAGAGCTCCTCTTCCGCGAAGCCCGCCCCGAAGAAAAGCAATACAAATAACGCAAAAAAGCACGATTTTTTTCTTAATTTTCCTCTCCCTCATTCTCGATTCTGCCTCGCCTCACTTCGCTCGTGAATTTCCTTTCTCTCGTTTTGTTAACAAGGAGAAAATGACTCAACGCCGAATTTAATTTAATTTAATTTTAATATTAATTTAATTCACAGCGGGTGGGTTGAACGTTTCTCGCATTACAGTTTCAATCTTTTCGTTAATGAATAATTAGATTTTTAACCTTTAATTCACAGTTATTGGGTTATACCACTTTTGGAAGTCAAAATCGCTGTATTAGTTCACTGATGTGTTAGGAAGTGGTAAGACATGCAATTATTTGTCTTCAATCTCCATTTCAGAAAAAAAATATTTTCTCACTTAATACTACAAACATACACACATGCATACATACTTCTTACTGCATACATACATATTGAAAAAAATATAACGATGTAATACACGGAAATACGCATGTTTTAACAAGGATTACGTATATAGCTCAGACTGTGGTCCATAGGTATATATTAACATGACGTGTAACGGTGTCGACGTGATGGTAGTTACGGTATCGTAATGTTAAAACATAATTTTATTTCATTTCGTTGCGACCTTGGGATCTCGCTTCTAACATGACAGAATGTAGTAGTATACGTACGGTTATAGTCGAATACATGAATCAAGTTGAAACTACTGTATAACTGTCATTTCCGTTATTAACTGTAACGAAAATGTTGATACATATAATCAAGTAATGGAGTTACAACAAAATTCCTTGTAATTCAACAAAGCTACGAGTGAAACATCGTTATCTATGTACATATATATGTAAATAATATAAACAAAGAAACTGACTTTTTGACTGACTGACATATCAGCGCACAGCCTAAATCACTGCGGCTAGGAACTTTGCACAAGGCTTCCTTTTATAATTTAGTCGAGCACAAGAAGGAATTTTTGGAAATTCAACCCCTAAAGGGTGTGAAAATTGTGAAATTCTGTTATATGGAAAATCTAACCCGCTGAAGCTACTGATCTCAAAATTTATATTTTAGTGAATTTATATCACAAAGTATTTTATATCACAAATGAAAAATAATGGTATTCATAGTTTTTTCAAAATCAACCCTTGGAGGGTAATTTGACGGATGAAACGGCGATACCTAAACCGTTGAATCTGGAATCTTGAAATTTTGCACGGGGCTTTATTTGATAGTAGAGATAAGCACCTAGAAGTTTTTTTTTAATTCCACCCCTAAGGGGATAAAAAAGGTGATGAGAATTTGTATGAAAATAATACGTCATACTGGTACTTGTTCCCTCGGTTAATTAAATTAAATATAAATAAGTGTTTCAGAAATTTTTGAAATTCCACCCCTAAGGGGGTAATAAAGGTGATAAAAATTTGTGTGAAAATACGTATTTCTTTAGTGAACTTATGATAAAATTTATAAAACGAGAAACCTACTTATTGACTGACTGATTTATAAGGGCACATTTCATACCACTTGGACTAGGAACTTGAAATATTTCACAAGGCTTCCTTTTATAACGTATTTGGAAATTCAACCCCTAAGGGGGTGAAAGAGTGAGTTACTGTCGTGTGAAAAATCGAAACCACTGAAGCTACATATATCAAAATTCATATTTAAGCTTCTCAATACAAATAAAAATTAATGACATTCACAATTTTTTGGAAATCTACCCTTGGGGGTTAAATTAAAGGATGAAATATTGTATGGGGATACCCAATTCAATGAATATTAAAACTCAAAATTTAGCACAGTGCTTTATTTGATAGTGGAGGTAAGCACCTAGAAAGTATCTTTGGAAATTCCACCCCTATGGGGTGGCAATGCAACCCCTAAGGGGGTGAAAAGTGTGAAACACTATTATATCGAAAAAAAATATTTAGGCTACTCATTACAAATACAAAATAATGACATTCACGGTTTTTTCAAAATCGTGGGGAGTGAAATAAGGAATGAATATTTGTATGAAGATACACAAACCGTTAGATCTTCAACCCCTCAAATGAATGGCGATTAGCTCGGGTTGCCTATGGCAAAATGTATATAAATTTATATTTACATTTACATTATAAAATCGAAGACTATCGCGGTTGTTTGACATTATAAATAGGAAACGAATTTACCGCGTGAAATTTGTAGGACCCGACGTTTCGGTGACGTTGCAGCCGCCGTTGTCTAGGGTAGACAGGATACAGTGAGTGTTGTGTGCAAGACGGATTTTAAAAATTCCCGCGCTCCGAGCCCGGCCCCCCACCACCGTTATAACCTACGCAGTGGCGGCAGCGGTTTGCGGTCTACCCGCAAAACAACGGACTGACAGCTCTTCAGTCTACCCTAGACAACGGCGGCTGCAACGTCACCGAAACGTCGGGTCCTACAAATTTCACGCGGTAAATACATTTACATTTACATAGAGCGGGGTTTACTATAGAGCTATAGCATTACTATAGAGCGGATTACTATAGAGCGGCGCACATTTACATTTATATTTACATTTATATACATTTTGTATACATTTTGTTGTAGGCAACCATTAATGGTCGCCTCACATACGAGGGGTCATATTCGAAATTTTGCACAGGGATTTATTTGATAGTGAACGGAAGCGCAAAAAAAAGGTTTTTCAAAATTTCACCCCCACGGGTTGAAAGAAAGAGATGAAATTCTGTCGTATGGAAAATCGAAACCGCTACAGCTACTCACATCAAAATGTATATTTAGACTGCTCATTACAAAAGAATAATAATGATACTTAACGTTTTTCCAAAATCAACCCTTGGGGGTAAAACGAGAGATGAAATAGTGCATGGAGATACCCAAACCGTTAGATCTGGAAACTCTCAATTTCGCACAGGGCTTTATTTGATAGTGAATGGCAGCACAAAGTAGGGGTTTCTTATAATGCAATCACCAAGGGATGAAAGAAACGGGTGAAGTTCTGTCGTTTGGAAAATAGAATCCCCTGAAGCCACAGAAATTAAAATTTATATTAAAGCTACTCCTTACGAATGAAAAAAATACAATTAACTGAGTTTTCTATAATATTACAGTCCGTCGGTCGATCGCTTGGTAAGTCAGGTAGTTAGTCCCAGAGTGTTACAAAACGCATTCTAAAATTCCACGCAGACGAAATCGCAGGCAAGAGCTATGATATACTTTGCTTCAACTATTTCATCAATCTAAGAGAGAAACATATAAAACGGAAATACTTAAAGGATTGACCTATATACCTATAGATAGCGTCTGAAAGGCAAATAAACATCAATCTTTTTAAACTAACAAGTCTATTTGAAACTTCCCGCGAAGCAAAGCCGCGGGCAATAGCTAGTTCTGTATAAAACAGTAATAACAGAATGGTAATGTAAGAATCAATCCAATATTTTTCTCATTGCAGATAGGTAACATATTCAATAAATAAATACAAACGGAGCTGCCATGGAATTCACCGACCGGAGTCGGGCCCATCATAATACTATTTTTTTAACACTTCTGGGGGGTGAGCAGTGGATTCCGGACTTACGAACCGGCTGTGGTAGGTTTAGGACAGCTGTCTTGCCACATGTGAGCGTTCACCTTACCACCCATTCACTCCCCCTTCGAAGCCATAGAATTTGAGATGCGCAAATCGCAGTTTTAGATAATTTTTCTAAGAAAGAGTTGATTATTTTTCTGGAAAGGCCAAGATCTTTAAAGAGGTGAAATAGAGATTTAGCTGGCAGGCCACGAGCGCCAACTTCCACCGCGTGAAGGAATCTTTTAATCTTTGATATTTACTGAATTATTTAAAGCAAATAAAAATAATATATTACAATTTAAAACGTCTATTACGTGTCATGAAATTTAACTCGATTATTATAATATGTTTACTGTCCGATTACGCTTAATTAAGCAGAACTTGTGCTTGGGTAGATAATGTATAAACATAGTTGAATATGTTTAAAAATATCTAAAACGTAAAGAGCATTTTATTTAATAATAGTCGTGCATGTTTAAGCCCGACCAGGTTTTCAAGTTGTCTCAGGGGCAAAGGCACAGAGTAGGTACCATATCTGGGCCTCCTGCACTGCAAATGACTTGGAAATGAAAGTTGATGAATACTGAAGTATAGCCGGTAGTAGATTTTCCTGAGAGCATAATGAAAGGCTATGGGATGGAAGTATAGAGAAGAGATTATACCAATAAAAAGGCGTCTTTGAATGAAGTACAAGAAAGAGTTGGGCGAGTATGTGAAAGTCTCGACATCGTCTGATGGGGAGCAACTCCATTACGAATGGTGTATATGTGATCAAACTTCTTCAGGGAATTAATACCTTGAATACGCCCTTTCTGATTCCTCTCGAGTTTATTGAGAACCGAGAACGAGCGAGGAGCAGCGAATGAGGAGCAACCTTATTGGGCGTCTATGTAAGCCATATCAGCGTAGTAATATAAGAGATTGTACCATTTGGCGTTTAATACAAAAGGTTGGAACTTCATTTAAGGACCATGGCACATATGTATGTGCCACAACTTCAAAATCATTTTATAAATAACCGAATACGAATAATTTATAAATTTTATTTTTTCCATCTTATTAACACATTAGAATCTTAATATATGCAAGGAAAAATAAATTATTGTTTAAAATATACCGTATTATTTTATTTCAAGGTATTGCAAAATCACCAACGAACTCTGGTGATTTTAAATAAATAAACAAAATATTTATTGTAACTTTCTGAATTTGTTTTTTTTTTTATTTTAGTACTTGTTTTAGTACGTATGATTTATGAGTTAAATAATAAAAAAAAAATTGGAAAGTTATAACTGCATCTTTATGGACCACAGGTACACTTATGTCCCATCCTTTTTTTTACAAAATCTATTGAAACAATTTCCACCAAACTTCACATAGATGTTGTATACATCGGTATCAAAAACTTCCATACTCTAAAAGGTTAAAAGAATAGAGACGACGTTAAAAAACTTTACGCTGACCTCACTTACTTAAGGATTCCGAAATATTTTTTATCATTAGGCAAGCCCAGCCTGCAAGAGACAATAAAGTTGTCGAAATTGATTGGCGGGAGATTATTTTTATATAAAAATTTGACAACGAGAGAACGACTTTTAAGGACGATTGTATCGGGTTTAGACTGATTACGAAGCAGCCCATGGCTATGAACCCATACCATTAGTAATGATATGGGTTCATTGCCATGCAAGTATTTTTCATCTATTCCCTCTTGTTGGAGTTTTTTACTTACCGGCCCACAAACCGACGAGGATATACAGGTGAGCTTTAATTAACTAGAATCCTTCAAGGGGGTGAATCAGTACGAACAACTAAGCAACTTTTAATAATATTTTTTGAGATCATCAAAAATTTTTTTTTAAGTTTTTTTTGTTTATTTGTTAATTTTAAGAACTTGACTGTTAAAGAAAAGTTTGACAAGCGTTTGAGCGCATTGCGCCATCTATCGGTAGGTAAAATAACACTAATAAACAATATTAGCGATATTTTCCCTACCGTTAGACAGCGCATCGTGCTCAGCGCATTTTATACTATTTTTCAAAAAAAAATATTTTTTTAATTCACTATCAATCTCGAAATATTCGACTTAGAGACTTGATATTCAGTACACAGATGCCTTGTTGGGCCGAAATCATATTGTAAAATTTTGGTTTCAACACCTCCGACATAAGCGACACAAATAATATTTAAAGTTTGCCATACAAATGTATGAGGGAATCAAATATTTAAACTTGCGGCGTCGTGCGTTTGATATCGCGCGGCGTGCATATGTTCGAAATTTAAATCTTCATTGCGTTGTGTCGCTCGTACGAAATTCGAATGTTTACGGCGAATTTTACGGCGACGCGCTCTTGAAATTCGATTTTTAAATTGAATGATATGACGTCCTTGGCTAATTGCGAGAAATTCTTGGGCTGACACAACCGATTTTTTATGTCTTCAATACGTCTTCAATATTCATATTTTGACTGCAAATTCACAGCCTTGCTATACGACATCTAACTACATAATAATATATTGTTAGGCAAAATATCTTTTACTCGGAAATAAAACTGAGGGTTTATTTGACTTTCTCCTTTGATGTTTTTAGAGTGCTTCCGGCACGTGGAGGCGCCGGGATTGTTCCCGATTCCCTTGTGTTTCTTTGCTCAAAGACGTCTGCATTTGCGTCACGATTCAACAAATGAAAAATATTTGAGAATCAGACTTCAACAGGCTTATTACGAACACTAAATATGTATTTTTATAGAGCACTTCGATCATACAACCTAAACTTTCAATGTGTGGATATTTTTAATGTATCTTCAAATACTGGCTTCGAAGGAATTAGAAATACGATAAACAGCCTTCGGGTTTGATTGGTATTTCTTCGTCCGTTAGGTAGGTAGGCTGTGGTAATGGTTACTACACTATAACAATGCTTTCTAGCCAGTATAATATTTTCTTTAAAAGTTCATATGTAATATAAATACATTGTAATGTATATTATATATATATATTTATATTAACTATACTTTTAAATTTTATTATTACCTTATCGTATTATTTATATTAATTTATTATTTGTGCACGTGTATGTATGTATATATGTATGTATGTTATATAACATCATATATCTTGAATACATCTACATAACTCATAATGTGGCTTTCCTATCCCTTTCCCCTTACTTAAACCTGCATTTTTTTCATAGCTCATTGCGCTGTAACAAAAGATTTAGTTTAGTTGTGAAAACTTTTAATTGGCCTTAGATTTGTATAATATGTGTTAGCATTAAGTATAAAACGCTGTAAGTTTTTCGAAAAATAAAACTAAAATAAAATAAAAATAAAACACGAAATAGAATCGTTTTAAACGGCGAGAATCATTTCATACGGTATTAGGAACAGCTTCTTTTTCGCTTACCTACTATTAATGTTTGTTTGTAACAATTAATTACGTATGTACAACAATCTGCATGCCGAGGTCTTTTATTTGTGCAATACTTAATAAAATAAATAAATCTTACAGAAATATTACTGTGAGAAATAAATGTACATACAAAGTACTTACATATTACGTTACATATTTTGGGAAGAAATAAAGTGGAGAATGCAAAGAGGAAGTTGGATTTTATGGTTGATAAGTTCCTGGATGAAATTGTTTGTTTGTTTGTTTATTTGTTTATACTCTTTATTGTGAAAATGTCACAATAGGCGGGTTTATTGTCATATGACAATCTCTTACAACCAACCCTACTATGACGTGTTATATGTATGTGTGCGTGTAACATGTATGTAAGTGTGTGTCGTTATTGCATTCGATCGACAGAAATGAAAATGCAATTCCATTAATTTGATCCCGACGGAAAGTGGTGACCCAGTCGGGAATCGAACCCGGGACCTTACAATGTAAGATCAGGCGACCTAACCACTATGCCACCGGGCCGTGTAGTAGGATAATTATGCAGAAAGGGCCAAAAAAAAATGCACTTTTTAAACATGAATATAAAAAAAACTACAATTGTTATTTTGTTTAACATTTATTCAACGTAACAAACATCCAATGTAATTTATTTTTTAAAAATGGCATCGTCGAGATGTGCCCTGTCTCATCACTGGCACTCCTGCAATCGATTACGCAAACTTTGGAAAACTCACTGATACATGCTGCGGGGAATAGCGGCTGTCTCCTCGCGGAATTTTCGTTTTAATTGGGGTTTTATCGTCGGTTTATTAAGGTACGCTTGACTTTTCGGGTATCCCCACAAGAATAACGGGCTCATTGGAGGCCATGGGATATAACCTCTGCGAGAAATCAATATGTTCAAAAACATTTCTTTGACGACCGGTAAAGTCACATTTGACGTATGGCATGCTGCTCTGATGCATACGCGTAGATGATTTTGGATCTTTCCTTACGGAAATTGCAACCTCCTGAATGTTCTCATCGCTTCTTCTCGAACCCTGTTTGTTTAATATTCGTTGTGACTTCTCGACCCAAGCTTTTCATTAAATTAACACTTGGACATTCACTTGCACTGTAATCCGTAATCAATTATATACAGGCTTCGTACAATAACGTAAGAATCGCTGTTTTTGTAAAATTGATTAACACAAAAAGCACGCTGTTGTCCCGTGAAGCGCTAAATGGTGACTAAAATTGCAAGAAGTGACGCATAGTTACTAGTCATCCGCGTGTCTCTCCTTCTAACGGTTTTCGAAAAATTCAGCGTTGCTCTTTGCAAAAAAATATGGCCCAACCTAAATAAAGATGGGGCAGTTATCAAATAGGTGGCCCAGAGTGTAAACCCCGTGTTCACAAACCTCGCTACCCAAATCATTAACTAGAGAACTGATCAAAAGAGGTGAAGTCTCTATATTCGGAAAAAAAATATTAAGTCTATTTGCAAAATTTCGAAACAGATACTATAAAAGTGAGGTAATCCTTGAAAAAATTACTTTGCTTTCAGTATTTATTAGTGTAATTAGCGGAGAAAATCCTATAACCGCAATCTGGGGGAGGGGGCCGGGGGGGGGGGGGATATTTGGGTGTGCGTATATTTGTGCTAGTGCGTTTGGCCATGCGCATGATAACTAGAGAACGAGTGATCCGATTTCAATATTTATTTCGCCAATAAGTTTTATTAATCAACTCGCCAATAGGGTTCTGTATCTACTATAGACATAGGAGCTGCCATACAAACGCACGTCTTTGGTGTATGTGCATGTGTGCATGATGACTCGAGAAAGCGTTGTCTGATTTCAAAAAATCCTTTATTAATAGGGTTTATTCTTCGTTCTTCTTCCGTACTTGCGACATGTTTTTTTTTGCACGATTACTCAAAAACAAGTTCTCCAATTTCTTAAATTCTTTCGCCGATAGATATTTTACGTCAATGGTAAGATTAAATATTGGGCTCGATTGCGTTTCTTCGTGAACTAAAATTGGAAATTAGTCCGTGTGAACGAGACAGTGCAATACGCTAGAGCGGAGTGTGACATGACCGGTTGTCACTTTTTCGCATTAAAACTGCCCGCCAAGGTCAAATTTTACACCGCACGAAACATGCTCGAATTTATTCGGACGAGTATAAGTTCGGCAGGTAGTATTTATAGACGATCGTTCGTATCATATCCCGCTCTACCGTATTGCTCTGACTCGTTCGCTTGGATTAATTTTAGTTTTAGTTCACAAAGAAACGCATTCGGGCCCAGTATTTACACAAAGATGTCAATTTTTAATTTGGTATACAAGTATATAATGGGCTCGATTGCGTTTCTATTGAACTAAAATCGGAAATTAGTTCATGTGAACTAGACAGAGCAGTACGCTAGAGCGGAATGTGAAATTAACGGTGTCACTTTTCCGCATTAAGATTACCCACCGAAGATAAAACAGCTAAATACAACACCGCACGAAATATGTTCAAACTTAAGGCGTCTATAAGTTCGACAGGTAGTTCTGGTGCGGGAAAATCGAAGACAGTTCATTTTATATTCTGTTTTTTAACGTATTGCTCTGTCTCGTTCGCTTGAACTAAGTTCCTATTTTAGTTCACGACGAAACACAACCGTGTCCAAATTTTACGCATAATATATGGCATTCTGATTCCGCCGTATTACCTATATCTGTGATGTAATCAGCATAGGTATATAAACATGCGACAGATGGCACTAATCATTTAATGTTATTATTGTTACTTTTGGTTAAATAATGGGTATTTATAATAATCAATCCTTTGAAAAAGGCCATTCAATGGGCCCGATTGGGTTTCTTCGTGAGCTAAAATAGGAACTTAGTACAACCGAACGAGACAAGCAATACGTTAGAGCGGAATATGAAACGAATGATCGTCGATAAAAACTAACTGTCGAACTTGTACTCGTCCGAATAAATGTGAACACATTTCGTGCGGTGTTAGAATTAGATGTTTTATCTTTGGTGGGTAGTTTTAATGCGAAAAAGTGACAACCGTTCATTTTACATTCCGCTCTAGCGTATTGCCCTGTCTCGTTCAAACGAACTAATTTCCGATTTTAGTTCACGAAGAAACGTAATCGTGCCTATTATCAATGTTATTATAGATGGCCAAATAAATTGTTATCAGCGTCGCCGGATCTATCAGCGCCACGTGCATATTGCCGGTGCAGAAGGGTTGCCAAAACGTACTGTGGCATAAAACAATCGAATACCCTGTATATTTCGATATGATTTACCTTATAGGCCGCCAAAACCAGGGTGGCCCAAATGCAAAAATCATATTTGTAGATATGGGTGACTTGGGCCACTGTGGTCTAATAATAATGCATATAAAATTACAAGGACAAAACTATTTATACAGCGCCATTTGCGATTTCTTTAAAAAATCAATTTTGGGCCACTCTGGATTTGTAAATAATGATTTTTAATATGGATTTTTGAATTAAACTTAAACTTACCAAAGTGGTCTCGATTGCGTTCCTTCGTGATCTAAAATCGGAAGTTAGCATCTGAATCTAACACCGCACGAAATGTGTTCCAATTTTTGTTGGACGAGTCGATAGATAGTTTTTATCGACGATTGTTCGTTTCATATTCTGATCTAACGTATTTCTCTATCTCGTGAACTAATTTCAGTTTTAGTTCACAAAGAAACGCAATCGGGCCCAATGTCACTTAGCCGCTTGCGTGCCCGTGTCAACTAGTAGTTAACAAATCGAGAATTTAGAATTGACCATGTCAAGTAGTAGTTAACATAACCTTGAAGTCAGCTTTGCCCGTGTTAATTGGTAGTTGACATTGCATTTCACTCAGCTATGACCATGTCAACCTGTGGTTAACATCGCTCCCGCCGTCGAAAAAGCTGATTCTGCCCGTCTTTATCGCTCCAGGGCCTAATTTGTATTATTTGTCCCGTTTCTTCGTGAAATTTCCCCTCCACACAATCCCAGTCAAGCATCCAAGCCATAGACAAAAGTCGCCGCACGGCGCCAGATGACACAAGACGCCGCACGGCGCCAGATATTAGTATGGAAACAAAGGCCTTTTAAATAATAAATATCTATGAACAAGTGATCATTTTTTTTCTTATTCTATTATTTATTATATTGAAAACATAATCAAAGAATAAAAACCATATGTCATCGCTCTTATTTTTGAGGTATGAGCTTTTGAATACAAGACGAGCTTCAAAACGCCCTGCTTCTAAGTTCAGCATAGCATAACTCTGCACCAAAGTCGTAATTTGATAAACAAAAGATAGCATTGTTTAGCTAGTTTCATAATAAACATAAATATATATAACACTTGACACTTTTTTAAACAAATTGAGTCACAAGAAACGATTTTGTGAAACCCGACCCACGCGCTGACGGCGCAAAAAATGGCGGGGCAAAGTAGGGTCGTCACGTTTTTTTCGTGGGGCATTTGAGGAGGCACGCGCTGAGGGCCCGGGGCAAAGGCACGTTGCGCGCGGACCCCCCTTGGGCAAGCGAGCGGTTAGGCCACTGTGGTTCTGGTGGCCTCATATATTTATGATCGTCAAGAAAAACGCTCCTCAACAGACGAAAAACTGCCATCTTTCAGCTGTTAGCTGCACTAACTAACAAATCAATCGAAGACACAAACCAAGATTAACCCGTCTCCATATATATTTCTGAAATAATTCTTCAAATATCCGGTAGATCGCACAATTAAACAAACGCAGAAATGCTCGGAAAATGCTCTTTTATTTAATATTTTTAACAATCTTTTAAAGACCGAAAAGAGATCAATAAAGTTATCACAAACAAAAATAACATGACTGAATAATTTCCTAGAAAGTGCACAATTTAATAACAAGGAATAATTTCAATTCAATTTCACGAATTCTAAACATAGACAATTCTTCAATACCCAAGTTTAATAGATTTTTTCTAATAATATAATACATAAGTACTTCAATAATTATTATTTTTAATATAAATATTATAATCCCTACATTGTTATACATTAGGGAAAGGTTTTTTTTAATTAACGTCATATAGGATTAAAGGCATCGATAACATATGGTGATAGATTGCTCAACTGCATAGTACGATTTGGCAACCCTTCTGAAATGGCAACCCCCCTGACGCTGATAGCATTGACAGCCAAACTTTTTTATTATAGCATTTTTTTAAAACTAATATCAATATATTTGGCCATCTATAATAACATTGATAACAAACGTTTTTTTATTAAATACTAATCGATTATAAAAACCCAATAATTTAACCACTGTTAACAATAATACATACTATTATTAGTGCTATCTATCGCATTTTTTATTTAGGCTGATTACATCGCAGACATAATACGGAGAGATAGAATTCCATCTATTAGTCTATCTAAACTTAAAGTACATATTTATTATGTATCGAAACCTGCATACCAAATTTAAAATTGATATCCTTTAGTAAATAATATTAAAATAATAAAAGCTATGATTTAAAAAATCCTTTGTTATTATATTAGCGTATAGGCTAGATCACTATCTACAGTGCGCCACCATACTGTTATACCGTGACTGTTATTATACTGTTATATTTTTATATAGGCATATATATATATATTATATACTAATAATAAAGCTGAAGTTTGTTTTTTTATTATTTAAACGCGCTAATCTCTTGAACTAACAGTCGGTTGTATAAATTATTTTTGCATTTGATAGCCTAATTCTTGAGGGAGGTTACGGGCTATTTAACATCGCGTTACGGCCCTACGGGTGTCGAGCAAAAATAACATTAAGCGTAAACGAAGTAATATCGCGGGCGGGCGATACGACACGTTGGGTAGGGGGCCGAGGTCGGCTGCCCTACAAGAACCGACTATTACCGAGAAGAGTCGAACTGTGCATGCCATATCCCAGCAGGTTGCTGTGAAAAAAAATCTATGCAGAAGTACCTACTCTAAATCTATATATGTAGGTATATAAAATAAAGTCGGGTTTGTTCGAACACTTATAACTCGAGAACGGCTGGACCGATTTTCATAGTTTTTGATTTATAGTATTTGTCTCCGACCCAAATAGCAGAATAACTATTAAAAACGAAAATTGGAAAATTTACGAAAAATTAAAATAAAAGCAAAAACATTTTCCCTTACAAAATGTAAATCCGTGTTTTTCTCATGGTCAATTGTACGTGGCATGTTCACGTGTCGGCAAATCATCCGCTTTATTTGTTCTTGCGCCTGATAAAAAAAAAAACAAAAAATGTCGTATATCACAAGGTGCTTCAATGAAGAGAATTAATCCGAGTGCATCCTATGCTGCACAATATGTGAATAGTTTAATTCAATCATGTCTTGCTGACACGCGATTGATATACTTAATTTTTGTACTTTTATATTTCTTTTTGTGTTATTATCTTAATAAAGTAGTGAACTTAATATTTATTTTGTATTCATTGCATTACTTTCATAAAATCATAAATTAAGTTCAGCTAATCTGTAACACGACATTCATTGACTGTTAGGCGGTACGAAGTTCGCCGGGTCAGCTAGTTATATATAAATAATCCGATTTCTTTTAAATTAAATGGCGCGGGCGGGTGAAAATGCGGCACGCAGCTAGTTAAACATAATAATGGAAGATTACCGATTACTGATTGGAACTAAGCGTGCCATCTACACAATGATTTTTGTGTGGGTGCTAATGGGCCCTTGCTGAGTTGGCCACGAAGACCCATTCTGTTCAGGGTTGGTCACACTCACGGGTCAATACCCATCCGGCGACCTACACGCATGAAGTGCGAGCCTGGGCAGGACTCTAATCTTAGGGCTAGTTTCCCCTAGGAGTCAACCTTCTGGCGCACCTGGACGGTCTGCGCACCGTGCGGGGTAAGCCAATCGATTGTGTTCTCTGACTAACAGTCGGGGGAGTCTGGAAGCAGTACTGTTTCCTATAGAGCTGGGGTGGTTGCGGACCTTACGGCGACTGCTCTTGAAACGACCATCGGCTATCCGATCCTGGGTGAACAGCCGGGCAAAGGATGCCGTGGTCTGCGATATATTCGGTTTACACCGTTTCACCGCTTCGTAAGGGAGAGCACCGCGCAAGCGACCACAAACTCGTAACCAATCGAAAGACCGGAGTAATCTGGTCGCAATTTGAAGTAACGGAGTGATTGTGAGCCCACTGGGTAACATACCTGGTTATCTCACGGTTAAGGCGTTGGCCTCTTACGGGCATGTGGCGGAGCTTGATGTTGGACTGTTTTGTCCAAGTCTTCGGCACTCACTTCACGGGAGATAGAACGACTAATCGTTAAAACTTCCTGAGGTGACGGGTTTGCCCGTTGTAGTTTGTAGCTTTTTGTATTAGAATCCAGGTTGCCAAATTATATGTAGTAGGTACGACGTTGAGCAAACTAATCCGCTATATAATCAATGTTACAAGGTTTATCTAATATAGATAGTATAGATAAATATCGACTACATACGTAATAAATTCGATGATATGCATCGATTAAAATAGTAAACATCCATGGTCCGTATTCCATTGAAATTTCTAATCTATGTTTAAATCTAAATCACAACTGAAATATACCTACAGGGCTTCATTACTGCACGGGCAATTTTTTTGGTGGATGAATCAGTACGAGTTAAGCAACTTATGATATATTTTTTTGGAAAAAACAAAAAAAAAATATTGAAAAAAGAAATGTTTTTTGTTTTTTTTTTATTTGAAAATTTGAAGAAGTTAAGAGGCCGTGTACGAAATCGATGTGGGCCGTGATACCTCTATAATCAATGGTATAATATAACTATAGGTAGGTAGGATTTTCGGAGCCAAAGAGATACGTCCACCCTTTGGAAGCGCTCGGCGAGGACTAGCTGACTTGAGGCGTGAATCGTATCATAGGCGAGTATCATAACGCGAGAATTAGATTGTTTTAAAAGACTTTATTGCCAATTTTAATTAATGTTTTGCATTTTTTTTTGAGGAAATGGATTGATATTGAACTAAAGTTTATTTCTATTGTTTTTATTTTATGAACGAGAGTTCTAAAAGGCCAAAATCAAAAGCATTTCTTCGCCCATTTTCTAAAAAATTTGACAAAATTAAATATTTTTTTTATCAACAATTTTATATGAAAGTAGTAAAAAGTGATTCACTTATTATATAGAGGACTTTCACAACAATACATTGTATTTTTTTTACCGTTTAGATGTCAAAATGATTCGTAAATATGTTATATTCTAAACCTCTTACAGCAAAAATTCACAAACAGTCGCCGGTTTAAGGTCAATTAATCAAAATTCTATAATAATTTTCAAAAAAGTAGCTCACTCATTAGACAATAATATAAATGATCTTTTATGTTGTGCAATAAAACTTATAAAAATACAGTATTTTAACTTTAAATTCACGTCTGCAAAATTACGTAAATTCACGAAATGCACAAAATTTCGTGTACGGCCTCTTAACTGTTAAATAAAGGTTCGAGAAGCGTTTGAGCGCGATGCGCCATCTAGCGGTAGGTAATAAGTCGTTAATAAACAATATTAGCGACATTTTACTCACTGCTAGATAGTGCATAGTAATCATAGCTTTTCATACTATTTTAAAATAAACTAAAATAACAAATTTTCAGAAAAGAAAAAAAAAAGAAAAAGTATATATATTTTAGATTTTTTTCAAAAAAAAACATCGAAAGATGCTACTTTTATTGTACTGATTCACCCACAAAATCATGCCCATGCAGTAATAACACGCTGTATATTTGTTAGTATTTAGTGTTGAGAGAAAATATACACATCTGGAAAGTTATGACCTCTTGTTATATTTGATAATTTCATAAATATTTATTCGGGAAATACCAAATGCCAATATCAATGGGTTTTAAAATTCTGGAAAACTCAGAAAGATTTCAAAGATTGCAACTGCTCACACTCTAGGATCGTCAGATCAAGAGTGACATCATTGAGACGTATAAGATCCTCAACAGATGTTAAAATTGCCACGATTTGTCCTCAATTTTCAAGCAGAGCCACATGCATCGTCAGGACACGACTTCAAACTTGAAAAATTACGATTCCACACCAATTCCAGGAAACACTTCCTAGATAACTGGACTGTGGACCTGTGGAACAGTTCCGCAGCCGCGGTTCATAGGTAGTGCGCAGTGACATAGGTACGCGGTAACAGATGCCACAATCTTTTCAACTCTTACCACGACCAAATGATGCCTACATGCCAAATTTCAGCTCAATAGGATGAAGCGTTTGGGCGCTATCGTGGGCGATATCGTGGACAGACACACAGGGTCTTAATAGTCTTCGATTTCATGATTAAACACAGTTTTAAATTCAGACATATCAGCAATTATGCTGAAGGTCTGTAAAACCTAATAATAATAATAATAAATGTATATTGCAGAGGCTCTGGGGAGCGCAACAAGACATCACGATTCCAGATGTACCTACTTACGTATTTTTTCTGCTAATGTTGCCAATCGTTAATTTTCTAATTCCTTCATACTATTCATCATCTTAATTCTAAACAGAACACTTTTTTTGTTGACACATTTGTGGTAGAGCTGGCAGCATCCAAATAAAGAGGGACGGAACACTTTTAGAACGGAGAGAGAAATGTCTAAAGATTTGCCTAGGGCAACGTGGGGAAGTCCCCTAAAAGTAAGAGCGGGTACCCCCCTACGTTTTCTACTGAGTGACGTCACTAGTAGTTGGAGTCGGGGTGAAGATTGTAGAGTGCATGCAGATCTATGCTGACGGCTGCCGGAGACGAGACCGTCGATCCGTTCGCGACGGCGGCGACAGGTCCAGCAGCTGCATCTGAAACAGTTTGTAACAAAAGTAAATTTTCTGTGCATTTGGGCATCCCTTTGTTTAGGTTTGCAGTTTTTCGGGTTTATTTCGTTGGGGTGTATCTGAAAAATAATGATGTCCTTAAAAAAAGCAATGTTTAACCTATTAACACATTTGACACATTTGACAGTTCCTGTCTTAATAAATGTTACAAATCATCCGTGTATGGCAATCTTGCAATCTAAATCTATATCATGTAATGTAATATAAAACAAAGTCGGGTTTATTCGAACACTTATAACTCGAGAACGGATAAACCGATGTTCATTGTTTTTGATTTTTTGTATTTGTCTCCGTCCCGAATAGCAGAATAACTATTAAAACCAAAAATTGGAAAATTGACGAAAAATTAAAATAAAATAAAATACATTTTCCCATACAAAATGTAAATCCGTATTTTTCTCATGGTCAATTGTACGTGGCATGTTCACGTGTAGACAAATCATCTGCTTTATTTGTTCTTGCGCCTAATAAAAAAACAAAAAATGTCGTATATCACAAGGTGGTTCAATGAAGAGAATTAAACCGAGTGCATCCCATGCTGCACAATATGTAAATAGTTTAATGCAATCCAGTCTTGCTGACACGCGACTGATATACTTAATTCTTGTACTTTTATGTTTCTTTTTGTGTTATTAATAAAGTAGAGAACTTAATATTTATTTTGTATTCATTTTATTACTTTCATAAAATCATAATTAAAGTTCAGGTAATCTGTAACACGACATTCATTGACTGTTAGGCGGTACGAAGTACGCCGGGTCAGCTAGTGAATAATAAAATACGAAATAAAATATAATAATTGTATTACGATTTTATGGCATTAAATAAATATTTACTTCCATATCCAAAAATATACTCATTGCTCTTTGTCTTCAGCCACATGGAATTTAAATAGCTCGGGGATCATACCGGCAACGGATCAAGATGCATGGTTTTTGGATTGTATTCAATTTCATACTACAATTTCGACTACCTCCTGGTTGTATAAAATTTCGTAAGTATGTATTTTTTGTAAGTAAGATTTTTTACCTTTCTGAATTTACTTTCTGTGTTTGCTTCTACAAAACGCAGTGCCGCTCATTGTCTAAAAATCATTTATTAATCGGCGTTTATTTTTTCCCTTTGTTTTCAAAGTTGTATCCCGTTAGAAGTTGTGTAGGGTTGAATAGAGAGCCTTGAGGTTGCATGCTGGGCATCACATCCCAATGTTAGGCTCACGTGGGACATAATGGGACCGTGCAGCTTGGGGTCTGATGACATACATATTTGTGTTCTATCCCGGTGTTTCTAGTAGTACGGTCAAACTCACGGTACAGCTTCAATCCGATAGTCTCTTCTAAGAGCGACTAACCTGGAGAGGCCTATGTGAAGTCTGCCTGACGCGCTGTAAGCCCAGTCGTGGGCAGGTGAAAACTGGTTTAATCTGGGGGGAACACATCGGTCTGTTCTGGGAGGTTTGTGCACCGTGCGGCGTTTGCCAACCGACTCGTTCTGGCGAGGGAGCTAATGGGCCCTCCCTCTTGCAGTTTGGTCACTAACACCCAGTTTTATAGGGTCGGTTAAACTCATGGGTCAACACCCATCCGGTGGCCTCCACGCAGAAAGGCGATCCAGAGTAAGACGCTGGCCTGCGGGCCAATCTCCCCTCCTAAGTCAACCTTCGGTCTGGACAGTTTGCGCATTCCGACTATAAGAGCCGGTGGAGTCTGGAAACAGTCATGTTTCCTATAGAGCGGGGGAACGACCATTCGGCCACCCGATTCCGGTTGAACAGCCGGGCAAAGAATGCCGTGGTCCGCGATAAATTCGGTAGACACCGTATCACCTCTACGTAAGGGAGAGGACCACGCAAGAGACCTCGATCCTGTAACCAGTCAGGAGGTATCCTAAAGGTTAGTTCAAGACGGAGATATACTTCCAAATTGGTATTTAGGGAGCGAGGCCGCCCGCTGGGTACCTTTCCCGGTGCCTCGCCGTAAGGCGTTGGCCTATGACGGGCGAGTGGCGTAACCAGACAGTGGACTGTTTTCGTCCCAAGTCTTCTACGCTCACCTCACGGGAGATAGAACGATTCAATATCGTTAAACGAACTTAACAATATCGAGGTGACGGGTTCGCCCGTAGTAGTTGACAGTTCTAATTATTGGTACTCATAACAACGGTGTGGATTGTTCTTCCACGATTACTGTCTCCTCTGAGGAGTTTTTATGAATGTTGGTACGCTTACCTGTCGGCGGTCACCGCACCCGCCCCGACGGCGATCTCAGGTGGGATCGGATGTAACCGGTGCGGTAATCCACCGTACCTCTACCGCTACCTCCGCCCATTCCGCCGCGACCGCGACCGCGTCGACGGGACCATCTAAAATGTATGAAGAAATTAGGAATCTAAATCTTGAAAAGAAATAAAACCCCAGCCTTTAAAAAAATACGCTTAGCGGTTTTTTCAAATATTATTGATTTTTTTAACTAAGCATGCAACAGGAAACAATTACATTATATGGTTAATTGGCAATATGGGTTGTATTTAGGATGTCTTTAACCCTTAATTTGGAATGATTGAATAAGGAAATGGGCCTCAAACTTAGCTCTTTTCTTCGATACGCTTGGAGGTGATTTCGTGCTCATATACAGACAACTAATAATTGAGGAGCCAGCGACAAAAAATGCAAGAGTTTTGTTAAAGCTGATACTTTCAGATCAGACAGTAATTTGGCCATAGAACACCGGGGTAGAGTCAGCAGGCTAGATTCCGGGACACCTGGCGCTGGCGTAATAGGAAAGGTGTAATTTTAATTAGTACACCCCAAAGTGTTTTGGAAAAGCTGAAAATTCATCAGTAGACAGTAAATGCAATAACGAACTCAAAACAAATGTTCAGACTGCTTAACAATAGAACGCGTGGCATCAGCGTTACTTCATACATGTCACAATAAGTCCCTGCAAATACGCCGGTACATATTTGTCGGTAACTATGACGCATCGGTCTAATGTGCCGCACAATATAATGGACTTCATTTTTGTGACGTGTAGGAAATACCTAATGCTGACGCCACGCATTCTATTGTTAAGCAGTCTGACCATTTGTCTCGAGTTCTGTATTGCATCCACTCTTTACTGATGAATTTTCAGCTTTTCCAAAACACTTTGGGGGTACAAATTACAATTACACCTTTCCTAGTAAGCCAACGCCAGGTGTCCCGGAGTCTGGCCTGCTGACTCTACCCCAGCATTCTATGGCCAAAATACTGTCTGATCTGAAAGTATCAGGTTTTACAAAATCTCTGCACTTTTTTGTCGTTGCCTCTTGAAATATAGTTAGATATCACAAAAAATACTCAGCACAAAATTGAATTCACGTCTTTGTTTTCAATACACACAGATCATTTTTTTTAAACTCTTTTAATTTGTTATTCTAGACGTCACAATAAGTAAGATTTTCTCTTTTTTTTAATTAAATAAATTATACTTTTTTCTTCAAAAATCACTGACAATAAATGATATTTAAATATTATACAATAGAAGTGTTGACAGATAGAATGATAAAAATAAGCATACAAAGTATATATTTTTTTTCATAACCATTTATATTTTTGAAATTATGCCTAAAGGGTGGTTACGCTTAGCCATTTCGGCCAGCCTCGGTATATATTATATAAATATATGATATACATGACTAACAATATTAATCATTAGTTACCAAGCGATAAATCATAAAAATATATATATTTATAGTATTAAATGGTATCCAAAATCGATCAAAAAGTTGCGGCGCCGTCTTTTTGCTCGCGAATGCTGGCTTCCGACAGGTTAATAAACTAAAACGTCATTAGAAATAAAAAGTGTTTACATTTCACCAAAAAACCGTTGAGTATTTTTTTGAAAACTGGGGCCTTAAATCATGATGACATAAACTAAATAAACCCATGGAATATAACCAATTATTCAATCTCCATTCTTCCAGTTCTATAACGTCATTCGCACTCGGGACTGACAGTATTTAATAGAGTACGTAAAGCCAAAGTTACCTTAGCAATCGCATGATGTAATCGGGCCAATTGTCTGGAAACATAACCAGAAAGAAACCGACAGCAATCAGTATCATGCCGGCCAACTTCATTCCGGCAAAATTTGCTCCGTACAGGACAACATCAAGCGCTGAAAAATAAATACGTCGTAATAAAATAATACGTTATCTGACGCAAGCCAAAAGTATCTTGAAATTTGGAGGTTGGCTATCATCATAACTATTGTTAAGGCCTAGTTTTTATAGTATACAAACTTTAATCTAAATCATTTTAATAATTAACCAGTTAACTTGTACATCGCGCAATAGACGCGATACACCGAGCAGATACGTCTTACCGTATGTAGACGACAAGTCGCGCACATCCCTAATCAATTTTAATCAGTAAGGTAGAATATTTTTACTTAGAAAAGAGATCTTTCTTTTTTTTTTTTTTTTGGGCTGGCAACGACCGAGCAAGACGGTCGAGAAGAGACCGGCCGCTCCGCCGTTGGCGGAGCGGGCCGACTACCGCCCATTTAATTATTCATTTGCACACCAGCCAACACAGTCTAGAACTTAAATTCTGTGAATATCTAAAATCTATAACTAAACTCAGTTCAACATCCGGGCAGGACCTCAGCGGATTCCATACCTTATACAGGCAAGTCTTCTATCTGTAACCATTAGCTTCCCCTCATAAAGTCAGATTTTAAAAATAATAAATTTAAATTAAAAGATTGTTTTAAAGCCAAATCCCCGTAAATTACCGTTGCCATATCTTCGTTGGTGAATAATTAGAGTCAAGTAAAATCAAAATTTAGTAATTTGAGTGCGTCAAAATAGAAGTAGGTAGTACGTCGGGTCAGTCATAATTCCCGGTGTCTGAGCATCGCCTTCCGTCTCCTCGCCTCAACTAATTTTTCTACTATCATCTAAAGGTCGATTTCGAAAATATAATTTAAAATTTAAAATCGCATCCGGGGAGCAGGCGCTAAAAAATCTAGAAGCAACCCTCCAATAACTCCCGCGGGTAGCAGTGTCTTCCTTCTCTATTCCAGAACCCAAAGTACCTGTCCAAAATCCCACTTCGCCGAATTAAGCCCTGAAAATTGAAAGGCTGTAACGTTCAATTTTCCACGAATTTAATTTTAGAATTTTGTCAATTCCAACTACTCGGATTCGCCATATGCTATGGCCTAGCTTTCATTTATTATAATTAAAATAAAATATGTTACTCTGCCAAATAAACCTTTCATTTTGGTTAATTAATCATTATTTAGCGAATTAAAGAAATCGAGACGGTACCTAAAAATACCGCCGGGTCAGAGCGAGCAACAGTCTCGTAGGTACCCGACTAGCACTGGACAGGGTAATGTTTCAGGGCAAGGAATAAATAAAGAATAATTTTATAAAAGAAACTTTTTAAATTATACATTTTAATTTTATCATTTAGCGGAGAAAAGAACCGCAGTACATTATTTAATTATAGCAGCATCTGCTGGTTTAGAGCGTACCTAGATTCAAATAGTATTTTCTCGTTTTTTAAATATAATTATCTAGCTATTATTTCCAATAAATTCATTAGACGATTTAGCCATTGATTTATGTAAGAGCGCGGACCGGGACCGGGGCCGAGCGCTCCAAGCGGGCGCGATCGACGCGCGCCGGCGCAGTACCTCGTCGGTACACCGATAGAGGGCGCGGTGAGGAAATCATAATATTCGATCTCGTCGCCGCAGCGCACTAAACTTGATATCGCTTCTTCTTCTTCTTTTACCCCTCTCTCTACTTATATCGAAATTCCTTCGCTGCATAACAAATCTGGCGTCCACCGCGGGGCAATTTTTTTTAAAAATAAACTACAGTATTTTCCCACCGCGACCCGCCCATATCATCTTTTATATCATTTTTTTTACAAATTCATATGAAAACATAACAGATTTGGCCGCCCAACGGGGGCGATTTTTTTTTTTAAAAAACGTTTATAGATTTGTTTTAGGATTCAAAAACTTTTTCCAGTACGCCTTTATTATAACAATATTACAATTTTATTTTCTTTTTGTATCTTCTCTATTATCGTCCGACATAGAGGACACCATAAAATTTCCCACCCAACCCGCCCAAAAATTTTTCTTTTTATTATTTTTATATTTTTCTTTTATTGTTTCTCTACACAACGTACCTACTGCCAATTTATTTTACAGGTTGTTACAAAACTAACACAATATTTTTTTTCATGCTTTAAAAAGTGCTTTACATTTTAATTTTTTTAAATAATATACTACATGTACAATAGCCTTTCAGCCATAAGCGTAAGTAATAACCAAGGTGTCTTGGGGATTTGACTTCGGAATCAGCAAAGGATTACGTGGGGATTTTGCTTCTTCGACGACACGTTGGACACATATCTAGTTATACTGTTACAACAAACGAACCTTAAGATATTTATGCAGAAAGATATCAGCAATTAGTACTTCTATTCACACTTATAATAAATACTTAGCAAACATTCACAACCCTACAGGGTGTTACAATTTTTTTTAATTTTATTCTTTTTTTTTCATTTTTTATTTTATTTTCTTTTTAGTTTTCATTTAACTTCATCAATTTTCTTTTTCTCATCTCCTTTCCCATTTGCCTTATTGCATATGGGTCTTTAACTTAATAAATTCATACAACATTACATCAAGTACACACTAATCTACATCAACACACTAGGGTCAACATTTTCACTTGTTCTACAATCTCTAAAAAAAATAATAGTAATAAAATCAAGGCGTAAACTTCCACAACCTTTACGATTTTGGAGTTAGCATCATGGCACCCAAGAAAACAAGGGCCGCTGCAAGAGCTCGTCAGCAATCACCAAGCAGGCTCATCGAGGAAAATACCACTCACCAAATTCCAGAGCAGACGGAAAAACAGACATCGGAAAAACCTAAGGCAGGAAGCAAGTCAGGCATCGAAGACTCGATTCCGCACAGGAAACCGACCACCAGCTCAAGGATCATCGAATATTCGGACAATGAAAGCGAAGAAGAGGCATATACGAGGAAAATATGCAGGGAAACGCAAGATACGGCGACAACTTCAGATATTTTTCAATCTTCGGCCGCGGGAAAACATAGAACGTCCCCAAGCATCTACAAGTGGAATTTAAGATACGACGGATCTACTCCAATCTTGGAATTTATCGACAAAATAGAGGATAAAGTACAAGCAAGGGGGGTCACAGAAAGAGAACTTATCCAAGGATTCACCGACCTGATGGAAGGTCCACCTTTACTTTGGTTCCGAAGCATCAGAAAATACGTAAAAACGTGGAAAACCCTAAGAGAAGCGTTAATAAATAAATACGAACAGCTTAATTACCAAACACGCTTGGAAAATCAGATGAGGATTACCAAACAACTCCCTGGGGAAACCATGCACGACTACGTTACACGGATCGATACTATGAACAGGAGATTATCACCAAGATTACGGGACGACACCCTACTGGAAATAGTGAAATTAAACGTTCTACCGCTGTACCACACACTCCTGGGAACTTCAAGACTGGACGATATTGGAACTTTGCTGGATTTAGCGAAAAACTTCGAGCAGTACGCGCTAGCCCCAACCCCAACGGTAGCGAGCAGCATCCAGAACAGGACCACAATAGCCGCCATGGAAGAGCAGCCCACGTACACCGACAGACACGATGAAGAGGAAATAGCAGCCTTTTCACAAACAACAAATTTCATCCGCGCCATGATAAACCACCGCCATTCGTCAGAAGATCCGGATACGGAAACTCGACACCGTACGAACAACGCCCGCAAGAATACCAAAAACCTCAACAAACACAATTTTCCCAGCAAAAATACTGTAGGAAGTGCGAAACACGAGGGCACGATTACAAGGAGTGCCGGAAATACCCAAAACCAATGTGTTTCAACTGCAAATTACAGGACACATATACCAGTTCTTGCGCAAGATGTAACGGAGTACCGCCAGGATACCACCAATCCCAACCAAAAAACGGGAGAAGCCACGGATACAGGCAATAGACAGGGCTATAGCCGTGGAAAACTTCACACTGTCACCAGAACCAAAATTCTACGATACTCGCCCACATGCAAAAATAATCATATTAGGAAAAACGTACAATGCACTCGTGGACACCGGTTGCGCAGTCTGCATTTTAGGCAGGAAAATGCACGAACGCTACATACAGCTCGGAAAAACTATAAAAAACGCAGAGAGCCGCATATCAACAGCGGACGGAACACAACAGGATATACTTGGATACATGACATTGCCAGTGCAATACAAAGGAAAAAGCGAGAAAATTAATTTCCTAATCTGCCCCACAATAAAAAAAGACGTAATCCTGGGGATCGACTTCATCAAACAGTTCGACGTAAAAATTTCAATCGACACGAACCACGACATACAATTGGCACAGCTAAACCACACCGCGAGCCAGCAAATCAGGAATGTAGACGACCTTACTCCGCAACAATTACGACGATTACAGCACGTTAAAAAATTATATGAGGACATCTCCTTCGAAAAAAAAGGTCTCGGAAAGACGCACTTATTGGAGCATAAGATCGTAACCACGGGCGATCCAATTCGTCAGAAACCATACCAATTATCGCCAGCGAAAGACAAGCTGATTAAAGACGAAATTGACGACATGCTAAGGTTAGGAGTGATTACTCCCATAAAATCCCCATGGTGTAATCCAATCCTCGTAGTGACCAAGAAGGATGGCAGCCCAAGGGTCTGCCTTGACTCCAGAAAATTAAATGAAGTGACTACAAAAAACCGATACCCCATGGTGTCCTCGCAGAGAATCCTCGACAATCTAGGAAATGCTCGATATTTAACTTCAATTGACTTATCGAAGGCATTCTGGCAGATCCCGATGGAAGAAGCCTCCATATACAAGACCGCATTTGCAATACCTGGAAAAGGTATGTTCGCCTTTTTGCGAATGCCCTTCGGACTCTGTAACGCGTCGTCAGACCTAAGCACCCTCATGGACCAAATATTCGGCCCCGAATACGGAAACAAGGTTTTCGTGTATGCGGACGACCTCATCATCGCCTCAACAACCTATGACGAACACATCGACACCTTATTACGCGTGAGGGAGAGCCTAAAAGAAGCGGGATTGACAATCAACCTTAAAAAATGTGAGTTCTGCAGGCCCGAATTACTGTACCTCGGCTACGTTGTGGACAGGCAAGGATTGAGAACGGACCAAGGGAAAGTAGCTTGCATAACGAATTTCCCAAGGCCAGACCGCGTAAAGCACGTAAGAAGTTTCCTCGGATTGAGCGGATACTATCGTAGATTCGTAAAAGACTACTCAAAAATCGCCGCTCCACTCTGCAAATTAACGGGGGGCAAAAAAGGTGTAAAATCAAACTTTGTATGGACAGAGGAGGCGGAAAAATCCTTCATAGCATTGAAACACGCGCTGACAACTACTCCGATCTTGAAGTGTCCAGACTTCAGTAAAGAATTTACAATAAGCTGCGACGCTAGCGACACCGCGATAGGAGCGGCGCTGACTCAGCACTCTGAGGAGGAGAAAATGGATCTCCCCATATCCTACTTTTCACAGAGTCTTACCCCAGCGGAAACCCATTACTCGACTACCGAAAGAGAATTACTCGCCGTCTTGAGAGCAGTTTTACACTACAGGACGTACGTAGAAGGCACCCGTTTCAAGGTAATAACGGACCATAGTAGCCTGAAATGGCTTACGAAACTGGAGGGCCCTTCAGGAAGATTGGCACGCTGGAGTACTCTATTATCCCAGTTCGACATGGAAATCATACATCGGAAAGGAAGCCTGAACATCGTCGCAGACGCGCTTTCTAGAATACCTTGTATGGCCTTATCAGCAGATTTCCGCCGAGAAGATTGGTACACTCGCATATACAACACGGTACAAAACGACCCCTACGCATACCCGGAGTACAAAATTGAGAACGAAAAATTATACAGATATCACGCCCCAAAGAGAGGCGAAAAACTCCTGAACCCGTGGAAAATCGTGCCAAAATTCGCAGACAGGCTAACAGCGATAAAAGATATTCACGAAGGAGAATTCGCGGTCCACTTCGGCATATTTAAAACATTAAAAAAACTACAATCGTATTTCTATTGGCCCGGCATGCAGAAGGAGGTAAAAGCCTACGTGAAAAGATGCGACACATGCAAAGCCTACAAGATAAGAACGGGACCAGCCCAGGGATTCATGGCCACTCCAAAATCCGTAAAAACTCCAATGCACACTATAAGTATCGACCTAATAGGGCCTATTACGAGATCACTGTCGGGATTCACATATATATTATCCGTGGTAGATGTATTTACTAAGTACTGTTGGTTATTTCCCCTGAGAAAAGCCACCTCCGCGAACATAACGAAACACCTCGAGAATACCATATTCCTAGCATTCGGCACCCCAGCGGTCATAACACTAGATAACGCAACTTACTTCCGATCTAAGGCCTTTAAGGCGTTAGCAGATAAATATAAAATCCCCAGACTGTTTTTCGGCTGTGTCTACGCCCCGCAGTCAAACATGGTCGAAAGATATAATCAGACAATTGAGACATCGCTGTCGATTCTATCAGGCAAAGACCAGAGGAAATGGGATAAATACCTCTTATTAATCCAAAACGCACTTAATAGCCACATAAATTTAGCGACAGGCTTCTCCCCAGCTTACCTAATGTTTGGGCGAGAACCTATAGTTGATGGACGTTATCACAAAATGTTAAGCTACGTACCAGACAAAAACGCCAAAATAATACTCGATACCCCACACGAATTCGCAAAGGGATTAGAGTCATTAGCGGACGCCTATGACATAGTGCAGGAAAGAATGTTAGAGTCATTCAGAAATAGTTCTTCGAGATACAACCTTAGAAGAAAACACGTCGAATTTAAAACAGGAGATTGGGTCTGGGCCAAAAACCATACATTGTCAAGAAAGGCAGATTTTTTTTGTAGCAAACTCAGCCCTAGGTACATAAAGTGCAAAGTCATTGCGAAAAAATCCCCAGTCGCCTACGAGTTAGCCGACGAGAACGGAAAACCGCGGGGTCTTTTCCATATTAAGGACATTGCGAGTAACTAATACCCTATAACAACATATGGTCTAGCGTGGCGTCGCCGAAGTGAAGTCGATCGCGTCGTCACGGTCTCCATCGTGAAACTGCGGATTCCGGATATAAATCGCACAAGGTACACAAAAAGGTATTAACTATTGCGCCTATAAGGCATAAAACAAGCTATTCAACAAAAAAAAAAACAAAGATTCAAAATTATAATTCCCTTTGAAATAAGACAAACAAATAAAATAAACAATTCATTGTAAACAACCTAACGCACTTTATCAAGATACAAAATCCAAAACAAAGCGCAACAAATAAACTAAATTCACACACACAAAACACATGACACAACAGAACACACGGTCTAAAGTACCTACAAAAAAAAAAAACGAACACAAGTACAAATAGTCTACAAAAAAAAATTTTTATAAAATAAAATTTTTTTTTGAAAGGTACTCTCATCCGGCAAGAAGACCGCCGGATTCGGTACCTCACCATGTGGGCAAATTTAGCCCCAAATTCTTAAAGATATAATAAATATCATTAATGTATTTTCATTTCCAAATTTAAAAACAAACAATATTTCGAGTCAATGCAACCAAACACACTTACACAACACCTGCGTTAAGCGATTATTTATAAATAGATCCGACCGACCGACATACACGGCAGTAGGTATGATAAATCATAATATAGAGATAAAATCGAGCGCATTTTTACACACAATTTAACCCCTTGAGTATGATACGACCAAATCTGGTTCTGAAACAATTATCCGTTGAGTATGATACGACCAGATCTGGTTCCGCGTTTTTTTCACTTCTTTGACGTTCTCATATTTATTCACAATTATCTAATTGTTTTACAAAATGATATTTCAATATTCTATATTCGAAATTTCAATGCAATCATTGTGCAGTTGTTCTTTTTATGATTGGTGTAGTAGTTTCGTAGTTATAGTACTTTAAGGTCGATGTCGCCGAAAATCCTGCAAAAGAGATAGATGCATCCATGAAAATACCCATTTACTCCAAGGGTTAAACACAAATAAATACATTTCCCTTTGCATGGGCCGTTGCGGCAAAAATCAAAGAACAAAGATATTTCTCTACCTGAATTATATTTATACGCAATTCTGCGATTTTAAAAAGGTTCGGTGGCAGCCTTAAAATTATATCAAAACACCGCCGGACAAGTTCTGGATTTTTTCTAATTATATATTTACTGGGTTTGGTGTTCATCCTACCTTTAAGGTAAACAAACGCAAGGAACTATTATGTTCCGGGTATTCAATGCATCAACTGTCATCGTCGAATTAAAATCTACATGCTCAGCTCTGTTGTAAAAATACTTCTATATTCTTTTCTATCAATTATTTTATATTTTTTTTTTGACATACAATCACGCGGCAAGTAGATCGTTAGTACTAAGTAGCGACTAGGAACCCCTTCAAAAACCGTTGTAGATTAGTCATAAGCTACAGAAAGCTCTTTGTTCGGTCTTGGCTTTTTGCCAAGATATGGAATTTTCCATACCATAATTTCTTCATTGTAAGATAAAAACCCCCATTGATTTCCCGCAACGTTATTTTCTAATAAATAATAAGCCCCGTTTAGTTTGTCCATAAATACTCATCAAAAATCACAAAATAATGATCTTAATTGGATATAAATATTTGGAAAAAATGACTTATAAATGTCATAATTGCATTCCTCCATGTCAAAATATTAAAATAGGTACGAGACAGACACATTTAAGTATGACAGGAAAGCATGAAAGGAAGTGCTTGCATGATGACGAAAGACCGAAGCGCGAATGGCACACGAAAGGAAAATACTATGTCAGAAATATCTAGTATTATTATTTATCACCATGACTACAAAACTACATCTCACAAATTTTATATGCAATAAAAACATCATATACTAAGGACCTCAAAAATCCTAGAAGTTAGGGAGTTGCCTGCGGAACAACGCATAGAGGAACTCTAAAATTTAACTTCATACCATCACGAGTGAAAGACCGCGAGGTCTATAAACATCCAGAACTGGTTATTTCGTGTAAAAGAAAATCACACTGCCGTTCTTTCCCGTCCACAAACAACAATAAACACACACGCTCATTTTTTAAAAAAAAAAAAAAAAACACAAACATACAATATTTGTTAAAATTATAAACCTGAATACCAATACGACCAGAATTTTACGCAAATTAAAATTACGTAATTCGCTTCTGTATACTTCAGATAAGTCGTCAAAATGGTCAATACAAATTAAAGAACCGGCCTACAATCTTTATTTCCCCTTTTCACATTATATTTACAATTATTTGATAAAATAAGCTCGAACGCTTCTACACACTGCACATTGTTGCGAAATATATTATTATTATTTGTTTTAATAAACGTAATAGCAGACATTTATTGGTAGTCTTGCTTTCGTTAGTTAAGGCCGGTTTCACTAAAAAAAAACACACCATAAATACAAAAAATTAACAAATATTAAAACACTATATCAAAACAATCAATAATTAAAAGGGCACAAAATCAAAAGGAAACACCGCTACCCGAAGTACCATTCTCGCAAATACATTTCATAATTTCAAAACTTAAAATTAAAATATATTATAATTTTTTTTTTTAAATCCGGAACCCTTCATATTTCTTTTGTTTATATAAATTATCCGGAAACATTTAGCACCTGCTCTCCCATACCTACTACACCCCTTTCACCATTCTAATAAACAATTAATTTTTCTATTCCCCGTTGGATTAATTATCTATACGTTCATTTAATAAAGCCTGAATATAATCAAAAATATAACCCGCCGGAATGGATGCTTATAGACCGAGATAAAAAAAGAGTTTAGTTTTTTTCCTTTCCCCTTCCTTTCTTCTAATTTTTTTTTCAAAGAAAGTAGCTACAAAAAGTAGCAACATTTCTAATTTATTTATTTCTTTTTGTTTGTTTTTCAACCATGGAATTTCATGTGTAAAGCTGCACAATATGAGCACTGCCACTGTTATAATAATTTTTCTTGTTCTTTGTTTTATTACTACATTATAATATGTAAGTATACACGTTAGGCAGCACAGTTTAGCTGCATATTCCTAATTTAAAAAATAATATCATATGTTGAATAGATTTTAAGATGCCTTGTTGGATTAATAATATACCACATTGTGTACCTACGCGTCTCACAATACTTGTAATTTATAATAATTTAAATTTTTTTTTGTTATGTACCAATCTTTCTTATCCCGCTTAAAATGTAGCATACAGACAGAACATAAGCACCAGTTTTTGACCCCAATCACATAGGAAATTTAAGAAGTCGGAAAATACATTTATTTTCTTAAAGAATAAAAACAAAGTTTCGAACTGAATTGTAAAGCGAAGATATGATAACACACACATGGTTACATATATTAGAGCCTCTCCTTCTCTCACCACCTATCCTAGTATTCCAGTAAAAAACTGAGCTAGATAATTGAACGAGATGATGCCGCATGACTTTTCACGTTCCAGACAATATTTGGAAAATTGGACTTAACTAACCAGACGTGTCCAGTGACATTCGGCAAGGCGGGAAGCAAACCTCAAACATCAAGCCAAGCTGCAAAATACCATAATGAAGGCAATGCTGACCGAATAAACCAGCCCATAAATCCACGGACCATAATTCTGCCAGCCAACCAGTATGGACATCCGAAGCCAGGATACCTACCCCAGTCTAGAGGTAAAGATACATTTTCCTATCTCTATATGACAACCAGGACGGCATTCACGATAGACGACATCCGATAGGCGAGGACCGCAGGAGCGTTCCCTATCAATAGGAACATTATCACTAAACCAGGTGGACCAGGATGCGAAGTCACACAAACCAGACCGCAAGTAACCCCCACATATACTATTACCATCAACATGCAAATAAGGACGCTTTAAGTGCCATTTTAACATCAGCGTAGTGTGTACCCAGTGAAGTGAAGTAGTGTTCTCTGGAATGGACAGGGCATTTAGGCACGAAAATCACCTTCCCTATTACACCCGCTAGCCACAACGCACCGGACTTTTCAAACAAGCGACGTGTATAAATTTAATTTCCTCCGTGCACACAGACTCGAAACAGCTAGTGTAGCATCCTGTTTCTGTCACAATAGAAGCTCTGCAAAATTTTCCACCGGACTTTTTTTTTTAAACTAAGCAAAGTGACGCAATTTCCAAAGCAGCAGCCCACTTGTCATGTTCTTCGAGTTTGCCTCGATTAAAATCACCACGGCACAACATCAGAAAACTAGGCAACCTACTAATGCTCGCCTATTTTTCTCGCAATTCCAAGGTACGGCTCATCAATCGACCACCACGAGACACGCTGTGTGTCTTACCCAAGGCCCTACGACGCGCATACGTCGATCTCCAAGCAGCGACCCCACCGAGAGAGCGACGCAGCAACCAGACGATACGCCACGCGCTACGCCCCAGGAGAAGATCAACCCGTCAATTATGTTAACCCTGTTACGGACAGGCGATATCTTTCACGGCTGAATTCTTTCCCTACATTCACATTTCCTGACTTTCTTAACTCCAATCCTGATATGAGTAAGCGCCATATACTGCAGTCAAAGAAACTCTTATGCACTTTTTGGGATCAAAAAATACTTTGTCAAAAATCATCTTCTCTCGTTTAGGTGTTATTTATTTTTTTTTATATTTTTTTAAAATATCTTGATTTGTATCAACCCTTGCAAACAGGGCAAATTTCTTCATTACCGTTACGTACTTATTCTTATTTTTCTTACTGTTACCAATATTTATTGTATTAGCGGCTACGCATCGTAGCAAGTAGGGGTTAGTGTACAACACTCGTAGCATTATATCTTTAACATTGATTGCTTATGTAGGTCACCGGGGACGGTGACTAGGTCTCTATCCGGCAATGTTAAGGCCTAGTTTTTATAGTATACAAACTTTAATCTAAATCATTTTAATAATTAACCAGTTAACTTGTACATCGCGCAATAGACGCGATACACCGAGCAGATACGTCTTACCGTATGTAGACGACAAGTCGCGCACATCCCTAATCAATTTTAATCAGTAAGGTAGAATATTTTTACTTAGAAAAGAGATCTTTCTTTTTTTTTTTTTTTTTGGGCTGGCAACGACCGAGCAAGACGGTCGAGAAGAGACCGGCCGCTCCGCCGTTGGCGGAGCGGGCCGACTACCGCCCATTTAATTATTCATTTGCACACGGGCCAACACAGTCTAGAACTTAAATTCTGTGAATATCTAAAATCTATAACTAAACTCAGTTCAACATCCGGGCAGGACCTCAGCGGATTCCATACCTTATACAGGCAAGTCTTCTATCTGTAACCATTAGCTTCCCCTCATAAAGTCAGATTTTAAAAATAATAAATTTAAATTAAAAGATTGTTTTAAAGCCAAATCCCCGTAAATTACCGTTGCCATATCTTCGTTGGTGAATAATTAGAGTCAAGTAAAATCAAAATTTAGTAATTTGAGTGCGTCAAAATAGAAGTAGGTAGTACGTCGGGTCAGTCATAATTCCCGGTGTCTGAGCATCGCCTTCCGTCTCCTCGCCTCAACTAATTTTTCTACTATCATCTAAAGGTCGATTTCGAAAATATAATTTAAAATTTAAAATCGCATCCGGGGAGCAGGCGCTAAAAAATCTAGAAGCAACCCTCCAATAACTCCCGCGGGTAGCAGTGTCTTCCTTCTCTATTCCAGAACCCAAAGTACCTGTCCAAAATCCCACTTCGCCGAATTAAGCCCTGAAAATTGAAAGGCTGTAACGTTCAATTTTCCACGAATTTAATTTTAGAATTTTGTCAATTCCAACTACTCGGATTCGCCATATGCTATGGCCTAGCTTTCATTTATTATAATTAAAATAAAATATGTTACTCTGCCAAATAAACCTTTCATTTTGGTTAATTAATCATTATTTAGCGAATTAAAGAAATCGAGACGGTACCTAAAAATACCGCCGGGTCAGAGCGAGCAACAGTCTCGTAGGTACCCGACTAGCACTGGACAGGGTAATGTTTCAGGGCAAGGAATAAATAAAGAATAATTTTATAAAAGAAACTTTTTAAATTATACATTTTAATTTTATCATTTAGCGGAGAAAAGAACCGCAGTACATTATTTAATTATAGCAGCATCTGCTGGTTTAGAGCGTACCTAGATTCAAATAGTATTTTCTCGTTTTTTAAATATAATTATCTAGCTATTATTTCCAATAAATTCATTAGACGATTTAGCCATTGATTTATGTAAGAGCGCGGACCGGGACCGGGGCCGAGCGCTCCAAGCGGGCGCGATCGACGCGCGCCGGCGCAGTACCTCGTCGGTACACCGATAGAGGGCGCGGTGAGTAAATCATAATATTCGATCTCGTCGCCGCAGCGCACTAAACTTGATATCGCTTCTTCTTCTTCTTTTAGTCCTCTCACAAGATATATCGAAATTCATTTTATAATAAAACATAACTAGGGTACTTGACCGTCCATTCAATTTGAATGCTCTCGACTTTAGGACGACGTCAGTACAGGATTTTAACCACCCCTGAGCACGACTGAGCTACCGTGGTATCCTTGGCGTCGCTCCACTCCCACGCACAAAGGTAACTTCCCAGGCGGAGGGAGGCCCTTTGCATTTGTTTATGTGGTCTATCATCTATTTCCCGCATGTGTAGCTGGCGCCTCTACAAATAAATACACTTTATCGTTACACAAGCAAGCCCTAAATACAACATTATATCTAATTTTAATTAGACACATAACACTATCTTGACTTTAGAATCAACTACCTACCCGAAACAATTCATTATTCTTGACTCCTTAGCAAGAAATCTGCGTTTCTCGTCTCTTTTGTTTTGTTTCCCAATAACATTGATTATAAGCGTTCAAGATTGCTTAACGGCATCTACGACAAGGCAGCTAGGATTTTACTACGAAACGCGACGCGTAGATGGCACACATAGTACCAACATTTATTAATCTGCTCTTATGTTCAATATGGCGGCGTTTGTGACTACAGATGGCGCTCTAAACACGCCTATACGTCATCCTATCTCGAAATAAAATAATAATATTAATAAAAAAGTTATCGTAGCTTTCACTATTCTAATATTATTTACATAAAAATGCCAATTTTAAATTTGATATACGGGTTTCAATACATAATAATTACGCATTGTAAGTTCAGATAGATTAATAGATGGCATTCTATCTCTCTGATTATTTCTGTCAAATAATCAGCCTATATATAAATACGATAGATTATTATTATTATCATTGATTAAATAATGGGTTTTTATAATCAATCAGTCCTTTATGAAAACCCATTCATTGGGCTCAATTGCGTTTCTCTTGTACTAAAATCGGAAATTAGTTCGTGTGAACTAGACAGAGCAGTACGTCAGAGCGGAATGAACGGTTTCCACTTTTACGGATTGAAACTACCCACTGAATATAAAGCTGCTAAATCTAATACCGCACGAAATGATTTCAAATTTATTCGGGCGTCTATAAGTTCGACAGGTAGTTTTGGTGCGGGAAAATTGACAACCGTTCATTTCATATTCCGTTTTACCGTGTTGCTCTGTCTCGTTCGGTTGAACTAAGTTCCTATTTTAGTTCACAAAGAAACGCAATTGGGCTCGATTGCGTTTCTTCGTGAACTATAATCGGATATTAGTTCATGTGAACGAGACAGGGCAATACGTAAAAACAGAATGTGATATGAACGGATGTCACTTTTCCGAATTAAAACAATGTGAAATGTGTTCAAATTTATTCGGACGTATATAAGTTCGAAAGGTAGTTTTAGTGCGGGAAAATGACCATCGTTCATTTCATATTCCGCTCTAACGTAAGGTACTGCTCTGTCTCCTTCGGTTGAACTAACTTCCTATTTTAGTATACAAAGAAACGCAATCGGGCTTATTTTCAATGTTACAAGAGAAGGCCAAATAAATTGCTATTAGTTTCGCCGGACAATGCTACCATCGCCACCTGCATGTTGCCGGCACAGATTTTTTGAAACGTGCTATGGTATTGAACAATCTAAAATACTATATAATAAATTTCAAAAGCAAATTATTGTCAAAGAAACTAAGAAAGTGAACAAATAATTTAAGAAAATAATAAGAATTTATATATTATATATTTAAGTTAGTTATTTAGTGAATATAGAATAGTTTAAATAGATGCAGCGAAATTAATTTGTAGCCCCTACTTAATCGACCAAGCAGACAGCGTCTCTAAATCTAAATTGATATTGTAAATATGATAGAAACGAATTTGCCGCGTGAAATTTGTAGCACCCGACGTTTCGGTGACGTTGCAGCCGCCGTTGTCCAGGGTAGACTAAAAGAGCTGTCAATCCGTTGTTTTGTGGGTAGGCCGCATACCGCTGCCGCCACTGCGTAGGTTACAACGGCGGACAGGGTGGACGGTAGGGTGGACAACGGCGGCTGCAACGTCACCGAAACGTCGGGTGATACGAATTTCACGCGGTAAATTCATTTCTATCCTATTTATAATGTCAAACAACCGCGATAGTCTTAGATTTTATAAATTAATATTGCTGAAAGAAGAGGCAGGATCAATATGCCTAAGTTGAGTAACTCCAAGTAAATAATCTCTCTACCTGCTGATACCGGTACTGCCGTGATTAGCCCAAGTGTTACAAACAGCTCATATGTTACCGATCTGCCAAACTGAGTTAGCAGGTTGAAAACTGCAACAAAAAATACAAACAATTACCATAACCAAATTCAAACAATTCAAATTTTATCTATTCATATTTTCCTCCGAAAAATTATACATTCTGAGTAGTTGGGTATGAAATAAAGCACTCTATACATCCTGAGTACTTGGTCTCTCTTCTTGGAAGGTAAAGCACTCTGGATACGGCGGGAGAGGAACTAACGGATGCAGAAGAATATAGCAAGAAGAAGAATATTTTCTTCCTGAACTTCTTCCTGAATCTATCAATCCTGAGTGCCCCCCCCCCCCCCCCCCGACAGCAAATGTAGTGTCTTTGTAGTATTATATAGTCTTATTATGTAGGTAGTATTATATATCCTTCTAGCCGTATTCGGCCATAGCGATTGCATTCTAGATTCTTTTTTTTTTTTTTTTTTAGGGGGTTTTGCTGGTGAGCCCTCAGGTGACTGATGTAGCCGATCTTGGCTTTGAATGTGCGTGCACATTTGGCGCAAGTCAAGACACCATCGACGTAATTATACTTTATGGCCGCCGGTGGTCGGGCCTTTAGCTCGTCGCGCTTGGCATCTAAGTCGAGCAGCCTCTTCTTTTCAAAATCATCTATATTGCTCTGCACTAGCAGTCTCCATCCTGGGCGATCTTTCGCTTTACTCTCCCACTGAGAGGGTTCAATGTTGCACCTTTTCATATGCCTCTTCTGAGTATCCTTGTATCTGAGTAGCTGGCCGCCTTGTTTCCGTTTGCCGTTCTTTAGTTCAGCGTAAAAGATACGCTTTGCCACTCTCTCATCAGGCATACGGGAGACATGTCCGCACCATCTCAGCTGTCGTCGCATCATGTATGCTTCTATTCCGCTGACTTTAGCGCGTCGAAGAACTTCCGTGTTCCTCACACGGTCCGACCACTTGATGTTCATTAAGTCGCGTAGGCATCGAAGGTGGAATTTGTCAAGTGCGCGAATGTGCTTTCGGTATGGGCACCATGTCTCTGACGAGTAGAGGAGGTTTGGGAGGACGATCGCCATGTAGACAGACACTTTTGTTCCCAGCTTGATGTCGTGTGAGCTGAAGACTTTGCTACGGAGTTTACCGAAAGCTGCAGAAGCAGCTCCTATCCTCCCGTTCAATTCAGAGTCAAGGTCACATTTTGCTGTTATAGTGCTTCCAAGGTATTTGAATTTGTCCACTTGCTTCAGAGGAGTCTCTCCGAGCTTAATAGATATAGGTTCTTCATTAAGTGTGTTGGCCATCACTTCGGTTTTCTTCACACTGATTTTTAGGCCAAAGTTCTTACATGACACGTCGAGGTTAGTCATTAACCTTTGCAGGCCATCTGGGCTTTCGGCTACGAAGCATAGATCATCGGCATACGTTATATCCGTTATCGTGGCGTATGATACTTTTGTGTGGGCTTTAAGTCTTGCCAGATTAAAAAGAGAGCCATCTGTGCGAAAACGAATTCTAACACCTTCTGAGATGTGTTGCAGAGCATCACGGACTACAACTGCGAAATATAAGGCAAACAAGGTAGGCGCAAGCACGCAGCCTTGTTTCACGCCACGGCTTACAGGAAAGAACCCTGTTTGTTCACCGTTGACTGACACACAGCATTCCATGTCATCATGCAGAAGTCGAATCAGTCTGACAAATTTCTCAGTGCATCCAACCTTTTCCAGAATCTTCCACAGGGCTTCACGTGATACGCTGTCAAATGCCTTCTCTAGGTCAACAAAACATAGATACAGATTTTGACCCTGTTCTCTGCTTTTTTCCTGTATTTGACGAACGGAGAAGATAGCTTCACAGGTTCCTCGATCTGGACGGAATCCGAACTGGGTTTCTGGTAGAATCCTCTCCGACAGGGTCATCAGTCGGTTTTAAAAGTATTCGGGCGAACACTTTACCAGGAGCAGAGAGAAGTGATATTCCGCGGTACGAATTGCAGTCAGAACGGTCGCCTTTGTTCTTGTACAGCGAGCAGATGCGAGAGACTTTAAAGTCTGCTGGTACACGTTCTTCGACCCACATTCGTCCGAACAATGCCCATAGCTTCGTGTGCAGCTCATCGCCTCCATATTTCAGTAGCTCTCCTGGTAAGTTGTCAATGCCAGTCGCCTTCTTATTCTTCTGTTCTTTTAGGGCTGTAACTACCTCTTTCAAAGAGAGTGGGTCGTCTAGCTCAACAGCACTAGGCAGCGCAGGAATTAAGCCGATGTGCTGCATGTCCACAGATCGATCCACGTTGAGCAAGGTGTTAAAGTGATCCGCCCATCTCTTCAGCACATCTTCCTTGCTTTTCAGCAGATGTGAACCATCAGAGGATTTAAGGGGAACGCTACATCGCTGGGTACTACCAATCAGCTTCCGCAGTTCTGAGTAGAAGTCGCCGAGTTGGTTAGTATTGGCTAACCACTGCATGTGTTGGCTCTTTTCTTGCCACCAAGTGTCCTTAGTTTGCCTAGTCAGTCTACGTAGCTCAGTTCCACTTCTTTTTAGCTCATCTGTGATGTTATGGTGCTGGCGTCCGTGATGTTGCCGACGTAGTAGTTCTCGGTGATTTTTAATTGCCTCTGATAGTATCTCTTCATTTTCGTCGAACCAGTCCTCGTTTCTCCGAGTTTTAATGCCCAGGATCTGAGTACCTGTTTCTAGTACATGAGAAGAGAGAAGGTTCCAGTTGGCTTGAAAATCACCGTCTTCAACGTTAAGTGTACTCAGCGCTAGGTTCATTGCAGAGACGTATCTTTGCTGCGTTTCTTTATTTTCTAGGTGTTGTAGGTTTAGGCTAACACCTTTAACTCTCTCGGTCCTACGCGGTGGGTGTAGGCGAAGTTGCAGCTTGGTAATGACGAGTCTGTGGTCCGTCCAGCAGTCCGCCCCACGCATGACGCGAGTGACGTGCACCTGAGAGATGTCTCTTTGGCGGACTATAGCATAGTCAATCAGATGCCAATGCTTGGATCTTGGATGCATCCAGGTGGTTTTATATTTCGGTGGTAGTCTGAACATAGTGTTAGTTATTGCTAGTCCAAATAACGAGCACAGACTGAGCAAAAGCTGGCCATTGCTGTTCATATTGCCGATTCCATGCCTTCCAAGAACTTTAGGCCACGCTTCGTAGTCCTGTCCAACTCGCGCATTAAAGTCGCCTAGAAGTAAAACTTGTTCTTTGGGTCGTATCTGAGACAAATGTTGAGTTACTTCTTCATAGAACTTCTCCTTGACATCGTCTTCCTTGTCCAGAGTTGGCGCGTACAAGCTAATCACGTTGAGGAAGTTTTTATTGCTTAAATGAAGGCGCAGTGAGGTAGTATTGTATAGTCTCTAAAGGGGCGAACATATTTATTGGACGCTTCCGTTAGCCGCGGCTTACGGACGCGACTTAAAGGTAACTGTGTAATGAATGTCTAAGTCGCGGACGTGAGCTTGAGGCTTCGGACATCCGATAGGGATCCGCAAGCTGCGTTCGAAACGACTGTGCATACTATCAGTCGCGTCCGTAAGCCGCGGCCGACGGATGCGGTCGATAATATGTTCGCCCCTTTATTCTTACATTTTGATATTAAAGTATGACTAGCGCGCCCTTTGGTGGACCGATTTCACAACAATCTTTTCAATTCTTGCCATGACTAAATGATGCATAGAGAAAAAGATTGTGGTTGAAATCGGTCCACCTTTTATTATTTGTTATAATTGTATGTTCTTCGCTTAAAGTTGCGGGTGGCCAGTGCCATCTATTACCGCGTATCTATGTCACTGCGCACTATCACTAATGAGCCGTGGCTAAGGTTCGTGTCTTTGCTTAGACTTTGACGTGCGCCTTCGAAGGTTTTTCACTAGATTTCCGCTAGGTGGCGTTACGCTACTACGCAAATATTTCTATTTGGCTCGGAATAAAATGAAATGTAATTTATGGTTATTAATTCCAAATCTGTTTACTAAGATAACGCATCTTCCAACATTACTATGACAGTTACTGTGATTCTAGGAAGTATTGCAGGGAAAGTCTTGGGGTTACAAATCCAATTTTTTTAAGTGCAAGGAAAGTTTATTTTTATTTTGAAATTCAATTTTGTCGCTATCATTACATTACATTACATTACATTTTCGTCGTGTCTAATTGACGGCTAAAGACCGCTCTTGGACGTGTCAAAATAATTGCGGGTTTAGGTAGTAAGAATCGTTACTACTCTTTACTGAACATACATAGGTAGTCAAGAATTAACTACTAGATTGTCAAACTATAAATATAAATAATCAAAATAGAAGCCTAATATTTGAAGTAGTTAGTAATTTGAAAAGATACGTAGTAAAATTATTCATCGTAATATTCAAATTGTCATAAAATGTTAAATAATCAAATTAAATCTACGTTATGCATTTTAAACTAAAGGTTAAGATATAAGACCATATAAAATAATCAGACAATAAGGCTCTACTTTTTTAAGTAATTTAAATAGACACAATATTTCAAAAATCATGGCCCCTCAATTTCGGCCAGATTATAGAAAGGGTGGCCTATCAGCATCTTCTTGATGTTTTTTTAATATCATGTCCTCCAGCTGTTTAAATTTTGTAGGGAGTAGATTTTAATGGATATATATATATAGGGGATAGAATTTAATGCTGAGGTACAAGTAGCTTTTCTGTACGTTTGCCAGTCGTATTCGGGGTATGCATAAAATTGAACTACCGCGGGTATGATGCGAGTGAATGTCTGCATTAATTGCAGTTTCTGCGATGTGCTATCTACTGATGCTTTCGCTTAAAATATTAACCCTGTAGTTTTCTATGGTATATTAGTAATTCGTTGAC